>CM077163.1:27264658-27785654 GCA_039583875.1 Platanthera guangdongensis
CCTAGGTTTTGATGACTCTACTTTCCCTGATTATGTATATTTTTTAAAAGGGCTCTGTATGGTTTAAAACAAACTCCTTGAGCTTGGTATAAGACGCTATATAGCTTTCCTCTCGAGAAAAAGTTTGCAAGAGGAAAGATAGATATGACATTATTTCCTAGGGAAGTAAAAGGCAAGATTTTGCTAGTGCAAATCTATATCAATGACATAATTTTTAGCTTTATAGAGGACCACCTTTGCAAGAAGTTTTCTAAACTTTTGCAAGGAAAGTTTGAAATGAGCAGTATGGAAGAGCTAAAATATTTCTTAGTACTATAGGTGAACCAATCGTACGATGGAATTTTCATCTCTCGGACAAAGTTCTCCAAAGAGTTACTTAAGAAATTCGAAATGGAGAATGCAACCATGATGAGCACTCAAATGGTTTCAACTATGTCTTTGGACAAGGATGAGAAAGCGAAACCTTTTGATGAAATCAAGTACATAAGCATAATTGTGTCCTTGCTCTATCTTACTGCCAATAGACTCGATATATTATTCTCTACATGTGTCTTCGCTAGATTTTCTGTGAACTCTAAGGAATCTCTATACATCACTTCAAAGAGGATTTTGAGATACCTTAAGGGTACACCAAATCTTGGCTTATGGTACCCAAGAAGTAATGACGTCGAGCTAATTTAGTTTTCAGATGAAGATTTCGCAGGAAGCAGCGATGATAGGAAAAGCACTTTCGGGACTTGCCAATTCCTCGGAAGAAGGTTATTTCATGAAGCAACAAGAAGCAAAATTATGTGGCAACCTCCACTTCTAAGTCAGAGTACATATCTTCTAGTAGTTATTGCGCACAACTTCTATGGATTAGGAATCAACTGAAAGACTACAACTTGCAATTCAGGGAGACTCCGATCTTTTGCGACTCCTCCAGTGCGATTGCGATTGCAAATAATCCAATCTCTCATAGCCTTACAAAGCAGATCAAAATTAGATACCATTTCATCCGAGAGCATGTGGAGAACAGCGACATACTTCTCAACTATGTCCCTATGGATAAGCAAGTTGCAGACAAATTCATGAAGCCACTAGACGAGGCCAAGTTCTCATTTTTCAAAATGGAACTGTGCATGCTCAACAATGACTCTTGAAGATGGCTAAGGAGACAGAAAATCTTTCGGTGGAGTATATCTCATAGAACTCAAAATAAACCAAGGAAAATTCATCAAGTCACTTTCGTGGAATCTAGCAGATTTGTCAAAATCATTCTTTGCTATTCAATGAATTTAGGTGATATTCGACGAATTTTTCTCGGCATTTGTGGGATCTCGACAAATTGTACTCAGGTCAAAAATTTTTTTGGATCCAAAGAGTTGTCATTTAAGGTGTGTGTGTGTGTGTGTGTGTGTGTATATATATATATATATATATATATATATATTTATAAGTTCTCAGGCAAAACTTCTTCACTTCATCGAAAGCTCGAGTGTAGGAATTGGGTGGGAGTCTGGTGAAACCCAAGTGTTTACTGATGTACAAGTACCCTTGGTTTTTCATTCTTTAGTAGTTTCAGATGTTCCAGATGCATTGGTTTGGCTTGTTGAGGTTCATGTTTCTCAAGAGTCGGATGTTCCAGAGATATTGATACGTAGTTTAGTTGAAGAGATAGATGATCTACTCATAAATATTGTTGATATTGGTAGGACTGCTGCTGCTGAGGCTATATTTGTTGGGTACTGTATCCACAATTACCTGGATTTGAGGAAGCCACCTGTCAAGCTAAGATGAATTCACAATGTATTTGATGAATCCTCTTAAGTTGTGCTTGCAGTTTTTCGACACTAAGTGCACACCAATGTCAGGGTGCAGTAGGTCAATATACACGGGTCTGCACGACGTAATCCCTCGTTGAGCAGATCAGTGTGTTGGCCTACGTGTACTCTCTCTCTATTGGAGTGCACTTACTTTCAAGCACAGGGCTGTAAATTTGCTGGAGCAGACAAGGAGCAAGGATGGGTCAAGGAGCACCTCATAGGTGGAAAGACGAAAATTCGTCCAAGGAAAATTCGACGAGAATCACCTAGTGATTCTCGTCGATTCGGCGAGAATCACTAGTGATTCTCGCCGAATCGACGAGAATCATTAGTGATTCTCGCCGACTCCTTCTGGCTACCTCAAAACGGTGCCAAGTAAGATTCGGCGAGAATCACTAGTGATTCTCACCGAACCAGTGGTTAAGCAGATCATGAATGCCAAGTGAAAATCGCTGAGAATCAATAAGTGATTCGGCGAGAATCACTAGTGATTCTCGACGAATCGTCGAGAATCACTTGGTGATTCTCGCCGATTCGTCGAGAATCACCTGCGATTCTCGCCGATTTTCACTTAGCGATTTCTCGGGATGCTGCTGGACCGGATTCTGCCGCTGGACTAGTTTGAACCGGATTTTGGGGTTATACCTGTGGGAGCCACAACGGTCATATTGTATGGGTCTACGGTGTATAAATACATGGGTATTTTGAACAGTAAAGAAAAAGAATCAGAAACCGAGCCGCGCCGTAACCCTAAAATCGCGATTCCTCTCCGTCGTCGCCGTCGCGCTCGGGCAAGTTGGTCGCCGCTGCTGATCGATTTTCTTCCCGATCTCCGGCGACAGAAGCTTAGCAAAGCTTGAGTCTCACGCGTCTATCCCGAGATCCCTTGTCTCTCGATTTGTTGATCGGAAAAAAACTTCCCATCCGAATCGATCGAGATGACCGATCCTCGTATGACCGTTGGTAGACCTAGCTTGCTTCGCTACGAAGATTGGATCTCTATTTTCAGCAGCCGCTCATCATCATAGCCGCCGATCCCGAAGCTAGCCGCCGCTCGTGTTGCCGCCGCCGGTTCCGGGGAGATCCTCTCCAAGAGAGACCAAGGTTGTAGACTCTTCGTTGACTTCACGAACACGTCGTCGAACGAAGAGGAACACCGTAGTCTCCAAACGAAGTTTGTATCTCGTATACATTCTATATTTACTTTTGTTGTAAAGGAACTTTTGTTCCGTGTTGTAAGGGTTGGGTGCAACCCGTTTTGTGGGAGTGTTGACTCTCACGTGTGGAAGGGTTCCTTCCGTTAGTGCAGGGATTGGATTTCAATCCTGTTGGAGAAGAGACCGAGTCATCCCTTGTTGGGAGATAGGTCAAAGGGGGAAAGTGGATGTACCCAAGTCGGGGAACCACTATAAATTGCATGTGTATTCTGTGTGCTGTGCTTTTTATTTTTATTGTGCAGGTACATTCGTAAATTACGCAAAAGCGCTACACGTCACCTATTCCCCCCCCCCCCCATAGGTGCACATAGTTGACACTAGGTGGACCTTCAAGTGGTATCAGAGCCAGGTTGCTCATCAAAAAGGTTAACACCTTGAGTAGAATACTGCCACCAGTGTCAGAAGCATGGAGCTGGATTATGAGATACTGCCACTCAAACTCCCCGCATGCACAAAGGATTATTATCCCATCTGGAGAATGAGAGTGTCATTTTACCTTGATGCTATCGATCCTCGAGCATCCTTCATCCTGGAAGAGGGTCCGTTTATTCCCATGAAGACCTCCGACTCTGGGATCCAAGTGCCCATGGGCATTGCTGAGATGTCAGAGACGGAACTATCACTATTTCACTTGGACGAGAGGATTCGTCAAATTATCATGGATATCTGGTCTGGAGCCTCTCGCTCTAGATTGGAAAAATATAGAACGGCTAAATCTCTTTGGATGATGATCTCTGAGCTGATGGGGGGGTCAGAGAAAGCTGGAATATGCTGTCAATCAGAGGATGAAGCGTATGTGGGGGTCCTCACTTCTGAAGATGAAGGCAAGGATCCCTCGGATTGCATCAGAGCTCCAGTGTCCGTGTCAGATACTGAAGAGGATAGTGAGGAAAGCAGCTCTGATGTGGATGAAATAATGGTCACTGGATCTAATGACAATAACACAGAAGAGCAGGTAACTTCTTCATCCTGCCCCGTATCTCTTGAAATTTCTGAAGACAGGAACTGCCCTCCTTCAGAAAATGCTGATTCCCTGAAGAGAGCCCTTCAGTCAAGCAACCTGCTTGCTGAGGAGCAAGCTCAAGAGATTGCTCGACTGAAGATCTTATTGGTTCTCCAATTGGCGTCCAACAAGGCCAAGGACTCTAAGATCTCAGCTCTAGAGAGTAGTCTAGAGAATGAGAAAAGAATAATATCAAACTTATCCAAGGTTTATGCCATTAAGAGAAAGCAAGAAAACGGGTGGATCTCCCGGATTATCAATTCGTGGAGAAATGGGGAAACAGTATTCCGACCCCCCACTCCAAGCAGGAAGGCAACTCATCATGCCTTCAGGTATGACCACAGGCAGAGTCGTGGTCACTGCAAGGGTGATCTGTCCCCATGTGGAGACACCCGGAGTGCAAGGGCCGGCGTGGCCACCCACGAGAGAATACCTAAGGCTCATTCTGAGCCCTTTGTATTCACTGTCACTGCCTCAACACAGTGTGGATCTGCATGTCCCAGCTCACAGAAGACTTCTCACCACTCGAGGACACGGGATAGAGAGGATAGAAGTCATGATGTCAGGCTCCATGGGGCCTCAGTAAGGGAGATGCCTGAAAGAATGACACCATCTTCCCGGCCTCATAACGCTCACAACATGCATTCTTTCCACCCTTCCACATGTCACGATGGAAGAGGAATTTTTGTGACAAGATCATGCCCTATCCCGTTTAGACCAAGGACCATGACTACATCAGTCACTAGATCAGGTCGGAAACGGCGATACAACATTCACCCATGTTGGTGCTGCGACAAAGTGGGGCACTTTGCCATCGACTGTTGACACAACCCCTCTGTGCCCACGGCAAGGGCTTATCCACATTCTTGGGACAGAGGTAGTCTTCCAGACAGGTTTTCTGAAGGAAGGCAATTGCGTGCTTATGCTAACAGGAACCTAGGACCCAATATGATTTGGGTTCCTAAGGTAAAGTAATTCCTTCTTGCAGGGTAGTCTAGGTTCCCATGAATATGATGGGAACTAGACAGTAGGTGGCTCAAGACTAAATTGGAACAAGCGTCTGCAATAACAGATGTGATATCTACTTGAGCTTACTCACATTGAGCTTCTAATATGTTCTACCTATGGGACTTAAACGATGACTCTCAAAATCCCAGGTACTCATGATCAGTTCCAAGACTTGAGTCGTTTTCAATTGACAATTACCTATATATATATATATATCCTTATATACAGATACATCTTTGTATACTAGTGTATGTATGCACATCTAAGGATAGGTTAACTCGATACATGCCAACCTTTATACATCAATAAACAGTTAACGAAGATATGTCATTGTGAATCTCGACAACTCACAATTGACATCAAGAAGTGTTTGGAGAAGCCTCGCTCAAATCTAAATAGATTGTCTTTACAATAAATATGTATTTATCGTTCTTATATTGACTTGACATCAGAAGAATTCAAAAATGTTACAATGCTTCCAACGTGAAAATTCCCAGTCGAGAAACCTTTCAATTTCGGATTAGACAAATCCCGCCGACCCATTATATACTCGGAATCTTGGTATCATTTTTATACTTAGTAAAGAAAACCGCCGAAAACCCTTCAATTTAGGAACCTCAGAACCTTTCAATTCCTAGTAAAGAAAACCCTTCAATTTCATTTTTTATACTTAAGAATCCTGCCGAAGAATCCCGCCGAATCCCGCCGAAGGAGCTCGCCGACCGTTCAACTTCCTTAAGTATCCTGCCGAAGGGGCAAGCCACACGAATCCCGCCGACCTTCGCAGAACTCACGCCAAGTCACAAGGTTTCTTCCGCCGACCCGCAGGAAGCTCGTCGCACCGCCTACGCCAAATCCCGTCGAATCACGCCGACTCTTCCCATTCCCACTGACTCGCGGAAGCACGCCTAACCTCGCCGACTCTCCTCCGCTGGACACTCGCCGAGGGGCAACTAACCGCCGCAAGGGACACTTACCGGAAGGACACCTCGCCGACTCCTGCTGGAAAGCTCGCCAAATCCGTCTCCATCAAAGGTCTCCCGCAAGAATCCCGCCGAAGCTTTCACCGACGAACTCTTCAAAGTTTCGATTCTTCTCCACTCGAACTAACTCACCGTATACGCCCTTAGGTAACCTCTTCCTCACCCGTACTTGGACGCTCTCACTAGTGACGCTTTCTTTTTGAATGTTCATTAACGCTTAGAGTAGGGCTTCTCTCTCTAGATCTACGATGGCTCCAAGGACAACTGCTGGGTTGGTCACTGGTTGCGAGCTTGTTCGGACTGGATTCTCTCACGCCTCGGATGAATTCCGCAACATCATTCTGATGCTGGAAGAGGCTGGGCTAACATTCATCTTGGAGCACCCTTGCAAAATTTTGGACAAAGAGGTACTGGAGTTCTTCGCCACCGCAAGACTCCGAAATGGAGACTCACTAATCAAAAGCAAGGTGGCTGGGGCAAAGGTCAAGCTGTCTGCCAGCAAGCTGACTCGCTACCTGCAGCTTTCTAGCTCGGAGCATGAGGACTATCTGGAGGACGAGGACAAAACCAGAACTCTTTTATTCTGCGGTCTCCCACGAGGAACTCGGTCAATAAAGAGAAAGGATATGAATGAAGAAGGGAAGCTCCTATCCGACATTATTGGCAAGGTGCTCATCTGCAAGCCGGGCTCTCATGACCATATCTCAGGAGATATGTTCAAGATCCTGATAGCTGTTGTCTGCCGTAAGAGATTCAACTGGGGGGAGTTGCTGTTCGAGAAGATCAAGGACACCTTGGGCACTCCGAGTTTTGGCCGCATCATAAGTCTATATCTAAACCAGATAAATGGAGACAAGTTTGACATGAGCAAAGGTGTCCCTCTCCACTACTTGAAGAAGATGGACACAAGTGTGTTTGATCGATGGGAGAGGCGTATTGGGCAGACTGCAGTGGAAGAGCAACAGGGAGTATCTCCAGCAGTCACACCCAATGAAGTTCCTGATACCTTGACTGCAGGAATCGAGGGGGAGCCTCTACCCCCTCATACTGAGGTAGTATTTGACATCTCCCAGGTGGCCAGGGATGCGGTGGCCGAAATTCATGAAGAAAGTGACACTGTATTGGAGACTGCTGACAAAGAATTGGAAGAGGCTGCTGATGAAGATGAGTTCATGAATGATGACGAAGAGGATGAAGGGAATGAGGGACATGAAGTAGTTGAGACTCCGGATCCTGTTGAACCTCCATCTGACAAGCCTGCACCAGTGGAGGGGGAGTTAGATAAATCTACAGAGGCCGCCAACATTCCTCCATTAGAGACTGTGATTGTATCCAGCTCTACAGATGCGTCTGCTGAAGAGCAAGGCCAAGAAGTGCCTCCGACTATACCGTTACGAGATGAGCTAGCCACTCACACTGTCAATGTCATTCAGGGTATAGTGAATGAACTTAAAGCCTCTTTTGATAAAGCTCAGAAAACACTGCTGAAAAGGATTAAGACTTCTGAAAATCTCATGCTTAAGAATATGGTGGAGATCAACCATAAACTGGACGTGATGGAGAAGAAATTCGAAGAAAAGTACACCGAGGCCGGCCAAGCTGTCACACTTCTCATGGCCGGATTGAAAAAGAATACTGATACACTTGCTGTCGTAAATCAGAATGCACATGTTATCGCCAACAACATTCAAAAGTTTGACGGAAATATGGTAACTCTTAACGCCAATCAGCAAGCCTTAGTCAATGAATTCTCCCGGACCACCAAGCACATTGATGACTCCTTGCACTCCTATGCAAACTGCATCGCTGTCGAAGCCAAAAGGGGGAGAAATACTATATAGCTAAGATGGCCGAGCTTCAAGAAAGCATGAGCACAAACTTCGAACAATCAAACAAATATGTCTATGAGAGCTACTGGTGGATGATCCAACAGGCGTTAGGTACGTTAGGCGTCGTTTTGCCTGACAATCCTGCAGGTATTCATGTTCCTGAGACATCTACGGCCGCTGAGGGAGTAGGTGCTGCTGAAGGAATAAGTGCAAGTGTTGCAGATGTTCCCACAAATGAAGCTGATGCTAGGGCTCTCTCCAAAGCTAAACTGAGGAGCATGTTTGACCAAGAGGCTTTAACAAAAGCCAGGGGAAAGAGAAAAGCTCAAGAAGGGACCTCCAAGGAGACACAGGCTGAAAAGAGAACTCGAATGAGTGAGGAGGATGTACGAAACGAAAAGTGGAGTCCAGTTTCAAGGAACATCATCTTAGACACCTTCTGGCTGCAAGAAAGAGGAGAGATCAATCGGAACGAAGTATATAGCCAGTATGAGTGGGAAATGCACAAAACGTTTGAAGCGAAACGCAACATCTTTTTCAGAAACAACACGGATGCAGATAAAGTTCCTCCTCCTAGGTATTACCCGAAGCCCAAAGAATACATGGAGAGGCAAAGCAAGAAGTACTTGGCTCAAAACCTTAAGGGTGACTTAGCTAAGTAAAAATAGTCAATAATTTATAGCTTGTCACTTTGTCTTAAGAACATTTAATGATTATTGTTATCATATGAACAATTCTGAGATTATATGTGTATATATATATATTGGTATATATATTTGAATTTGTGAATGACTCAAGTCCTGATCTGTTTGCTCATACTGTCTTGTGCTGTGTGTTTAGATTCTGAATGCTATGTTTATTATTTGATTGGTGTTATTCATCTTAGCTAGTAGGGTTTTGGCTTCGTCAAATAGGGGGAGATTGTTGGGTACTGTATCCACAATTACCTGGATTTGAGGAAGCCACCTGTCAAGCTAAGATGAATTCACAATGTATTTGATGAATCCTCTTAAGTTGTGCTTGCAGTTTTTCCACACTAAGTGCACACCAATGTCAGGGTGCAGTAGGTCAATATACAAGGGTCTGCACGACGTAATCCCTCGTTGAGCAGATCAGTGTGTTGGCCTACGTGTACTCTCTCTCTATTGGAGTGCACTTACTTTCAAGCACAGGGCTGTAAATTTGCTGGAGCAGACAAGGAGCAAGGATGGGTCAAGGAGCACCTCATAGGTGGAAAGACGAAAATTCGTCCAAGGAAAATTCGACGAGAATCACCAAGTGATTCTCGCCGATTCGACGAGAATCACTAGTGATTCTCGCCGAATCGACGAGAATCATTAGTGATTCTCGCCGACTCCTTCTGGCTACCTCAAAACGGTGCCAAGTAAGATTCGGCGAGAATCACTAGTGATTCTCGCCGAACCAGTGGTTAAGCAGATCATGAATGCCAAGTGAAAATCGCTGAGAATCAATAAGTGATTCGGCGAGAATCACTAGTGATTCTCGACGAATCGTCGAGAATCACTTGGTGATTCTCGCCGATTCGTCGAGAATCACTTGCGATTCTCGCCGATTTTCACTTAGCGATTTCTCGGGATGCTGCTGGACCGGATTCTGCCGCTGGACTAGTTTGAACCGGATTTCGGGGTTATACCTGTGGGACCCACAACGGTCATATTGTATGGGTCTACGGTGTATAAATACATGGGTATTTTGAACAGTAAAGAAAAAGAATCAGAAACCGAGCCGCGCCGTAACCCTAAAATCATGATTCCTCTCCGCCGCCGCCGTCGCGCTCGGGCAAGTTGGTCGCCGCTGCTGATCGATTTTCTTCCCGATCTCCGGCGACAGAAGCTTAGCAAAGCTTGAGTCTCACGCGTCTATCCAGAGATCCCTTGTCTCTCGATTTGTTGATCGGAAAAAAACTTCCCATCTGAATCAATCGAGACGACCGATCCTCGTGTGACCGTTGGTAGACCTAGCTTGCTTCGCTACGAAGATTGGATCTCTATTTTCAGCAGCCGCTCATCATCATAGCCGCCGATCCCGAAGCTAGCCACCGCTCGTGTTGCCGCCGCCGGTTCCAGGGAGATCCTCTCCAAGAGAGACCAAGGTTGTAGACTCTTCGTTGACTTCACGAACACGTCGTCGAACGAAGAGGAACACCGTAGTCTCCAAACGAAGTTTTTATCTCGTATACATTCTATATTTACTTTTGTTGTAAAGGAACTTTTGTTCCGTGTTGTAAGGGTTGGGTGCAACACATTTTGTGGGAGTGTTGACTCTCACGTGTGGAAGGGTTCCTTCCGTTAGTGCAGGGATTGGATTTCAATCCTGTTGGAGAAGAGACTGAGTCGTCCCTTGTTGGGAGATAGGTCGAAGGGGGAAAGTGGATGTACCCAAGTCGGGGAACCACTATAAATTGCCTGTGTATTCTGTGTGCTGTGCTTTTTTATTTTTATTGTGTAGGTACATTCGTAAAGTACGCAAAAGCGCTACACGTCACCTATTCCCCCCCCCCATAGGTGCACATAGTTGACACTAGGTGGACCTTCAATATTTGATGAGGCTGATGATGAGATAGTTGCTGATGATGAGTTGGATGCTGGTGATTTTGATGAGGTTGCTGATGATGAGGATATGGCTGCTGATAATGTAAATGATGCAGACAAGGTTAGATCTGCTAGTAATGTAAATGATTCTACTGCTATTACTTCTACAGAAAATCTACTCGTAAGTCTCCTAGAGATTTATCCAACTATTTCTGAGGGGGAACAGGCTCAGTCCTTAGTGTCTATTCACACCAAGGTTAATAGTTTTATCAGAAAGTTGCAGAGAAGTATTGCAAAAATTCCAAGTCGACCTCCAGTTGAGGAAGAAGAGATTGTTGATATATTTGATGAGGAAGGAGAAGCCGAGATTCTTCCTCTTGTCCTAGAAGCTCTAGATACAGGACTATTATCGAAAGCTCATATTTACCCAGTGGCAGAGACATCCAATGATCTGAGGAGAAAGCAGATATTCCATCTCCTCCTAGTGTTCCTACTGTAAAGATTCTAAGTTCAAGTTCAGATATCTCTCTACTGAAATCTATAGAAGCCATGATTGCCAAGCTACTAGCTCATTTTGATAGATCTCTAAAGAAAGTTCAGAAGACAGTTCTGAAGTGAATAAAAGAGACAGAACAAGATATGAAAAAAGGCCTTTTTGAAGTCAAGGTGTGTTTTGATAAGATGGAATCATATTTGGACAGTTGGTTTGTTAAAGGTGGGAAAGCAATTAATCTAACTATGGCTGGTGTTGGAACACCCTATTACTAATTTGGGTCAGGATCACTATGTCTCTAGGAATCTGTGTTTGACCTTCTGTATAGCTTAATAGGTCAATTAGAATTGAGTCTAATGGATCAGGAGTCTAGGTTTGGAAGCTGCCCTGAAGACCAAAGTTTTTCTGGAGACTAAGTCCAATCGTCAAGCTCAGCACGACGTTTCGTCGAACTCCGGTCGACGATCGTCTAGCTCAACTTCGACAGATCGTCGAGCTCCATTCGACGATCGCTGAGCTCAACCTCATAATATCGTCGAGCTCCACTCGACGATCGCTGAGCTCAACTTCGCAATATCGTCGAACTCCATTCGACGATCGGTGAGCTCAGGTCGACGATTTTTGACTCTGCACTGGATCCTTATCTCTGAGCTCAGTTCGACGATCTTTGAGCTCAGATCGACGATTCCTTTGTTGCTTGCATTTTCCAGTTCGCAGAGCTCAGCTCGACGATAGCAGAGCTCAGTTCGACGATTTCAGTTATCTTTCAGATTCAAATTTAAATCAGATAGAAGTTATTCTGCATTTAATTCAGAAGATCTGCCAGCCGTTTTCATTTACTTCTGGAGCAAGTTTCAAGGGATTTTTCAAGGAACAAATCAGTGGACTTTCCTTTAGAAGAAATTATGCAATTAAGGCTGTAATCAATGCAGACCAACGGCTATCTTTGACAGAGTGATATCCTATTCAGACACAGAGAATAAAAGATAGAATGCTTTTGAATCAAGATAGAGAATAGATAAGAACAAAAAAAAAGGAGATTGACAAGAATATGACACAACTCAGTATACAGAGACTCTTTGAAAATATTCTGTCAACAAGAATTCTGAAGAACACTCATCAGAGAGATCAAGCTTTCAAAAATCTTCAGATCTCTTTAGCTCTTAAAGTGTTCAAGGCCAACATCATTTCAAGACTCCAGACACTCAACATTTCAGCTTGCTGAAATCATCTTTTGCTGGAGATCTATCTTTGAAGGCCTATCACCCTCAGCAAAGCTCATCTTCCTGAAGATCAAGGACTCAGGGGGAGCTTTGAAATCAATCCACTTAGTCTTCTTAGTTGATTGAGAAAGAGAAGACTGCCATAACTCTCTCAACCCCCACTCTGTAAAGGGTTTTTCAAACTCCCTTCAAAAGTTTGAATCTGGTTTTTGAGAACCTTGTCAAAAGCTCATTGGTGGCAAGACACCTGATCAAAAAATCTGTTTTGGTTTTTGAGCACCTTATCAAAAGCTTATTGGTGCCCAGGACACCTGATCAACTCATCCTGCAGTGGATTCCTACCTAGGGTGGTAGAAGAGTGGATGTACCCAAGTTTGGGGAACCACTATAATTCCTTGTGTCATCTGGTTTTGCATGTTTTCTTTTTGTTTCTGGCCTAGATTTTCTTGTGCTTAGTTTCTGCATAGCTTGGTTTTGTGATTAGATTTATTTCTGCTTCCCTGCTTACACTCATTACAACAATTGTTGTAAAGCTTTGCAAAAGTTTTTCTTTGAGTTTTAAAAGCACTATATACTCTATTCACCCCCCCTCTAGAGTATATCTGATCTAGTTTCCCCTTTCAATTGGTATCATAGGGAGGTTGGTTAAACATACCATATCTGTTTGGTTGTACAGGCTAACACCTGAACCCAAAGATCCCAAACTAGATCCTTCTTTTATATTTTTACTACTAGATTTAGTTTGCACAAATCATGGCCCAAAACAAAGATTATGCTAGCACCAGACCTCCAGTGTGCAATCTGTCAAAGTTTGCACTTTGGAAAGCAAGGATTAGACTCTATATGAATTCTATTGACGAAGATATTTTTAATTCTGTTTTGACAGTGTGTCCAAGACCTCCAGAGAGCACAAGCACAAATGCTGTTCCACCTCCATCAGGAACAGATGCTGACATCAAAAAGTGGAAAGTAGCTGATGCCAAGGCAATGAACATTTTAGCTCAGACAATGTCAGATGACATTTTTCAAAAAGTAGCTGAATGCAATTCAGCCAAGGAAATTTGGGACAGGCTCTCAGAAATTGTCTCTGGCTCAGCTGATGAGAGAAAGGAGAGAAGATCCCATCTCATCTCCCAATATGAGAACTTCAAGAAGGGAGAAACTGAGTCAGTGGGAGACATGTACAACAGACTGAGTCTAATTGTCAGTGAACTGAGGACATTAGACAAAGAGATCTCACTGACAGAACTTAATGACAAGATCCTAATGTACTTCCCCAGCACTTGGGATTCAAGAATCTGGCCAATTAAAGATGCCAGAAGTCTGAATGAGATCACCACTGAAGCCTTGTTGGGTAAGCTCAAATCTTATGAGCTACTCATCAAGAATAGAGAGGAAGAACAGAAGTCCGCTTCACCAGCCACAAGAAAGGAGAAGACCATAGCATTCAAGGCAACTGAGGATCTGCCTGAAGAAAAAGGAACAGCCAATGATGAACTTCTCAGCTTGTTGGCCAAAAGATTCTATAAGATGGCCAGAAAGGACTTCAGAAGAAGATCATACAAGGAGCAGGATAAGCCAAGGTATGACAAGTCCATTGGCAAAAGCAAAGACATCATTTGCTTTGGTTGCAGGAAACCAGGGCATATGGTTCCTGACTGTCCAGAGAACAAGAACAAGGACAGAAGGGACAGAAAAGAAAGAAGAAAGGAGAAGGACTCCAAAAGGAATGGAAGTAGCAAACCTTCCTCCAGCAGAAATAAGCACACAAGGAAAGGATTTGTTGCTGAATCCTGGAGTGAGACTGAAGAGGAGTCAGAAGCCTCTTCTAGCTCAAGTGATGATGAGGATTATGCAGAGGAAAAGGAGTTCTGCATGATGGCAATCAATGCCTCACAACACAACTCAGAGGAAGAGGAGTCAGAGTCAGACTCAGAGACTCAACCTGAAGAAGATCAGGTAATCAGCTCTTTTGATTTTACTTCAGAAGATTTTCAATCTGAATTTAAAGCACTATGTTTAGACCTGCTAAAGTATGAGAAAGAGATCATCTCTCTCAGAAATCAATTATCTGAACAAAATGTTTTAAAGTCAGAAAATCTCAAACTCTCTCAGGAGTTGGAGAACTATAGGGAACAGATAGCTTCACTGAAAAGTGAGCTCTATGAGGCCAAGAAGCTTGAAGAATCTCTCAATGGGAGAAGCATCAAGCTGATGGACATCACAAGCACAGTGAACTCAAGATTCAACAGTACACTAGGCTTGGGTGCCTCATCCAGCCAACCTATTGTTCTAACAACCCCTATCAAGTTCATTTCTGACAAGGGAAAGGGAGTTGTAGAGGTTGCCAGGAAAAATTCTGATCTGCCTCAGAAAACTAAAGTCCAGCACAAATCGTCGAACGGAGATCGACGATCGCCGAATGAAGATCGACGATCGCCGAACGCAGCTCGACGATCTCAGGACAAATCGTCGAACGCTGATCGACGATCTCAGCCACGATCGTCGAACGCAGGTCGACGATCCCATATACCTGACCTCAGCCATAGTCGACCGTCGAACGGAGCTCGACGATCTGACCCACGATCGTCGAACGCAGCTCCAAGATCGTCGAACAGAGGTCAGAGCTCTGGAAAGTTTCTCAAGGGCGAGTCAAAATTAAATCCTAAGGGTTCTTCATCCCAAACCTTTAACCCTTATACTGAATGGATTATACCTCCAAGGAGATATCATCCTGAAGGATATAAGAGTCAGCCAGGGATGTCTTTCATTTCTGAATTTAGAGGTTATCAACCTAGGCCCAAGGTAAACTGGGTCAAGAACAAGTAAATTATTTTATGTGCAGGTGAAGACCTATCCAACATCTAACCAGCAATGGTATTTGGATAGTGGGTGCTCTAAGCACATGACAGGAAACAAAGACAACCTCAATTCCTTTAGAGCCAAGCTTGTACCCAAAGTTATCTTTGGTGATTCCAACTTTGGACAAACTAAAGGATATGGTGCAGTACAGATTGGTTCAGTAACCTTCAAGAAGGTAGCATATGTGGAAGGACTGAAGCACAACCTAATCAGCATCAGTCAGCTATGTGATGAAGGCTACCAGGTTACCTTCAGCAAAACCTTATGCAAAATCAAGTCAGAGGATAACACAACTGTGTTGACAGGTAAAAGAAAAGGTAACATCTACCTAGTAGATTTTCTTTCAACTACTATAGATATCTGTTTATTCAATTCAGTATGTAGACCAAATGTTTTATGGCATAAGAGACTAGGACACCTAAACCTTAGAACTATTGCTAGGCTATCCAAGGACAACCTTGTCAGAGGACTACCTTCTGGCCCTTACAAGAAGGAAGGACTCTGCAAGGCTTGTCAATTAGGCAAGCAAACTAAAAACAGTTTTAAGTCACTTAATAAGAGTGATTCACCTAGGATATTGTATCTGTTACACATGGATCTATTTGGACCCATCACAGTACAAAGCCTAGGAGGGAAATCCTACACTTTGGTGATTGTAGATGACTTCTCTAGATTCACTTGGGTGTTCTTTATAAGGAAGAAGTCTGATAACTTTAAGTGTCTGATAGAGTTTCTCAAATGTATAAAGATTGAGTTCAATACTCACATTGCCCTGATCAGAAGTGATCATGGGATAGAGTTTGATTCTCTTCTTATGCAAGAGTTCTATCAGAGTGAAGGGATCAGGCATACTTTCTCAGCTCCTAGAACTCCTCAACAAAATGGGGTAGCTGAAAGGAAAAATAGAACTCTTATTGAATCTGCCACTACATTGTTGTCAGATGCTCATCTACCTCTATCCTTCTGGGTAGAGGCAGTGAACACCTCCAACTATGTGTTGAACAGAAGTCTGATACATAAACTGAAGGGAAAGACTCCCTATGAATTACTCAAAGGGAAGAAACCTAAAGTTGACTATTTCAAAATTTTTGGTTGCATTTGCTACATTCACAATAATGATAAGAAATATTTAGCAAAATTTCAAGCCAAAGCTGATGAAGGAGTGTTTCTGGGATACTCCATAATCAGCAAGGCCTATAGGGTCTATAATAAATCATCATTGAAAATTGAGGAATCTGTTCATGTTTCTTTTGATGAAACTAACATGTCTTTCAAGGAGAAGATTTCTTCTACCATAGAACCTTTGCAGGAACACTCTCTAGTTGAAGATATGAACAAGTTGCAGGTTGCTCAAGAGAATGAAAGCAGTGAAGATGAAGGGAATGCTCAACACATTGAAGCTCAACTTGAAGAGCCAGTTGTTGTACCACAAGAGGAAACAACAACACAGGTTGGTGAACAATCAACACCCCCTGTTGATTTAGTAACATCAAGAGACCATCCAATTTCCCAAATAATTGGAGAACTCTCAGCTGGGGTGCAAACCAGAAATCAGGTCAACCAAAACCTGTTGCACACCTACTTCCTTTCTCAAATTGAACCTCAGTCCATTCAAGATACAGAGCAAGATCCACACTGGATCATTGCCATGCAAGAGGAGTTGCATCAATTTGAGAGGAACAAAGTATGGGAACTAGTGCCAAAGCCTAAGAATCATTCCATTGTTGGAACAAAATGGGTATTCAGAAATAAACTGGATGATCAAGGAGTAATAATAAGGAACAAGGCAAGGCTAGTTGCCCAAGGATATTCTCAAGAAGAAGGAATTGACTACGACCAGACCTTTGCACCTGTTGCAAGATTAGAAGCCATCAGGATATTTTTAGCTTATGCAGCTCACAAAGGCTTCAAAGTTTATCAGATGGATGTCAAGAGTGCCTTCTTAAATGGAGACATCAAAGAGGAAGTCTATGTCAGACAACCTCCAGGTTTTATCTCTCCAACTCATCCTGATTATGTTTTTAGATTACATAAAGCATTATATGGTCTCAAGCAAGCTCCTAGAGCATGGTATGAGACCCTAGCATGCTTTCTCTTGGAAAATGGTTTTATAAGGGGTAGAGTAGACCAAACTCTTTTTATTAGAACCCATAAGTCCAATACCCTACTAGTACAAATTTATGTAGACGATATCATTTTTGGTTCTACTGACTCAAAATTGTGCAGAAGGTTTTCTAACCTAATGCATTCTAAATTTGAGATGAGTAGCATCGGTGAGCTATCCTTCTTCCTAGGATTACAAGTCAAACAACATGCTGAAGGCATCTTTATTTCTCAAACCAAATATGCTAATGAGCTGGTTAAGAAATTTGGCATGTCTGAGGCATCTTGTATGAAAACACCTATGCCCACCAATGCTGTACTGGATGCTGATGAACATGGGAAACCAGTTGATCAGACAACATATAGAGCAATGATTGGCTCTCTGTTGTATCTTACAGCTAGTAGACCAGATATAATGTTTGCTACATGTATATGTGCTAGATTCCAAGTTAGCCCTAGAGAGTCACACCTAACATTAGTAAAGAGGATTCTTAGATATGTTAAAAGTTGTCCAAATCTAGGTCTCTGGTATCCAAAAGATTCAGCATTTGAGTTAACTGGATTCTCTGATGCTGATTATGCTGGATGCAGAATTGACAGGAAAAGCACCAGTGGAACTTGTCAGTTCCTTGGTGATAGACTTGTCTCTTGGTTTTGCAAGAAACAAACATCTGTGTCAACTTCAACTGCTGAAGCTGAATATATGGCTGCAGGTAGTTGTTGTTCACAAATATTGTGGATTCAAAATCAACTCCTAGACTATGGTTACAACTTAGAGAAGTCAAAAATCTTTTGTGACAATACAAGTGCTATTTCCATAGCTCAAAATCCAGTCCTCCATAGTAGGACAAAACACATAGAGATTAGGCATCACTTCTTAAGGGACAATGTTGAAAAGAATAAAATTGAACTGCAATATATCCCAACTGACTTACAAAGGGGAGATATTTTCACCAAGCCTTTGGATGAAAAGAAACACACCTTCTTCCTAAATTAGTTAGGAATGTTAGATGGAGGAAGTCTTAAATAATATCCAAGATTTTGAAAGCTAAAAATTGACCAAGACTAGGCAAAAATTCTGATTTTCCTTAGTGTCTAGAATTTTCTGATCTCTGAACTGCGCTCGACGATTTTCCAAACGATCGTCGAACGGAGTTCGACGATTTCCTGAATCGTCGAACGGAGTTCAGCGCTCCTCAGATAGTATGAACTATCTCTTCTGGTCAACGATCGTCGAACGGCGCTCGACGATTTTGTTCACTGAACGATCGTCGAACGGAGCTCGACGCCTTTCCAGATCGTCGAACGGAGATCGACGATGTTGGAGTCTCTTCAGATTCCTTTAGAAGCCGCGATCGTCGAACTGAGTTCAACGATCTTTCCAATTCTGCGTCGAACCCTAATATAAAACTCATTTTTCGCCATCGTTCTCTCTTGCGCTTTCAATTTCTCTGCAAAAAATTTTCTTCCCTCCAAACAGTTCTACGCTTGTTCGGTTTGTTTGTTAAGTTTTTGCAGGTACCATGGCCGTCTCAGTCGCTGTCCTCGCCGCAATGAAATTTGATGCAGGATTTGACATTGATCTGGACTCCTTCAACACCACTGATCAAATCTTCCAGGACATCCTGAGTTTATTCAAAGATCAGCATTTGTCTGCCCTTATGACCACAAGAATAAAACTTGCTTCAGATGAGATAAAAGAATGGGTCTATACTGCACACAACCTTGACAACAACACCATAGTTGGTTCTATTGCTGGAACACAGGTACCTCTGACCCCAACAGTCTTAACAGAGGTTTTTGGTTTAAGAAATGGTGAAGACACTGCTGAACTATCTGGAGAAGAGTTGTCTGATATACTTGCCAGTATGGGTCATCCAGAGGGAAACCCTAGCAAGTTGTTTAAGAGGAACTTGTCAGTTGAATATAGGTTCCTAGCTGATGTTGTAGGCAAGGTGCTGTTGGCCAAGCATTCTGCACATGACACCATCTCCAGACATCAGCTCTGCCTTATGGGAGCTCTGGTAGATAGGAAAAGCTTGAACTGGGGAGAGGTCTTCTTTGACCTGATAAAGAAAAAGATTAACAAAAACTTTGTAAATTTTGGAAGAATTCTTGGAGTCTTCCTTCAGGCAAGGTGCCCTGCTCTGCTGGTCTCCTCTGGAGTGCAAATCAATGCCTCCAAGAGACTCACCTGTGCCCTATTTGGGAAATGGGACAGGCAAATTAGCAAGCCCAGCAGGCCCTCTTCAACTGCCCCTTCAGGCACCAGGACTCACAGAGTCACTCCCCCCAGGTCTCTGCTCCTGCAGAAGACCTGCCTGCTGCTAGTGCTGCTTCTCCTCCTCCTCCAAGTCCAACCCTACCTATTCCATCCACCACTCCAGCTCCATCCACAATTACAATCTCCAGCCCATCTCCAACCTCTATTCCATCTCCAGCAACCATTTCATCTCCACCAGTAGACCACTTCCACCCATTATTCTCATATCCACCACCAGATGTCACCTCATCCCCATCCATACCATCCTTCACACTTCTGGATGAATCCTACATGGATGATTCCCCCTCCTCTCCTCCAGAATTACCATCCTCTTCAACATCTTTCCAAGACCTTCTCCACCACATCATTGACCAACCCACTTTCACTCCCTCCATATCCCTCCCTTTGTCCTCCATCTCCACAATCCCCTCTCCTGAGCCATTCATTCCACCATTCAGCCCTCCACCTCCAGCTTCTTCAGCCGTCCCTGTACCCTCTACCTCTGCTCCTCTTCTTGAGCAAGTAGATCTTTCAGCCCTTGCTGACAAGTTGTATGAGCTCATTGCCCCCAGGCTCTCCCTTCTCTTGGAGACCTCTTTGGCTCCTATACACTTGTCAGTGGCAGCCCTCTCTGCCAGGCTTTCTTCTCTCCTTCCTCAAGCAGCCCCACCAGCAGTTTGCCTTGATACAGAGGTATCTGCATCCAGGCAGGGGGAGATGCCCTATGAAGCCAGCCTTCATGCTGCTGCTGCTCCTGTGTCTGCTGCCTCTTCTGCTCCAGTTGCTGCTGCTACTCCAGTCTTAGCAATAGACCTAAGGTCTTTGCTATCTGCATTTGATACTGCATATTACAGCTACCTTCTAGAAGCTATTGCTGTCCAGCCCTCAGAAGATCTGTCTAAGGCAATGTTGCCCTTCTCTGGCTGTGATCCCAACATTCTTTCATCCTTTGTACTCTCAGTGATGACTGTTGCTGCTGCTGATAAAGAAAAGGCTGAATCTGCTTCTGAAATTGTTCTTGCTGCTGCTGAAGAAAATGTTCCAACTGCTGCTGAAAATCAAATTGTTTCTGATGAGCCCATTTCCCAGGATTCTCTGATGACAGAGGCTGTTGTTTTTGAGCCTGCTGTAGATGTTGTTGTTGTTTCTGAACCTGCTGCTGCCACAATTCCTGAAATAACCAGTGTTGCTTCTACTGCTGCTCCTATATCTGTTGTTACATCTGCTGCTGTTCAACTAAAAGAAGATTTGATGAAAAAGATTGATGCTTTATATGATGCTCAAAGCTCTGAATCTGATGACTACAACACTGCTTCTGATGATTCTTCTGCCACCATTGCAAGGAAAAGGAAGGCAAGAAGTAAGACAATGAAGAGGGTTCCACCTGCCAAAGTTAGAGATGATAATGATGTTCCTTACTATATTCTGCACAACTGCCCAATTACTGAGCATTGGATGCAGTTCTCTAAGAATCAGCTAAAGGCTATGAAAAAGAAAAGGAAGTATGAGAAAGGTTCCACCCAGTCCAAGCACCCTCATCCTCCTCCACCACCTCCACCTGATGCAGGTGCAGGTGGCAGCTCTGCAAGTTCAGGCCCAGCTAGAAGCCAGGCTCCCTACCAATCTCATGCTAGAACATATCAAAGGGAAAGCCAGTCTAGGGGCACTTACTCTAGAAGGGGAGGATATAGGGGAAATCAAAGAGAGACTCAGGTTTACTCCAAAGGGCATTCCAGGCAGCATCCTTACTCCAGGGGAGGACATGTTTCATCTGATACTTCTTCAGGTCCATTCCCCTATAAGCTCAAAGAAACTGTGACTGCCAGGACTCCTCAAGATACTTCTTCCAACAGGTATGAGCCACCTGTTCCTTTTGAGGACCCTGAGAAGAATCCTGTTGCTTGGACTGCTAGAATGAAAGAGTTGGCTGCATTAGATCAAATAAAGAAAGCCAGAGAGAAAGGCCTAGACACTTCCAACATCTCTACAATGTCAGAAGAAAGACACAGAGAATTAGAAAGATATGCCTCCAGTAAATATTTTGATGCAGAAAGATACATGGAGTTGCATCCTGCTGCAGTGGTTCCCAGGACTTCTAAGCAAACATATTTGGGTGCAGCTGATGATACTAGGTCCAACAAGGAAGCTTTAAATCCTAACAGAGAAATCAAAATGGTAAAAGGCAAAGAGAAAGAGTAACTCTGTAAGGTGACAATTCTTGGTTTTTCTGACTGCTTTTTGGATATCATATTTATATATCTCTGTGATGGTTCTGTAATGTCTAGCTACTGTTGTTTTTGTGTTTTTCTGATTGTATGATGTTGTTTGATTTTCCAAAGTCTGTAAATAGTTTTCCTAACTCAAATAGGGGGAGATTGTTGGAACACCCTATTACTAATTTGGGTCAGGATCACTATGTCTCTAGGAATCTGTGTTTGACCTTCTATATAGCTTAATAGGTCAATTAGAATTGAGTCTAAGGGATCAGGAGTCTAGGTTTGGAAGCTGCCCTGAAGGCCAAAGTTTTTCTGGAGACTAAGTCCAATCGTCGAGCTCAGCACGACGTTTCGTCGAACTCCGGTCGACGATCGTCTAGCTCAACTTCGACAGATCGTCGAGCTCCATTTGACGATCACTGAGCTCAACCTCATAATATCGTCGAGCTCCACTCGACGATCGCTGAGCTCAACTTCGCAATATCGTCGAACTCCATTCGACGATCGGTGAGCTCAGGTCGACGATTTTTGACTCTGCACTGGATCCTTATCTCTGAGCTCAGTTCGACGATCTTTGAGCTCAGATCGACGATTTCTTTGCTGCTTGCATTTTCCAGTTCGCTGAGCTCAGCTCGACGATAGCAGATCTCAGTTCGACGATTTCAGTTATCTTTCAGATTCAAATTTAAATCAGATAGAAGTTATTCTGCATTTAATTCAGAAGATCTGCCAGCCGTTTTCATTTACTTCTGGAGCAAGTTTCAAGGGATTTTTCAAGGAACAAATCAGTGGACTTTCCTTTAGAAGAAATTATGCAATTAAGGCTGTAATCAATGCAGACCAACGGCTATCTTTGACAGAGTGATATCCTATTCAGACACAGAGAATAAAAGATAGAATGCTTTTGAATCAAGATAGAGAATAGATAAGAACAAAAAAAAAGGAGATTGACAAGAATAGGACACAACTCAGTATACAGAGACTCTTTGAAAATATTCTGTCAACAAGAATTCTGAAGAAAACTCATCAGAGAGATCAAGCTTTCAAAAATCTTCAGATCTCTTCAGCTCTTAAAGTGTTCAAGGCCAACATCATTTCAAGACTCCAGACACTCAACATTTCAACTTGCTGAAATCATCTTTTGCTGGAGATCTATCTTTGAAGGCCTATCACCCTCAGCAAAGCTCATCTTCCTGAAGATCAAGGACTCAGGGGGAGCTTTGAAATCAATCCACTTAGTCTTCTCAGTTGATTGAGAAAGAGAAGACTGCCATAACTCTCTCAACCCCCACTCTGTAAAGGGTTTTTCAAACTCCCTTCAAAAGTTTGAATCTGGTTTTTGAGCACCTTGTCAAAAGCTCATTGGTGGCAAGACACCTGATCAAAAAATCTATTTTGGTTTTTGAGCACCTTATCAAAAGCTCATTGGTGCCCAGGACACCTGATCAACTCATCCTGCAGTGGATTCCTACCTAGGGTGGTAGAAGAGTGGATGTACCCAAGTTTGGGGAACCACTATAATTCCTTGTGTCATCTGGTTTTGCATGTTTTCTTTTTGTTTCTGGCCTAGATTTTCTTGTGCTTAGTTTCTGCATAGCTTGGTTTTGTGATTAGATTTATTTCTGCTTCCCTGCTTACACTCATTACAACAATTGTTGTAAAGCTTTGCAAAAGTTTTTCTTTGTGTTTTAAAAGCACTATATACTCTATTCACCCCCCTCTAGAGTATATCTGATCTAGTTTCCCCTTTCAGCTGGTCTAAAAAGCAATTTGGACGATCTCAAGAATGTTAATGCGAATACCAAATAGATATACCTGCCAGAAATGAAGGGATGAATTACTTTGATGATCAAATGGTCTACTACTGTTGAAATAGGAAACAGGCTTCTATGGATTTCAGACCCTAAAAAGTGGTTCCACTAAGACCTGTCTGCTTTTACAGTAAGGCTTCGACAGGATGTTACCTCAGCAGTTGTTAGCTGAGTCTTAGCGGTTCCACTGAGACCAGATATTCTTCCTAATGAATTTCTCCAGAACAGCTGAGACAGATACAACAATATCCCAAATTGTTCTGAATATGTTTTAGAGCAACTTAAACCTGTTAAATGAGTGAAGTAGAAGGTCTATCAAATACATTATGCACTTAGCATTGAAGGTGATGCCTCTTCAAATCCAAGGAACATTGAAGGGCAATATTCCCCACACTTGTGTCAGAGCCCTGTGACTCAGCGCATCTGTGACAATATTTCAATTCCCGGAAAAATAGTGTATCTCGAAAGTTTACTCCCCAAGGAACTCCATCCACCTCCTTTATCACATATTCAAATACATTTGGTTCAACAGGTACTTTAGTCTTTTATGGTCTGTAAAGATGTCAACCTTCACCTTATACAAGTAATGCCTTTACAATTTCTGGGCAAATATCATAGTCTCCAACTCCAAGTTGTGGACTAGATAATTTCTCTCGTGTACCTTCAGCTGGCGAGAGCCATAAGCCATAACCTTCCAAAACTGCAGATGTACGTATCCTAAACCGCTCCTTGAGGCATCATTATAGATCTTATAGACTTTTACACCACATGTCATACATAATAGGTGTTATGGTAAGACAACACTTTAATTCCTAAAAAGCTCGTGTGTACTCTAGCGGTCAAAAGAACTTCCTATCTTTCCTTGTCGATGTAGTGAGAGGTAGATCTATCCGGAAAAGGTTTTCTACGAAGCACCTATAGTAGCCAACAAGATCAAGAAAGCTCCTGACTTATACCACTATAGATTTTATAGGCCACTCCTATAACAACCCCATCCGTTCATATGGTATATTCTAGAAGGTCTGGCCGGGGCCCCACAGTATATATAACAAAACAGGCGGTGAAGGTGCGTGATGATATCAGAGTAGCGCATCGCACCTATCACAAAGCATTCTAGTGGAATCCTATACTACAACTTGAACTCCTCCCTTGAATGTCCAACAAATAAAACACTATGTTTTATAGCACACAAGAATGTCTTACAACAGTACACAAGTTGGCCTTATGGCCTTACATGACTTTCACACAGTGGCTTCAACTATTGGCGCGCAGGCCGGCCACAATAAAAGAAAACAATCAACAAGCAACACATATAGCCTTCGAGGGATAGCAGCAGTAGTAGCAACAGTAGCAGGAACATCAGCCTTTATGCATCCCGCTTGACTCTCCAGCACCTGTACAAGGACAATCCACCCAGCGGTGGCAAACAGAAGCAATGGTCAGTGTTCAGCTGACCAAATTATAACGACCCTACCCTTTTTTTCGGGGCAGCGGTAATCTTCCCTGCAGGCATATTATATCACAAGCATGGAAATATATCTCATAAAAATGTGCTTGCACGCACACATACCATCACAACCGTTCGCCACCCGGCCCAACGGTCCGTGCACTCAGGGCACATTCTTGGTGTTCTGGCAAATCACATGCCCACCACCGTATCAGGGTGATCACCCAACGGTAACTTACTTGAGCATTTACTCCATGGCGTGCAGCCGGAGTTTTATAGTCTTAGTAAACCGGGATTGGCCCGTAGCCCCCCATGGTCTCACGGCGCGCAGGCCTAAGACTCTTGCTATGCGCTCCAACAGACCGCACCTTTTGGTCTCACGTCAGACGGACATAGTGCAGGTCAGATCCTCCACCCCCCGTTGCTCAAATCGCCTTGCCTTCTCCGAGTACAGCGTAATCATGGCTATAATAAAGCGCGGGTCAGTCTCACCAATCCTGTTCTTGGCATTCAAGCCTGGGTATTTCTCTACACCCATTCATTTCACAATCTCAGCGGGTCTTTCCTGGGCATCCCAGTACTTCCTGTTACTCTCTCCACAGGTGGACACCGCAATATCACAAATGTCAGGGGTCTTTACTGGGCATACCAGTACTTCTTGTGCCTCATTCACAGGTCGGACCCAAAAGCACAAACATACACGGAGATTTTCCTGGACTACAACTCCAGTACTTCCTGCTACTTCCGTTCACATGCATAACCCGTTGACTCCTTAAACTACACATTTATCACGGAGTCTTCTCCGTTTCGTATGCAACATCACTTATCCAGAACAACCTGTCCAGACGGGCTTCACACAGCATGCATATTTCGTACTCCAATTCCGGATCTATATGCCAACAAAGGGGATTTTATGCATCACCCAAAAGATTCCCAAAATCAGCCACCTCTTGGTGGGGGAATCACAAACATATGCCAAAAGGAAGCCTTCACATGGCTAGGAAGAAAATTCGTTACCCTTGAAGCCCTCTTTGGTGCCATAAGCTCCAAGCTAGCTTGAACAAATCACAAGAGCTTTTCCTCCGCAACGTCGGCTTCGGATCTCTTATCGGTAAACCGCAGCACCACCGATAATCAGCCCCCTTTCCTTCTCCTCCTCCTTCCTCTCTCTTTCTCCCTCTAACTTGTAGAAAGATGAAGGCACTAATCCAAATGAGAATATGTTCTCAGTTTTCGGCCTTTAGGAAAAGAGGAAAGAAGCTCAGCCCTTGGATCCAGGCTGAAGGAATGGACGGCCACAAAAATGCCAGAAAAGCTGATGTTTGCCTGACACGGCCTGTGACACGCCCGTGTCCCAGGACGTGTGCCTCAAGCGGTGGTCAACGGACTTATCCAAACCAGTAACACGCCCATAGGACACGCCCGTGTCATGGGCCGTGTCACCCAACACGCCTTCCGACACGCCCGTGTCTGTGGTCGTGTGCATCGGCGAAAATAATCCCAAAATAACCTAAGACTCACACGGCCTGTGACACGCCCGTGTCCCAGGCCGTGTGCCCATACACGGCACGAAGACACGCCCTGGCGCAAAATTTGTCGCGCTGAGTTCGTCAAGCCGAAGGGACACGCCCGTGTCACAGGCCGTGTTCACCAACTTCTCGACACTCGACGACCTCATCTCGACACTTGACGATCGTCGAACAAAATTCATCGAGCACACGAAACGGCCTGGGACACGCCCGTGTCCTTGGCCGTGTGCCTCCTCTCGACACATCGTCGAGCGAAAAACATCGACTGATCCTCTCGACACTCGACACACGCAGGACACGCCCTGGGAGACGCCCGTGTCCCAAGCCGTGTCACCCAAATTTTGGCCTATTGAGAAAATCGGGTTGTTACAATCCTCCCCTACAACAAGAAATTTCGTCCTCGAAATTCAGACACAGGAAGGCAATAAGTAACCAGCAACCAAAATGTTATAACATTCAAATTTTTATGTTACAACACAATACTCTCCACAGATTACAAAAACAGCTCAGGGAACTCTTCTTGCATGGTTTGCTCTCGCTCCCATGTCAATTCTTCACGGCCGCAGTTGTCCCATCGGACTTTCACCATGCCGACCGTCTTGTTCTGTAACTGTTTCTCAGCTCGATCTTCGATCTGAATGGGTCTAACTCTCATTGTTAGCCCATACTCCACCGGCACACGATCATCTGCGATCACTTGAGCTGGATCTTTCACGGACTTCCGAAGCACCGAGATGTGAAATACATCATGTAATCCACCGAAGTCTGCCGAGAGAGCTAGCCGATAAGCTGCTTTGCGAACTCGCTCAATCACTTCAAAAGGACCCAAATATCTTGGACTCAACTTTTTCAAGCGTCGAATCCGGGAGACACCTTTGAATGGCTTGATCTTCAAGTAGACCCAATCGCCAACCGCAAATTCGACGTTCCGGTGCTTGGCATTATAGTACTTAGCTTGTCGATCTTGAGCAATAAGTAGCGTCTCGCGAATCGTCCGTATGGTAGAATTTTCTTCAGCAACATCATTTGGTTTAAAAACCCGAGCTTCGTCCGCTTCTACCCAAGCCAAGGGAGTACGACACTTCCTTCTATATAGAGCTTCATATGGTGTCATCCCAATGCTCGTCTGGTAGCTGTTATTATATGCAAACTCTACCATATAGAGATGATCTTCCCATCTCTTTCCGAAGTCAAGGGCGCACATTCGGAGCATGTCCTCCATTGTTCTGTTGGTACGTTCAGTTTGGCCATCTGTTTGGGGATGAAAGGCCGTACTGAAAGTCAACTTCGTGCCCAACAGTCGGTGAATGAGCCTCCAATCATTTGACGTGAATCTCCCATCTCGATCACTTACGATGCTCCGAGAAACACCGTGAAGCCGCACAATCTGGTCAACATACAACTTTGCCAAACTTTCAACTGAATCATCCTGCCTGTTCGGGAGAAAATGTGCCACTTTAGTTAGCCGGTCAACAATCACCCAAATGGAATCATTTCCTCGTTGCGATCTCGGCAACCCGTGCACAAAATCCATGGAAATATCATCAAATTTAGATTCTGGGATCGGCAGCGACTTCAAATAACCGCCCGGCTTCACCATCGCACATGTTTGGCACTTGGAGACATAAAGGGCAACATCTTTCTTGAGCCCTGGCCACCAGAAAAGCTTCTTCATATCGTTGAACATCATCGTGCTCCCGGGGTGAATGGAATACTTTGTATAATGCGCTTCATACATCAGTTCTTCCCTCAATTTCCCCACATTCGGGACACACAAATGGCCCACTTTTCGCAAAAGACCGTCATTCCAGGAGAATTTGCCCTCTAGCCCTTCATTCACATAGCGTAAGAGATCTACATCCAACTCCGTTGCCCGTCGAACTCGGTCCGCAAGGTCACATTGTACCTCGGTCCAGTTCAAACATGCAGTGTCAGTGGAATTCTTGTCAACACAATATATCTCTAACGCTTCTAGCTCCTGGATAAGACATTCATCATGCCTTTGTAACTAATTTGCTCTAGCCGGAACCCGCCGACTCAAGGCATCCGCGACAACATTCCCCTTCTAGGGAGTGTAGTGAATCTCAAAAGTTTAGTCCCCAAGGAACTCCAGCCACCTTCGTTGTCGCATGTTCAAATCTTTCTGCTCCAATCGGTACTTTAGGCTCTTATGATCTGTATAGATCTCCACCTTTACTCCATAAAGGTAGTGTCGCCACAACTTTAGTGCAAAAATCACCGCCGCTAGTTCCAAGTCATGGACGGGATAATTTCGCTCGTGCACCTTCAGCTGGCGTGAGCCATAAGCAATTACCTTTCCACTCTGCAGAAGAACGCAGCCTAAGCCGCTCCCTGAGGCATCGCTATAAATCACAAATCCATCGGTCCCACTTGGCGAAGACAACACCGGCGCCGTGGTCAACCGAACCTTCAGCTCTTCAAAAGCTCGTGCGCACTCTGGCGTCCAAACGAACTTCTGATCTTTTCGCGTCAGTGTGGTTAGCAGCAAAGTAATCCGCGAGAAGGTCTCAACAAATCTTCGGTAGTAGCCCGCAAGTCCAAAGAAACTCCGGACCTCGGCCACAGAAGAGAACATTGGCCACTCTTGTATGGCCCTTATCTTCGCTAGATCCACTGCAATGCCCGCTCCACTCACCACATGGCCAAGAAAAGTCACTGACGATAGCCAAAACTCGCACTTCGAGAACTTGGCATAGAGCTGATTTTGCCTCAACGTATTCAACACCAACCGCAAGTGAGTCTCATGCTCAGCTTTTGACTTCGAGTACACCAGGATGTCATCAATGAACACTATCACAAACAGATCGAGGTACTCTCGAAAAATACGGTGCATCAGATCCATAAACACCGAGGGCGCATTATACAGTCCAAATGGCATGACTGTGAACTCATAGTGCCCATAACACGTTCCAAATACGGTTTTGGGAATGTCACCTTCCCGAATTCTCAACTGGTAATAACCAGATTTCAGGTCCAACTTTGAATAGACGGTCGAGCCCACCAGCTGATCGAATAACTCATCAATCCGCGGTATCAGATACTTATTCTTCTCGGTCAGCTTATTCAGTTCACGGTAATCAGTACACAACCGCAACCCACCGTCTTTCTTCTTCAAAAAAAGCACAGGCGCGCTCCAAGGTGACATGCTTGGGTGTATATAACCTTGCTCTAGCATTTCTTGCAGTTGAACCTTCAACTCAGCCATCTCTTTTGGCGCGACGCGATATGGAGAGCGGGCCACAGGTTTCACACCTGGCACCAACTCGATCGTGAAGTCAATCTCCCGCTGGGGTGGTAGCCCAGGGACATCCGTGGGAATCACATCTGTAAATTCCGCCACAATCGGAACCTCGCACACACTGGCCTTAGGCTCAACAGCTTGAATCAGTGCAAAGTAACACTCCGCACCCTTCTGAATAGCCTTGACTACCTGGAGTGCAGACATCAACGTCCCGCCCACTCCTCGCATACCCGCGAACTTTTTCTCCTGTTCGGTATTTTGGCCAAGCTTGATCTCTTTGGACCGGCAATCAATCATAGCATGATGCTCCACAAGTCAATCCATGACACAAATCACGTCAAATTCCGATATCGGCAAAACAAATGTAGTTAAACTGAAATCTCGACTTCCTATCTGGACTGCCACATCGCAAGCTTGATCCGCAAGCATCCAATAGCCATTTGGCAACACCACTCTGACGCTATCTGTCTTTGCACGACCAGGTATCCCAAGCCGCGCTAAAAACTCACTAGACAGAAAAGAATGCGATGCACCTGTATCAAACAGTGCTCGCGCCAGCGTGTCCCGAATCATCACAAAGCCTGTGACAATCATGTCACACACACAAACCCCAAACATATAGGTACTAAGCAAAGCATACAAACAATAGCAGATGCAAAACTAAACTCATACCTGTGACAACGTCACTCTGCTTGATGGCCTCCTGCAGGCCAAGATTGTAAACCCGGGGTTGCGCCTGCGAGGCAGAGGAATCCACCACCGCCTTTCCTTTTTCCGCATAAGATGCTCCCGCCTTCTTTTCACTCTTTGGCGGCATCCTACAATTTCGCGCAATATACCCCATACGGCCACAATTATAGCAGATCCGAGTATCCGGCTTTGAAGTAGCCCCCGAAGTTGCTCCCGTTGCAACTGATGAAGAAGCTTGTCCACTTGTCTTGGACCTCTTGCCCCATCTCTTCTTATAAAATGGTTTCCCAGATCGGGGCGCCTTCCACTATGGTTGTGTCACAGCCAAAGCTCTCTTCCCCTGCACCCTCTTCATATCTTTCTCCAGCGCGCTTGTAGTGTCAACCAATGCTTGGAAACCTTGGTTCACAGAACTCGAAACCAGGAACCTCAACTCGTCCCTCAGTTCTTCATAGAACTGATTGGTCTTCCTCTGCTCATCAGCAAAAATAGAACCTGCATACCGCCCCAAGCGAGTAAACTCATGCAGGTATGCGTCAACACTGCCATCACCTTGAGTCAGCCTTTGGAATTCATTTTCCATGGCTATCCGCTGCGCCGCAGGAAGGTGCTTTGCTAGGAAGAGCTGGGAGAATTCTTCCATCGATACTTGGGTTAAAGGATGACCCGCCAAGTGATGCAACTCCATCTCATCCCACGACAATCTAGCTTCTCCTTCAAGCAAGAAGGTAACTAAGGTAACTTTCTGATGCTCCGCCGTTCCAATCGCCATCATAACTCGCTTGATGCGCGATAACCAATCCTCAGCCTGCGTAGGATTTCCCGCTCCCGAGAACGTATGCGGATGGAAACTCATAAATCGCGTCAGCTGCTTCTCAGCCGCTCGAGGAGCCACATCCACTACAGGTTCAGGCCTTGCCGCCACCTGTTCTGGCCTCACAACCGCTTATTACTACCTAAGTGGCTGGCCTTGGATCATGGTAAATAAAGCCTCAGCAACTAAACGCACATGTTCCGCAGACGGTGGAGGTGTAGGCACCGCGGCTGGTGTCATACTTTCATCAGAATGATGGGGCTCAGACGGCCCAGCTCCACTTCGTGTCACTTAAAGGTGGACAAGACACACAGATTAGCGGTCTTACACAAGCAATCAACACAAAATAGGAACACACGGCTTCCTCAAAGAGACAAAGTTGCATTCCGATCATGGACATTCAGGAGTTCAATCGCAGAAATGTGGTTTGCACAAATGCGTGCGCGCCACCCGACAAAAGAAGTCGACCACGACTTCGAGAGGGAAAGACCAAAACAACCGATACCAAAAATGTAACAACCCCATCCGTTCATATGGTATATTCTAGAAGGTCCGGCTGGGGCCCCACAGTATATATCACAAAATAGGCGGTGAAGGTACGTGATGATATCAGAGTAGCGCATCGCACCTATCACAAAGCATTCTAGCGAAAGCCTATACTACAACTTGAACTCCTCCCTTGAATGTCCAACAAATAAAACACTATGTTTTATAGCACATAGGAATGTCTTACAACAGTATACATGTAAGACCCCCCCCTCCCAGATCCCAAAACACGGCACGAAGGGGGAGTCTTATGCCCGGAACAGCCGCCTTGCGGTAGCATTAGCACACGGGCTAACCTGTACCACAAGACGCCTATTCCGCCGGCTACAACAATATCAATAATTCATGCCAACCCAACCAATAAGTAAGCAAGAGAAGTCAAATCCACACTAGTCATAAAGTCCAAATACATCAATAATGAGAAGCTAAAACATGCTTCTACAATATATCAGAGTACAACTAATCATTGCCCAAACGGGCTACATCAGAGTAAGCAAAACACTAACAGTAACAGACGGTATCGACGGCACCGTCACATCAGGCCCTGTCGTCCTGGCCTGGCTGTCCTGCGGCGTAGTCTGCGGCTGCTCTACCTGCGGCGTGACCTCCTAAAAAAGGAAGACGTAGCAACCGTTAGTCGAAACGACTAAGTGGTTTCACATCCGCTCCCCCGGTGACTCCTCGGCACCGGGCGGAGAAAGAGAAACAAGGGTAAAGTATATATCAGTAAGTATAAAAGTACAATCAGGTGACAAGGTACATGAGTATCAATGTATAACTAGCAGTTCTACAAAAGTTATCAATATGTAAACTAACAATTCTACAAGAGCCATCAAGGTATAATAACAAGTGTAAGAAAGCTACAGCAGGAAAGTAACTTAACTTATAAGAATGCCCATACAAACTTATAAGTTAAGGATCGGGTTTCATAAAGTAACTCATCGTATAAGAGTGCCCATACAAACTTATACGATGAGGATCTTGTTGTGCAATGATATGAAATGCTATGAATGCTATGCAATGACTCACCCATGCACACCCATGCAATTGCTATGTCGACACAGACTGTAGTTCCCACTTTTCGAGCAGGTAGCTAACCTCTCAGGCATCAGCCGCCGTGGCCAGGCGGTGACAGTAGAACGGGCACTTCTACTACTAGGCGGGTATCACACTACTTCACCTAGGCCTCCGTACGCCTCAACGCTAAGAACACAACAGCGGAGCCCATGCGTACTATGGCCCAGCGGGGTCTTGGGTAGATGTGCACCAAGAACACAGCCCGAACTGGCCTTGCGTGACCCGGAAGGGGCCTCGGAAGAAAGCACGAGGACACAGCCCAACCGTCCACATGGTCGGAGGGGCCTCGGGACGTGAACACCGAGGACACAGCCCAAACCAACCAAGTCTAACTGCCAACTCCCGTCGGTGTGACGACTGGCGAGCCCGTAGACCTGCCACACTATCCTTAACCCGGGATTACGACACCGCGTGTCGACTCACACCACATGCAAACACCATATCAACACAACATGGAAGGGGCCTCGGAAGTAAACACGAGGGCATAGCCCAACCATCCATCCGCACCTTATCTCAACACAACCAAAACAAGTGGCGGTCAACCCCGCACTTACATCCCTCACAATACTACCCGTAGGGAGACAACGCTCTAAGTATTGGTCCACTAGACTCATTTCATTAATCAAACATATCCATGGCCATGATCTATTCATCTATATGACTTCCCAAATGATGACAATGTAAAATAACGTAATGCACATATAAGATCTATCACATCTTCCCTTTTTAGTAATATCATAACTTAAACATGAAGTGCACCATATTCAATCTTTCAATTCCTACCAGTTCAATTCTTTTAAACAAGTTTGTTTCACAATTTGGTAATATGAAATATGGTTAATAAGATACTTCAATCACACAACAAATGATTAATCATAAGGGTTCATCCAAGGCAAGTATCTTGCATTAATAATTTCACCGAAACAAAAATCCATTTTTCCATTAAGCCCAGAATTTAGGCGCAGGTTGAATCTGGTCAGCAACTTCGACCGGAGATTCCCGAGGCTACGGGAATCCGGTGAAGTCGTGTAACCCCTTGATGGAAAGGTATTTCCATGGACTACATCTTTCATATTCAGAACTCAACCCAGATTTGACATTATCCTATTTGAAATCGGACTTGAAGTCCGCTGCGTACAGAACACAGTTTCTGCATGCAGGATTTATTAAACACCATTTTCGTTTGAATTTTCCCGTGGCTACAGACTTCGCCAGAAGTCGTGCAACTACTCGTTGGAAAGGTATTTTCAAGGGCTTCAACTTTCGTGTTTAGTCAAAAGCCCAGATCTGACCATAACACACTTAAAAATGGCCACGAAGTTTGCTGCGCGCAGAATACAGATTCTGCACGCATCTTAAGGCGGAATGAACGGCATCGGTTCATCTTCCTCCTCAAGGCGATCTTCCAAAATCATTCCAGAAAACCTCCTCCCTTATTCACCCTCAAGAGGCCAAAACCCTTCACGAAACCATCCCTTATCATCCATTGAAAAGGGGCGTGGTTGAAGAGATCTAAAACATAAGACACAAGTCTTGGCATGACCTTTCCTAGAAAACTCCTCCTCACCATCAAGACTCTCTTGAGTCGATGTCTCGCCTAGGAAAATAACTTTAGATCTAGCACCAAGGGAGAGGGTAGGAAACTCACATTGGCTCCAGCGGTACCACCATTTCTAGCCATGGATCTCGTAGTTCTCCTTGGCGGCATCTTCTCTTTCTCGGCGATGGCGGATCTCCTTCGGTAGGACTTGCTCCTGCAGTTTTCCCTCTCACAGGAGTTCTCACTGGAAATAGGGGATGAAAAGAGAATGAAAACGGCTAGGGTTTTCTCTCCCCCCTTATATATAAAATGTGACACGGGTAGGGACACGGCCGTGTCCTTACCCGTGTCCTGCCTGGCGAAGCGGCAACGACAGTTTCCAATGTCGGTTCAATACTTGACACGGGTAGGGACACGCCCGTGTCCCGACCCGTGTCCCTATGACACGGCCGTGTGCTTGGCCGTGTCCTTGGCCGTGTACTTCTCGGGTTGCATCTCGACACTTCTCGTCGAGCTCAACTCGACGCACACGGGTAGGGACACGGCCGTGTCACTACCCGTGTCACTTGGTGTCGACGCAGCTCGACGATCTCGACACGGGTCGTCGAGCTCAACTCGACACACACGGGTAGGCACACGGTCGTGTCCCTACCCGTGTCCCTTGGTGTCGACACAGCTCGACGATCTCGACACGGGTCGTCGAGCTCAACTCGACGCACACGGGTAGGCACACGGCCGTGTCCCTACCCGTGTCCCTTGGTGTCGACACAGCTCGACGATCTCGACACGGGTCGTCGAGCTCAACTCGACGCACACGGGTAGGCACACGGTCGTGTCCCTACCCGTGTCACTTCCTTTTTACACTGATTCTCCACTTCTCCACAAGTGCAGTCCAATTCCCTGCACTCTCAGGACTCAAGTCAACCCTCCTGACTCAAAACACACACACTAGGGGCCTAGAGCGATTCGGGACGTTACAAATCCTATAAACAAAATAAAAGATTTCGTCCCCGAAATCAGGCTTAGGCTGTGGGGAGGAAAGCATGACAGGAAATTTAACAATTGCTTTTAAATAAAAATTACCTTGAGCAAACAACTCCGGGTAGCGTTGCTGCATTAAATCTAATGGCTCCCATGTGTACTCCTCCTTCCCATGATTCAACCATAGCACCTTTACTAAGGGAACACTTTTGCGGTGCAAAGTCCTTGTCTCGCTGTCAACAATCCGCACCGGCTCTAGTCGCACAGACCTATCTGATGCCACTGCACCATCAGTAGTGGGAATATACTGGTCGGGCCGCAACAGTGCTTTTCGAAGCGACGACACATGGAACACGTCGTGGAGATTTTCTAGTTCGGGTGGTAACTCCAACCGATAGGCCAACGGGCCAATCCTTTCCAATATAGTATAAGGCCCAACATACCTTGGGCTGAGCTTTTTCACTCCACGCACCCGCGACACTCCATGCATCGGCCGAATCTTAAGGAACACTTTTTCGCCCACTTGGAACTCCACCATCCGGTGCTTTTTATTGTAATATTTCGCCTGTCGACTTTGAGCCTCCAACATGCGATCCCGTATCAATCTGACCGCCGCATCAGTATCATCTATGTATTCGTTCCCCAATGCCTTTGGATCTTCATCTTGCACCCAAGACAAGGGAGTCCTGCACCTTCTTCCGTAAAGGGCTTCATGGGGCGCCATACCGATGCTCGCTTGATGACTATTGTTGTAGGAGAATTCCACCAGGGGCAAGTGCCTTTCCCATTGCTCTCCTCTGTCCAACACACATAACCTCAATAAATCCTCCAGTTCTGATGGTCTGCTCTGACTGCCCGTCCGTCTGAGGATGAAATGCGGTACTAAAGGTTAGGCGTGAGCCCAAATATGCCTGTACCGCTTTCCACTCATTGGATGTAAACCGGCCATCCCGATCCGAAACAATTGTCTTGGGCACGCCATGATACCGTACAAATTGCTCCACAAAAAGGCGTACCAAAACATCCACGTGTGCTTCCTTCTTCATTGGAATGAACCGGGCCACCTTTGTCAGTCGATCCACAATAACCCATACTGAATCATTCCCGGAGCGGGATAGAGGTAACCCATGAACAAAGTCCATTGAGATATCCTCGAACTTCCATTCGGGGATGGGCAATGACTGCAACAAACCACCGGGACTCCTGCATTCAGCCTTCACTCTTTGGCAAGCTTCGCAATGTGTAACATAGTAGCGAACATCCTTCTTCATTCCCGGCCAACACATGGTCTTCCGCAATCCGGCGTACATCTTAGCAATACCAGGGTGCACTGAATATTGAGAGGAATGTGCCTCTCTCAAGATATCCTCCCGAATTTTGCCGCCCTTGGGAATATAGAGTCGGCCACGAAAATAAACGAGGCCGTCTTTGAGTGTGTACTCATCGGTGGTCCCATCTTCAATTGCCTTGATTGCCGGTGCCAAGGCCGCATCCATTCCTTGCTCCACCCGAATCCGGTCTCGGATATCACAAACTATGCTCATGTTGGCCAAATACTCCGCATACTCTGCCGAAGGGTCCTTGAATACTAGAGTAATTTCCATCTCCTCGATCATTCGAGCCAACTCCATGCTCATTAGCCGAGACTCCGGGCTAGAGCCTGGCACTTTCCTACTCAAGGCATCGGCTACCGAGTTCGCTTTCCCAGGGTGGTAGTTCATGGTGAACTCATAGTCGCATAGAAATTCCAACCACCGCCGTTGTCTCAGGTTCAACTCCTTCTGAGTGTGAACATACTTCAAGTTTTTGTGATCGGAAAAGATCTCGCAGTGCACGCCATATAAATAATGCCTCCAGACTTTCAAAGCGAACACCACTGCTCCCAACTCCAAATCATGAACCGGGTAATTGATCTCATGTTTCTTTAACTGCCTTGAAGCATAAGCGATCACATGCCCGTGCTGCATCAGCACCGCTCCCATCCCTTGATATGATGCGTCCGTGTAAACTTGGAATCCTTCCTTCCCAGACGGAAGTGCAAGGATGGGGGCGGAGGTAAGCCTATCTTTCAATTCTTGAAATGCCTCTTCACATTGAGGTGTCCACTCAAATGGCACACCCTTCTTCGTCAAGGAGGTAAGAGGAAGGGCAATCTTGGAAAATCCTTTCACGAACTTGCGGTAGTAGCCAGCAAGTCCAAGAAAGCTTCGTACATCAGCCGCCGACTTCAAGGGCGACCACTCCTTCACGGCCCGCACCTTAGCTGGATCCACAGCCAATCCTGCTCCACTGATCACATGTCCCAAGAAGGCAACCTCCTTAAGCCAGAATTCACATTTGCTAAACTTGGCATACAAGGCGTGCTCCTTCAATTTTTTCAAAACCAAGATCAGGTGCTCGACATGCTCCTCCTCCGTCTTTGAGTAGACCAAGATGTCGTCGATGAAAACAATGACGAAGATGTCCAGATATGGTTCAAACACCTTGTTCATCAAACTCATGAAGGCCGAAGGGGCATTTGTGAGCCCAAACGGCATTACTGTGAACTCATACAAACCATATCTAGAACTGAATGCTATTTTCTGAATATCCCCCTCATGTATCCTCAACTGATAGTATCCGGAGCGCAAATCCAATTTAGAAAACCAATGTGCCCCCACTAGTTGGTCGAACAACTCATCGATCCGCGGTAGTGGATAAGTGTTCCGCACCGTCAACCGATTGAGTTCCCGATAATCTATGCACAATCGCAGTGTGCCATCCTTCTTCTTCACGAACAGCACAGAGGCTCCCCATGGTGATGAACTGGGGCGAACGAACCCTGAATCCACCAGTTCTTGCAATTGAACTCTAAACTCTGCGAGTTCTTTCGGAGCCATTCTGTACGGAGCCTTGGACACAGGCTTGGCACCTGGTACTAGATTGATCTGGAAGTCAACCTCTCTATGCGGAGGTGATAACTTCTCAATTGAAGTTATCTTTGCCTAATATTTCTACTTCATAATTAATAAAAAGGAGCTTAAATGATGATAAAATATGATTAATTAGTATTTTAATGTTTATGGTACTAAGTTGATCTTATTTCATGGTTTTTTATGCAAGATTCGCCGGAGAAATCAACTTGGAAGTGAATGCAGAATTATTATTTTTGGCCTGGACCAGTTACTGCAACATCCAATTCTGAAACTGCAACATGTGTCTGTCCGAAATTTTAAATTTCAAATTCGAATTCCCGCTATTTTTAATTATGGAAGGATGCGTCCCTTCAGGAGTATGGACGTTTTTAATGCTAAAAACTGACCAAATGAAGGAGAATTCATTACTAATTTCGGATCTAAAGGGAGGAGCATCATCTAGGGTTGGCTTGGGAAGAAAACCTCCATTGGAGAGCGACGGCTAGAGGAAGAAGAAGGAGATCTTCGTGCGGATCGAAGAAGCGACTCTAGGAAGAGATTCCTGCAGCGAATAAGCGTGAACCACTATGTTTTGTAAGATCTACTTCAATATTTTGTGTGATTTCTCCAACGCCATGAACTAATTCTTCCTTAATCTTGTATTATGAGAGTACTAGGTTGTGTTTGATGGATATTTTCTAGTTTATGTTGTTGAGAATTCTTGGTGAATGTTCTTTATCAATTTTACGATCTTTATTTCTGAAATGTTTGGCCAATGTTTCACCTTTATGCTACGCTTCATAAATCGAGAGAGGAGTTGCGGTAGTATATCGTAATCTCGATATAGCATTTGAAGAGAGAAGGAGACTTCCTCTTGGTGTTAGCAACTTAGGTCTTCGATCTTTGAGCGGTTCTTATTTCACCCAAGGGGAAATATAGAACTAGGGATTGCCGATATCGAGAGATACGGTTCTCTATTTTAAGATCGTTGCAGGGCACGTTCACTACGGATTTTCACAACGACACATTCACTTATTCATCATACTAAACCTAGGAAATCATGATACGAGATTATTTCTCTCCTTTGATAAGAAAAGTATTTTCCCTAAGATCCGTAGTAATTTCATTTAGAAGTCTGCATTCTTAATTTTGGTAGTTTAAGAAAACCACAAATCTCATTCAACTTGGATTTAAGGAAAAGGCCTAACTAGTATTTGCGAGCACTAAACCAATCACCTCCCTGTGGAAGCGATTCTTACTCACTTTTATTACTTGACACGGCACGTGCACTTGCGTTTAAATACGTAGACCATTTCGGGCGTATCAAGTTTTTGGCGCCGTTGCCGGGGAGGTGCGAGAGTTAGTGTTTATTTCTTGTAATATTAGTGAATCCCTAGTAATTAGAGATCAAGTTTTGTTTTTGTCATTGTTAATTTTCTTATTATTGTTGTTGTGTTATTTTGTGATTGTTTTGTTGAGTAGTTATTATCAATCATCAATTGTTGGTGTGTGCATTTTATGTCCAGATATCGATCACCTGATTTACTACCCTTAAACTTAGAGATCGAGCGGACGTGTAGATAGAATAGGAGAACGGTTCGATTAGGAAGCGATAATGTAATAACAATGAATCATAATAACCAGAACGCTCCTAATGAAGTTGACCAGGAAGGCCTAGGTCAAGAAGGTCAGGTAGAACAGAATGGACGACCTGCTGAAATTAGGCGAACCTGTCGCGAGTACAATATGCCTTATAGGGGAGGACTGCAATATAGCATTATCAAGCCTGCCATTGAAGCCAATAACTTCAAAATTGACTCCATGGCTATGAACCTAGTGCAGCAGAAACAATTTAGCGGAATGAATCATGAGGACCCAAACTCCCATTTACGAACTTTCATGGATGTGTGCGACACATTCAAGATTAATGGTGCGTCAGATGAAGCGAATAAACTTCGTCTATTTCCATTCTCTCTATCAGGTAGAGCGAAGGAGTGGCTTGATTCCCAACACGGTCTCACCACTTGGATGCAAGTGGTTGACTTATTCTTAGCCAAGTACTTCCCACCTGCAAAAACAGCGAAACTCATGCGAGACATTAGTACATTTATGCAAGGGAATGGGGAAACGTTGTATGACGCATGGGAGCGATTCAAAGAGCTCTTACAAAAGTGTCCTCACCATGGTTTGCAGATGCACCAACAGGTGTGGACATTTTATAACGGCCTCCAGACATCTACGATGATTCAAGTAGATGGAGCTGCAGGAGGCTCCCTCATGAACAAGTACCCCGAGGACGCTTACGCTATTCTTGAAGATTTATCTTCAAATAATTATCAGTCGTTCGATCGACAGGCTCCTTCTTCTTCGGTAGGTGGTCTTTACCAAGTGGACCAGTTGACCTCATTTGCCGCACAAATGTCGGCACAGTTCAATGCTATGAATAAGAGATTAGATGCCTTGACCTTAAATCAAGCCCAAACACACCCTCAGGTTAATAGCATGGTTTCCTCTTCGATTCCTATGAACCCATCTCTTACGGTAGAACAACTTGTTGGTCATCATGAGGAGATTAACTATGTAGGGGGACAACCGAGGTATAACAATCATCATCACAATTATAATAACAATAACACATTTCCTAATCATTATAATCCCGAAGTGCGAAACCACCCAAACTTCTCGTGGAAGAACAACACCGGTTTGACACACCCACCCGGATTTAGTTCAAACCCACACCCGAATCCACCTAATAATAACAATTATAATCAACAAGGTGCTTCAAGAAGATACTCCGAAGATGTGATAGTAGAATCAATCCAAAAGAGTGACGCTCGCATTCTTAGTTTAGAGGGTTCTTTGAGGGTAATCGAAACGCAGTTAGGACAAATCGCGAGTGCTTTAAACCTGAGACCCCAAGGAACACTCCCATCGGACACCATTACAAATCCAAAGGGAGATAATCCACATTGTAAGGCAGTCACTTTAAGGAGTGGAAAGGAGTTGGTGGAAGCACCGGAGAAAGAACAATCTAGGATGGATAATGAAGGAAATGAGTTGGAGGAGGCTAGTCTGAAGATGCCTAGCGAGGAGTTGAGACAAGAAGAGAATGTTAGCGAAGGTGTGGAGTTGTTAGGAGAAAAGGAACGCGAGCCAATCGTTGAAAATTCAAAAAAGAAGAGTAGTGTGATAGTCTATCCACCACCACCATTCCCTCAACGATTAAGGAAAAGTAAATTGGACCACCAATTTCAAAAATTTATGGAGATATTTAAGAAATTGCAAATCAATATCCCTTTCGCGGAAGCATTGGAACAGATGCCAAGCTACGTGAAATTCATGAAGGATATCCTATCAAAGAAAAGGAGATTTGGAACGAATGAGACGGTGGCACTTACTCAAGAGTGCAGCGCCATTCTCCAAAAAAGACTCCCACCCAAGTTGAAAGATCCGGGGAGCTTCACTATTCCCTGTTCCATAGGATATAGATTCGAGGGTAAGGCATTATGTGACCTAGGAGCGAGCATTAATTTAATGCCTTTATCGATATATAGGAAGTTGGGCTTGGGAGAAATCTCCAAGACTTCCATAACCTTACAGTTGGCCGATAGGACCCTAGCGTTTCCAAAGGGAATAGTGGAGGACGTGTTGGTGAAGGTGGATAAATTTATATTTCCAGCGGACTTTGTGGTTCTAGACATGGAAGAGGATAGAGAAGTTCCGATTATTGTAGGAAGACCTTTCCTAGCGACGGGTAGAACCTTGATTGATGTGCATAAAGGAGAGTTAACGATGCGGGTGAATGACGAACAAGTCACTTTTAACGTACTCAAAGCGTTAAAGTTCCCCCACCGGGAGGAAGATAATATGGAGGTGGTCAATCACGTTTCTATATGCGATTACATGCCTAGTTCACTTTCCGATGAACATGATATTTTATTGAATCAATTATTGACGGAGGATGACCAGTCTGGGGATGATGAAGTGATTCAAGAATGCTTACAAGCATTTGAGAAGCAAATGGCTTGGTTTTGTAAGCCGGAACCATTAGAGATGCCCGAGAAATCGTCGTCAGTTAAACCGTCCATCGTTGAGCCACCATCACTCGAGTTAAAACCTCTTCCCGAGCATCTTACTTATGTATATTTAGGGGATGGTGAGACACTGCCGGTCATCATAAATTCAAACTTAACACCGGATCAACGCAAACGACTAATTGAACTGCTTAAGCATTTTAAAACTGCCATAGGATGGACCATCGCTGATATCCGGGGGATAAGCCCTTCATTATGTATGCACAAAATTCTTTTGGAGGAGTCATTTCATGGGTCGATTGAGCCTCAACGCCGCTTAAGCCCGCCAATGAAAGAGGTAGTTAAAAAAAAGATTATTAAGTGGCTAGATGCGGGTATAATATATCCCATCTCGGATAGTCCGTGGGTCTCGCCTGTTCAGTGTGTACCAAAAAAAGGGGGGATGACGGTTATGAGGAACGAGAAGGAAGAGTTGGTCGCCACTAGGACGATCACGGGGTGGAGGATTTGCATGGATTATAGAAAGTTAAACAAAGCCACCCGAAAAGATCATTTCCCTCTTCCCTTCCTCGACCAAGTCCTAGATAAAATGGCGGGGAATGATTTTTACTGTTTTCTTGATGGGTATTCCGGGTATAATCAAATTACCATCGACCCCGCTGATCAAGAAAAGACCACATTTACTTGCCCCTATGGGACTTTCGCGTTTAGGAGAATGCCCTTTGGTCTATGCAACGCACCGGCTACCTTCCAGCGTTGCATGATTTCCATTTTCTCTGATATTATGGACCAGGGTATTGAGATTTTTATGGATGATTTTTCCATCTTCGGAAAATCATTTGACGACTGCCTAGAGTGCTTGGAGAAGGTACTCACACGTTGTGTAGAGACAAACCTAGTATTGAATTGGGAGAAATGCCATTTCATGGTTCGAGAAGGCATCGTGTTGGGTCATCATGTTTCCAGGACTGGGTTGGGGGTAGACAAAGCAAAACTAGATGTGATAGAAAAATTACCTCCACCCAAAAATGTGAAAATGCTAAGAAGCTTCCTTGGACACGCGGGCTTCTATAGAAGATTCATCAAAGACTTCGCGAAAATAGCTAAACCCTTGAGTGGACTTCTAGAGAAGGATGCAAAATTTTCTTTTGATGACGATTGCTTGAGAGCGTTCGACGAGCTCAAATATCGGTTAACCACCGCTCCTATTGTAGTAACACCTGATTGGGAAGAGCCATTTATCCTGATGTGTGACGCGAGCGACTACGCGGTAGGAGTTGTTTTGGGTCAAGTGCGTGAGAAGATATTTCATACGATTGCGTATGCTAGCAAGACCCTAATCGAGGCCCAAACCAACTACACTACCACCGAGAAGGAGCTATTGGCGGTGGTATTCGCATTCGAAAAATTTCGATCGTATCTCTTATGTACGAAGGTTATAGTGTACACCGATCATGCAGCGATCCGTTACCTCATGGAGAAGAGAGACTCAAAACCACGTTTGATTCGATGGGTACTTCTCTTACAGGAGTTTGATGTAGAAATTAAGGATAGGAAAGGAACGGACAACCCTATTGCAGATCACTTATCTAGGATTGAGAGTACACAGTCGACACTACATTCTGAAGTGGAAGAGAGATTTCCTGATGAGCAGTTACTAGCGATCTCGGAGAGTGCTACGCCTTGGTATGCTGACTTAGTAAACTATTTAGCAAGCAATATTTTGCCACCTGAAATATCCTACCAACAAAAGAAACGATTTTTACATCAGGCACGGTCTTACATGTGGGATGATCCTTTGTTGTTCAAGGTTGGTGCCGATGGAATCGTACGGAGATGCATCCCCGAGGAGGAGATGAGCGCGATATTGGATAAATGTCATGGCTCCCCCTACGGAGGTCATTTTAAGGGAACGAGGACAGCAATGAAGGTGCTTGAGGCTGGATTCTATTGGCCTTACTTGTTTAGGGACGCCAATGCATTTGTGAAGCAATGCGATAGATGCCAACGGAGCGAGAATATACATAAGAACGAAGGGATGCCCATGAATATAATGCTGGAAGTCGAGCTATTTGACGTATGGGGTATAGATTTCATGGGACCGTTCGTGAACTCGAATGGTAATTTATTCATATTATTGGCTGTGGACTACGTATCTAAGTGGGTGGAAGCGATCGCGACGCCCAGGAATGACGCGAAGGTAGTCCTTAATTTCTTAAGACACCATATATTCAGTCGATTCGGAATCCCGAGGGCAATCCTTAGTGACGGCGGAAGTCATTTCTGCAATAATCAGTTCACCGCATTACTAAACAAATTTGGGATAACTCATAAAGTCGCATTAGCATATCATCCCCAGACGAATGGGCTAGCGGAAGTATCCAATAGGGAGATTAAGAAAATTCTAGAAAAGACAGTGAGCGTGAACCGTAGAGACTGGTCACAGAAGCTTGTTGATGCACTGTGGGCGTATCGCACTGCCTTCAAGACTCCCATTGGACTGACCCCGTGGCGGATGGTTTATGGAAAGTCCTGTCATCTACCTCTAGAATTAGAGCACCGGGCATTCTGGGCAATAAAGAAAATTAATTATGATTTCCGCGACGCCGGTAAGAAGAGGCTCCTACAATTGAATGAACTAGAGGAGATTAGAATGCAAGCGTATGAGAACTCGAGAATTTATAAAGAGCGCACGAAACGATGGCATGATCGACGCATGAAGGAGAAAAATTTTGAGCCGGGACAGCTTGTTCTACTATTCAACTCTCGCTTGAAATTATTCCCTGGTAAGCTCAAGTCACGCTGGTCGGGCCCGTTCAAGGTTAAACTCGTGCACCCCTACGGAGCTGTGACCATTTTAAATGAAACTGATGGAACAGAGTTCAAGGTGAATGGAGAGAGATTGAAGTTATATCTGGGAGGCGACATTGACCGAGTCGTGTCGCGTGTAGAGCTTGTCTAATCAAGCAAAGTCCTGTCGGGACTCATAAATCAGGCGCTTGGTGGGAGGCAACCCATAGTATCTTTGTTTTATTTCGTGTTTTAAAAAAAAAAAAAAGTTTTAAGTTTTCATAGTTAGTAGTTTTGTAGCTTTAGGATTGGAATGGAGGAAAAGCTGCTGGATGAACATGAGATTCTGAAAAAAAAAATTTCGGCCATTTAAAAAAAATATATAAAAATAAATAAAAAAACAGGTTGTTGCAACATCGTAAATGGAAGTTGTCATTTTCCGTGTTCTGCCTGGACAGGCGTCATCTTGCTTGGGAATTGGACCGCGAACCGGTCTAACTGAACCACCATATAACCGGTTCAGCGGAAAATGACAACGCAAAAAAACGAGTGTTGTCATTTTCGTTTTTCTGCCCTCCTAGGCGGCATTTTCCTGGGTTAGGAACCAGTAACCGGTTTGCGTGAACCGCCGGTTCAGCGGAAAATGACAACACAAAAAGCGGAAGTTGTCATTTCCTGTTTGCTGCCTGCATCCGCTGCTTTGCGCTGGGAGCTGAACCGGCGCCCGGTTTGCGTGAACCGTCGCGGGCGGACCAGTGTGGCGTTACAAATCCTTCTTAATTGAGGCGGTTAGGTTAATTAATCAGGATTAAGACTTTCTAACCCTAAATTACATTAATCACCTAAGATTAAATTAAGTTAAAATATAAAAGCAACGGGATTCCCCTTCGCCTAGGTCGCGACTTTCCCCTTCGCGCTGGAGCGACGCGGCGGCCGGCGACCCTCCGTTTGCGTCTGCTGAAGCGACGGGCGGCTGGAGGCTGCTGCGACATCACTTCCTTGTTCGTCGGACGCCGACCACCAGTCAAGAGGACGCGGGGAGACACTGTGTGCGAAAACAAATGAGAGAGACGCGGCGGAAGACCACGGCTGCGCCGGAGAAGGTCGCCAAAAGCCCTTCAGGTAAATTTAACCTCTCCCCTTTCCTTTCCAACTGCCTTCTCTTTTTGTATCCCACTGTAATAGAGCCCGCCCAATCTAGGAAACAAAACGAAGCGAAAGAAACAGAAACAGGGGAAATCACTTGACAAGGGCGGTCGAACATTCCAAAATGAAACTGCGGAGTTACGGTTTAGGGAGGTGAGGACCACTCCATTCATCATGGAAAGAGGCTTCAAAATGGACACAAGGGCTTGGAACCTAGCTTATGCCAATCAAATTTGTGCCCTAAACTGGGAGCACTTCTGCCACCCAAGGACTGACGTTGCCCTTACCCTCGTTTATGAGTTCTACGCCAACGCCGTATCAGCGGATGATGAGACAACTATTGTGAGGGGGAAGGAGGTCGTGTTTACAGCTGAGAGAATTTCTGAATTGTTTGCTTTGGATGACCATGCTCAAGTTGATTACACTACGGTCCTTGCTAAGGTCACCCCACAGGAAATGGCAGAGGTAGTTTGCATTCCTACAGGACCGGTATGGACCAATGTCGCCTCCAAGTACCTGAAAGCAACTTGCTTAACTAGACAGGCCAAAGTTTGGCTCCTGTTCATCAATGCCACCATACTTCCGACAAAGCACCTCAATAATGTGCCTATCCACAAAGTTGTCATCCTATATTGTATCCTCAAGGGCATCAAATTCAATGTGGGGAAAGTAATTGCGCATCGGCTGCAGGAGAAGATAAAGGAAAGAGGCCCCAAGCAACTTTGGTATCCTGTCCTGATCACGGATCTCTGTCGTGCAGTTGACGTGCCGGAAAAGGAAGACGATGTGATCAAAAAGTTGAAGGGCCACATAACCAAGACGGTGGTGGAGGTGTGCATAAAGGTTGTTGATGATTCTACCATGGCACAGTCCTCTAAGGCACAAGATGACAAGCCTATGGATGTTGAAATTCAGGAAGAAGATGGGGGTGGTGATCCTGATGCTATGATGGAGGAGATACAATATTTGAAAGCCTACTTGCGATACCACCATCTTCATGTGCAAGAGGAATTGGATGAGCAAAGGGCTCTTCTTTACAGGTTAATGGAGAAAGCTAAGCTCCCTCGGCCACCATCCAAGCTGAGAATGCGGAAGCAGTTTGATAATGAAGGTTATTTGCTCAACTCCGACTACATGCGAGTAGATCCTCACATCCGTAGATCCAAAGGGAATGAGGATGCCGATGAGACTGAAGATGAAGAAGGGGATGCAAACGACGATGCAGCCGATGAGGAAAATGCAGCTGCTGAAGATGATGCTGATGATGACGACGGAGATGATGCTGATGATGCGGAAGGTGATGAAGAGAGTGATGAGGCTGAAGATGACAAGGATGGAGATGACGAATAGACAATCTCCTTTTGTTTTGGTTTATAGTCTGCTATATTTTGGACAGTTATGTTAAGCTATGATTGGGACTGACATTGTTTTGGTGAACTCTGTTTTGGTTTTTGGACAGCTATGTTAAGCTGTGTTTTTGTTTATAGTATACTCATTTTGTTGGACTGTGTTTTGATTTTTGTTAATCTGTTTTGGTTATTTGTTCAGCAGTGCTGGTGTTTAGACTGTGTTTCCAATGATTGCCTGTTTTTATCCCAGCTAATAATAATGTATGGAACATGACTGCTTACCCTGCTCTACTTATCAAGTATGCTTGCTTCTATTATCCGATGAATAATTATCTTGTTATCATCCCTCGTAGTACTTCTATTCCGTTGCGTCCTATGTCACTTCAAGTGCAGGTAATGCAGTTGTATTCACCAACGAAGGTCCTTACACGAATGGAGAAGCACATTTTCGGCAGGATTGGTTATCTTGCGCACACGTGGATCAATCCTCCCGCGGCTTTAATTCTTCAGGGAAGTCCTTTACTTTTAACTGCTTTATTCCTTATTTATGTATGCTCATTCGATAACATCATTAATTACGTCAACGTATTAAGTGTGGAGGGGTGTGTTATTGTCATAACTAGTGCTCTAGAAGTAGAGTTGCTAGGGCCTAGCAACGCTCTAAGTGTGGAGGGGTGTAGCCCTGTCCCCACTGGGTAAAGGCTACTTTACATATGAATTTAATAATACTATCTTTTGTCCTGAATTAATCTATGGGTTACTCTAGAGTTCTTCAATGATCGGTAGGGCATGTCAATCTTAAGAACCCAACTAATGAATTTGAAGCTAGAAGGATGTTGGTTTGACTGAGCTCATTTAAGCAAATGTTTTCGTGCACTAAAATTTTGATGTACGTCCATTGCATGCTTTCCTACATTGTCCTCTAAATTTAATGGGGAGTGGTGAGTAAGAGCGATGTAAATTATATACACCAAAATATGAGGATAGTTAGTTCGTCCTAGCTTTTTGATCATTCACGCCATTATTTGAGCTTGAACCATTTGATACACATCATTCCATGGCTAAATTTCATATACCCCCACTAGTTGTGTCTTAAGAAGTAGCCTATTGTGAGTGTTGCTAACAAAAAAAAAAAAAAAAAAAAATTCATAGTGATATGTGGCCTGAATATATGTACACATACTTAGAATGATCCCAACTATGATAAAAAAAAAGTAAGTAAGTAAACAAAAGAAAAGTCATAGTGATATGTGGCCCGAATATGTGAATGCATACTCGGAATGATCCCAACTGTGATGATATAAAAAAAATGGAAAAGAAGAAATATCATAGTGACATGTGGCCTAGTTATGTGTACTTATATTTGGAAAGATCCCTACTATGGATAGTCTTAGAAAAATGTGACATCCACAATATGGCGATTCCTTAAGAGTATTAACTAGGGAGCTACATCTATTGATCAACGTATTCCTAAACGCTAAGCCAAGCTTGAACATATCCTAGTTCTTATTGGAACTACTAACTCATATGGAGGCGAAATTAATTACTTAGCTTAAGCTTGTCATTACCTGTAGATGCGGGGGTTCAAAAGGGAAGTATTGCATTAGAGTACATTATTTGTTACCACACATCACACTAGGATGTTTATTTGAGCTCTAATCCAGCATCTAACTAAGGGATTTGTGAATGGTTGGATTTCTTTTGATTGTCAAACCTATCATGTTAGTAAAGCAAACATTTTGAGTGTGCCTCGATTATTTGGTTTTTCAAGACAACCGCAAATTTAAAGTACCATTGAATCATGCACTGCGTATTATCCTTTACCCAGCTTATTATTGTGAACTTATCTTGCTATGGACTAGCAAGAATTTAAGTGTGGAGGTGTGATAACTTCTCAATTGAAGTTATCTTTGCCTAATATTTCTACTTCATAATTAATAAAAAGGAGCTTAAATGATGATAAAATATGATTAATTAGTATTTTAATGTTTATGGTACTAAGTTGATCTTATTTCATGGTTTTTTATGCAAGATTCGCCGGAGAAATCAACTTGGAAGTGAATGCAGAATTATTATTTTTGGCCTGGACCAGTTACTGCAACATCCAATTCTGAAACTGCAACATGTGTCTGTCCGAAATTTTAAATTTCAAATTCGAATTCCCGCTATTTTTAATTATGGAAGGATGCGTCCCTTCAGGAGTATGGACGTTTTTAATGCTAAAAACTGACCAAATGAAGGAGAATTCATTACTAATTTCGGATCTAAAGGGAGGAGCATCATCTAGGGTTGGCTTGGGAAGAAAACCTCCATTGGAGAGCGACGGCTAGAGGAAGAAGAAGGAGATCTTCGTGCGGATCGAAGAAGTGACTCTAGGAAGAGATTCCTGCAGCGAATAAGCGTGAACCACTATGTTTTGTAAGATCTACTTCAATATTTTGTGTGATTTCTCCAACGCCATGAACTAATTCTTCCTTAATCTTGTATTATGAGAGTACTAGGTTGTGTTTGATGGATATTTTCTAGTTTATGTTGTTGAGAATTCTTGGTGAATGTTCTTTATCAATTTTACGATCTTTATTTCTGAAATGTTTGGCCAATGTTTCACCTTTATGCTACGCTTCATAAATCGAGAGAGGAGTTGCGGTAGTATATCGTAATCTCGATATAGCATTTGAAGAGAGAAGGAGACTTCCTCTTGGTGTTAGCAACTTAGGTCTTCGATCTTTGAGCGGTTCTTATTTCACCCAAGGGGAAATATAGAACTAGGGATTGCCGATATCGAGAGATACGGTTCTCTATTTTAAGATCGTTGCAGGGCACGTTCACTACGGATTTTCACAACGACACATTCACTTATTCATCATACTAAACCTAGGAAATCATGATACGAGATTATTTCTCTCCTTTGATAAGAAAAGTATTTTCCCTAAGATCCGTAGTAATTTCATTTAGAAGTCTGCATTCTTAATTTTGGTAGTTTAAGAAAACCACAAATCTCATTCAACTTGGATTTAAGGAAAAGGCCTAACTAGTATTTGCGAGCACTAAACCAATCACCTCCCTGTGGAAGCGATTCTTACTCACTTTTATTACTTGACACGGCACGTGCACTTGCGTTTAAATACGTAGACCATTTCGGGCGTATCAGGAGGTAATCCTGGTAGCTTCTCAGGAAATACCTCAGGAAAATCCCGCACTACCCGTACATCCTTTAATTCCAATGCGGTTACCTTCAACTCGAACCAGATCATGAAGACCTCATCCCCCTTCATGTGAGCCTTTACAGCCTGAATAGAAGATAATATCATACGTGGCGCGAAGCCAATACCTTGGAAGATGACGTCAGAGTCTCCATGCCTCAAATAGATCCGCTTCTCCGCGCAGTCGATCCTCGCGAAGTGCCAGTCCAGCCATGCCATGCCCAAAATGATGTCAAACTCCGGCATTCTCAGAACCGTGGCCGGCGTATCAAAGGCCTTCCCATCAATAAATAACTCCAACTCGCACTTGGCGGTCGCGATCATCTCCGAGCCGTCCGGAAGGCGTACACGTCGGGCTATGCCAGTGAAGTACTGTACATCCCCCATGTCTTTTATGAAATCCTCGGACACAAAGGAGTGTGAGGCACCGGTATCGAACAGCGCATAGGCTGTCTTCCCGCCAATAATCACGGTGCCTAAGTACCAACAACCAAAACTTATTGCTAGTGGCTAGTAGGTTCTAATCAGTTCAAGTTAGACCATGCAAATATGTAAATTAATTAAATCATACCTGCAATCACATCCTGTGGGTTCCGTTCCTGCGCCAAGTCAAGCGCGTACACCTGATCCCGGACCGGTCCGGGGTTTCCTCTTGGCGGTCCTCGTCCTCGATCGCGCATATATCCCCGCCCTCGTGGAGCTGCTGGAGGGAGAGCATGAGGGAGAGCAGGAGGGAGAGCAGGAGGGGCGTTCCCATATAGCTGCGGGCAAAAACCCCGGATGTGGCCCGGCTGGTTGCATTCGAAGCACACCAGACCACGACGCCCTTCAGGTTGTTGAAATCGCTGATGCTGTGGGGGTGGAGGCAACGCAGGCGGCTGCGGAACTGGATGCTCCACCCTATAGTTTCGGTGGACACGCCCGCCACCTCTTTGATAACCTCTTCCTCCTCTGAAGTCCCGTCTCCTTCTGTTACTTGGGCCGGCTTCCATCACGTCCTCTGCAGGCCTCTTACTACATCCCAGGTGGTCCGCCTCCAACCTTTTCGCCATATCAATGATCTCCGCCAAGCTACCGTCCGCTATAAACAAAAGGGACTGCCTTAGGGGATCTCGCAGCCCTTTATAGAAGCGCTTGGCATAACCTCTGTCATCCAACTCATAAGAATCTGCAAACCTTGCGAGATGCTGGAATTCCCGCTGGTATTCTGTAACCGACTTTGATCCCTGCTTTAGTAGAAGGAACCTCTGCTCAAGCTCATCTCGGGCCGATGTAGGGATAAAATGCTCCAAGAAAACACCCGAGAATTCACTCCAACTTATCTCTGTGTAGATCCGGCCTTGGAAGGTAGAGCCCATGAGGGACTTCCACCACCTCTTCGCATGTAAGTCCAAGACGGACACTGCCAATGTCACTGCCATGTTGGCTGGGCAACGGATACCAGCCAACAACTCCTGTATCGTGTCTAGCCATTCCTCTGTACGTACGGCTGACTCCATCCCAAGGTAGACGGGAGGGGAGAGAGCCCGGAAGGTGCTCAGCCAGTTGGAGCTCGGGGCCTATTGTTGCACCGGAGCCTGCTGTGCCTTAAAAGCATTAAGAATGGCGGTGAGCGTCTGCCCCAACTCAGATTGTTCGAACTGAGTGGGTATGGGAGGGGTAGGAGTACCCCCCATCGGCTCAACATGCAGTGGAACCTACACATACACGACAAATTTGTGGTCAGGTTGGCTAAACGTAAGGTCTAAGTTGGACAAACTTAATGTGAATTACATATGGGCACACCACTGCTTCCGCTAAGTCAGTTTGTCCCCAAACTGACTAACCAAACGGGGGTGACACCATTGTTGAATGACTTCTTAGTTGAGGATCGTGGCAAACTGATACCATTTGTAAGACCCCCCCCTCCCGGATCCCAAAACACGGCACGAAGGGGGAGTCTTATGCCCGGAACAGCCGCCTTGCGGTAACATTAGCACACGGGCTAACCTGTACCACAAGACGCCTATTCCGCCGGCTACAACAATATCAATAATTCATGCCAACCCAACCAATAAGTAAGCAAGAGAAGTCAAATCCACACTAGTCATAAAGTCCAAATACATCAATAATGAGAAGCTAAAACATGCTTCTACAATATATCAGAGTACAGCTAATCATTGCCCAAACGGGCTACATCAGAGTAAGCAAAACACTAACAGTAACAGACGGTATCGATGGCACCGTCACATCAGGCCCTGTCGTCCTGGCCTGGCTGTCCTGCGGCGTAGTCTGCGGCTGCTCTACCTGCGGCGTGACCTCCTAAAAAAGGAAGACGTAGCAACCGTTAGTCGAAACGACTAAGTGGTTTCACATCCGCTCCCCCGGCGACTCCTCGGCACCGGGCGGAGAAAGAGAAACAAGGGTAAAGTATATATCAGTAAGTATAAAAGTACAATCAGGTGACAAGGTACATGAGTATCAATGTATAACTAGCAGTTCTACAAAAGTTATCAATATGTAAACTAACAATTCTACAAGAGCCATCAAGGTATAATAACAAGTGTAAGAAAGCTACAGCAGGAAAGTAACTTAACTTATAAGAATGCCCATACAAACTTATAAGTTAAGGATCGGGTTTCATAAAGTAACTCATCGTATAAGAGTGCCCATACAAACTTATACGATGAGAATCTTGTTGTGCAATGATATGAAATGCTATGAATGCTATGCAATGACTCACCCATGCACACCCATGCAATTGCTATGTCGACACAGACTGTAGTTCCCACTTTTCGAGCAGGTAGCTAACCTCTCAGGCATCAGCCGCCGTGGCCAGGCGGTGACAGTAGAACGGGCACTTCTACTACTAGGCGGGTATCACACTACTTCACCTAGGCCTCCGTACGCCTCAACGCTAAGAACACAACAGCGGAGCCCATGCGTACTATGGCCCAGCGGGGTCTTGGGTAGATGTGCACCAAGAACACAGCCCGAACTGGCCTTGCGTGACCCGGAAGGGGCCTCGGAAGAAAGCACGAGGACACAACCCAACCGCCCACATGGTCGGAGGGGCCTCGGGACGTGAACACCGAGGACACAGCCCAAACCAACCAAGTCTAACTGCCAACTCCCGTCGGTGTGATGACTGGCGAGCCCGTAGACCTGCCACACTATCCTTAACCCGGGATTACGACACCGCGTGTCGACTCACACCACATGCAAACACCATATCAACACAACATGGAAGGGGCCTCGGAAGTAAACACGAGGGCATAGCCCAACCATCCATCCGCACCTTATCTCAACACAACCAAAACAAGTGGCGGTCAACCCCGCACTTACATCCCTCACAATACTACCCGTAGGGAGACAACGCTCTAAGTATTGGTCCACTAGACTCATTTCATTAATCAAACATATCCATGGCCATGATCTATTCATCTATATGACTTCCCAAATGATGACAATGTAAAATAACGTAATGCGCATATAAGATCTATCACATCTTCCCTTTTTAGTAATATCATAACTTAAACATGAAGTGCACCATATTCAATCTTTCAATTCCTACCAGTTCAATTCTTTTAAACAAGTTTGTTTCACAATTTGGTAATATGAAATATGGTTAATAAGATACTTCAATCACACAACAAATGATTAATCATAAGGGTTCATCCAAGGCAAGTATCTTGCATTAATAATTTCACCGAAACAAAAATCCATTTTTCCATTAAGCCCAGAATTTAGGCGCAGGTTGAATCTGGTCAGCAACTTCGACCGGAGATTCCCGAGGCTACGGGAATCCGGTGAAGTCGTGTAACCCCTTGATGGAAAGGTATTTCCATGGACTACATCTTTCATATTCAGAACTCAATCCAGATTTGACATTATCCTATTTGAAATCGGACTTGAAGTCCGCTGCGTACAGAACACAGTTTCTGCATGCAGGATTTATTAAACACCATTTTCGTTTGGATTTTCCCGTGGCTACAGACTTTGCCAGAAGTCGTGCAACTACTCGTTGGAAAGGTATTTTCAAGGGCTTCAACGTTCGTGTTTAGTCAAAAGCCCAGATCTGACCATAACACACATAAAAATGGCCACGAAGTTCGCTGCGCGCAGAATACAGATTCTGCACGCATCTTAAGGCGGAATGAACGGCATCGGTTCATCTTCCTCCTCAAGGCGATCTTCCAAAATCATTCCAGAAAACCTCCTCCCTTATTCACCCTCAAGAGGCCAAAACCCTTCACGAAACCATCCCTTATCATCCATTGAAAAGGGGCGTGGTTGAAGAGATCTAAAACCTAAGACACAAGTCTTGGCATGACCTTTCCTAGAAAACTCCTCCTCACCATCAAGACTCTCTTGAGTCGATGTCTCGCCTAGGAAAATAACTTTAGATCTAGCACCAAGGGAGAGGGTAGGAAACTCACATTGGCTCCAGCGGTACCACCATTTCTAGCCATGGATCTCGTAGTTCTCCTTGGCGGCATCTTCTCTTTCTCGGCGATGGCGGATCTCCTTCGGTAGGACTTGCTCCTGCAGTTTTCCCTCTCACAGGAGTTCTCACTGGAAATAGGGGATGAAAAGAGAATGAAAACGGCTAGGGTTTTCTCTCCCCCCTTATATATAAAATGTGACACGGGTAGGGACACGGCCGTTTCCTTACCCGTGTCCTGCCTGGCGAAGCGGCAACGACAGTTTCCAATGTCGGTTCAATACTTGACACGGGTAGGGACACGCCCGTGTCCCGACCCGTGTCCCTATGACACGGCCGTGTGCTTGGCCGTGTACTTCTCGGGTTGCATCTCGACACTTCTCGTCGAGCTCAACTCGACGCACACGGGTAGGGACACGGTCGTGTCACTACCCGTGTCACTTGGTGTCGACACAGCTCGACGATCTCGACACGGGTCGTCGAGCTCAACTCGACGCACACGGGTAGGCACATAGCCGTGTCCCTACCCGTGTCCCTTGGTGTCGACACAGCTCGACGATCTCGACACGGGTCGTCGAGCTCAACTCGACGCACACGGGTAGGCACACGGCCGTGTCCCTACCCGTGTCCCTTGGTGTCGACACAGCTCGACGATCTCGACACGGGTCGTCGAGCTCAACTCGACGCACACGGGTAGGCACACGGCCGTGTCCCTACCCGTGTCACTTCCTTTTTACACTGATTCTCCACTTCTCCACAAGTGCAGTCCAATTCCCTGCACTCTCAGGACTCAAGTCAACCCTCCTGACTCAAAACACACACACTAGGGGCCTAGAGCGATTCGGGACGTTACAACACAAGTTGGCCTTATGGCCTTACATGGCTTTCACACAGGGGCTTCAACTATTGGCGCGCAGGCCGGCCTCAATAAAAGAAAACACACAACAAGCAACACATATAGCCTTCGAGGGCTAGCAGCAGTAGCAGCAACAGCAGCAGGAACATCAGCCTTTATGCGTCCCGCTTGGCTCTCCAGCACCTGTACAGGGACAATCCACCCAGCGGTGGCAAACAGAAGCAACGATCAGCGTTCAACTGACCAAATTATAACGACCCTACCCTTTTTTCGGGGCAGCGGTAATCTTCCCTTCAGGCATATCATATCACAAGAATGGCAATATATCTCATAAAAATGTGCTTGCATGCACACATGCCATCACAACCGTTCGCCACCCAGCCCAATGGTCCGTGCACTCAGGGCATATACATGGTGTTCTGGCAAATCACATGCACACCACCGTATCAGGGTCATCACCCAACGGTAACTTACTTGAGCATTTACTCCATGGCATGCAGCCGGAGTTTTATAGTCTTAGTGAACCGGGATTGGCCCGTAGCCCCCCATGGTCTCACGGCGCGCAGGCCTAAGACTCTTGCTATGCGCTCCAATAGACCGCACCTTTTGGTCTCACGTCATACGGACATAGCGCAGGTTGGATCCTCCACCCCCCGTTGCTCAAATCGCCTTGCCTTCTCCGAGTACAGCGTACTCATGACTATAATAAGGCGCGGGTCGGTCTCACCAATCCTGTTCTTGGCATTCAAGCCTGGGTATTTCTCTACACCCATTTATTTCACAATGTCAGCGGGTCTTTCCTGGGCATCCCAGTACTTCCTGTTACTCTCTTCATAGGTGGACACCGCAATATCACAAATGTCAGGGGTCTTTCCTGGGCATACCAGTACTTCATGTGCCTCATTCATAGGTTGGACCCAAAAGCACAAACATACACGGAGATTTTCCTAGACTACCACTCCAGTACTTCCTGCTACTTCCGTTCACAGGCATAACCCGTTGACTCCTTAAACTACACGTTTATCACGGAGTATTCTCCGGTTCCTATGCAACATCACCAATCCAGACCAACCTGTCCAGAAGGGCTTCACACAGCATGCCTATTCCGTACTCCAATTCCGGATCTATATGCCAACAAAGGGGATTTCATGCATCACCCAAAAGATTCCCAAAATCAGCCACCTCTTGGTGGGGGAATCACAAACATATGCCAAAAGGAAGCCTTCACATGGCCAGGAAGAAAAGTCGTTACCCTTGAAGCCCACTTTGGTGCCATAAGCTCCAAGCTAGCTTGAACGAATCACAAGAGCTTTTCCTCCGCAACGCCGACTTCGGATCTCTTGTCGGTAAACCGCAGCACCACATGTAATCATCCTTCTTTCCTCCTCCTCCTTCTTCCTCTCTCTTTCTCTCTCTAACTTGTAAAAAGATGAAGGCACTAATCCAAATGAGAATATGTTCTCAGTTTTCGGCCTTTAGGAAAAGAGGAAATAAGCTCAGCCCTTGGATCCAGGCTGAAGGAATGGACGGCCACAAAAATGCCAGAAAAGCTGATTTTTGCCTGACACGGCCAGTGACACGCCGTATCCCAGGCCGTGTGCCTCAAGCGGTGGTCAACCGACTTATCCAAACCAGTGACATGCCCATGGGACACGCCTGTGTCATGGGCCGTGTCACCCAACACGCCTTCCGACACGCCCGTGTTTGTGGTCGTGTGCATCGGCGAAAATAATCCCAAAATAACCCGAGGCTCACACGGCCTGTGACACGCCCATGTCCCAGTCCGTGTGCCCATACACGGCAAGAAGACATGCCCTGCCGTAAAATTCGTCAGGCTGAGTTCGTCGAGCCGAAGGGACACGCCCTGTGACACGCCCGTGTCACAGGCCATGTTCACCAACTTCTCGACACTCGACGACCACATCTTGACACTCGATGATCGTCGAGCAAAATTCGTCGAGCACACGACACGGCCTGGGACACGCCCGTGTCCTTGGCCGTGTGCCTCCTCTCGACACATCGTCGAGCGAAAAATGTCGACTGATCCTCTCGACACTCGACACACACAGGACACGCCCTGGGACACGCCCGTGTCACAGGCCGTGTCACCCAAACTTTGGCCTGCTGAGAAAATCGGGCTGTTACAATCCTCCCCTCCTACACGAAATTTCGTCCTCGAAATTCAGACACAGGAAGGCAACAAGTAACCAACAACCAAAATGTTATAACATTCAAATTTTTATGTTACAACACAATACTCTCCACAGATTACAAAAACAGCTCGAGGAACTCTTCTCGCATGGTTTGCTCTCGCTCCCATGTCAGTTCTTCACGGCCGCAGTTGTCCCATCGGACTTTCACCATGGCGACCGTCTTGTTCCGCAACTGTTTCTCGGCTCGATCTTCGATCTGAATGGGTCTAACTCTCATTGTTAGCCCATACTCCACCGGCACATGATCATCTGCGATCACTTGAGCTCGATCTTTCACGGCCTACCGAAGCACCGAGATGTGAAATACATCATGTAATCCACCCAAGTCTGTCGATAGAGCTAGCCGATAAGCTGCTTCGCCAACTCGCTCAACCACTTCAAAAGGACCCGAATATCTTGGACTCAACTTTTTCAAGCGTCGAATCCTGGAGACACCTATGAATGGCTTGATCTTCAAGTAGACCCAATCGCCAACCGTAAATTCCACGTTCTGGTGCTTGGCATTGTAGTACTTAGCTTGTCGATCTTGAGCAATAAGTAGCGTCTCGCAAATCGTCCGTATGGTAGAATTTGCTTCAGCAACATCATTTGGTTTAAAAACCCGAGCTTCGCCCTCTTCTACCCAAGCCAAGGGAGTACGACACTTCCTTCCATATAGAGCTTCATATGGTGTCATCCCAATGCTCGCCTGGTAGCTGTTATTATATGCAAACTCTACCATATAGAGATGATCTTCCCATCTCTTTCCGAAGTCAAGGGCGCACATTCGGAGCATGTCCTCCATTGTTCTGTTGGTACGTTCAGTTTGGCCATCTGTTTGGGGATGAAAGGCCGTACTGAAAGTCAACTTCGTGCCCAACAGTCGGTGAATGAGCCTCCAATCATTTGACGTGAATCGCCCATCTCGATCACTTACGATGCTCCGAGGAACACCGTGAAGCCGCACAATCTGGTCAATATACAACTTTGCCAAACTTTCAACTGAATCATCCCGCCTGTTCGGGAGAAAATGTGCCACTTTAGTTAGCCGGTCAACAATCACCCAAATGGAATCATTTCCTCGCTGCGATCTCGGTAACCCGTGCACAAAATCCATGGAAATATCATCAAATTTAGATTCTGGGATCGGCAGCGACTTCAAATAACCGCCCGGCTTCACCATCACACATGTTTAGCACTTGGAGACATAAAGGGCAACATCTTTCTTGAGCCCTGGCCACCAGAAAAGCTTATTCATATCGTTAAACATCATCGTGCTCCCGGGGTGAATGGAATACTTTGTATAATGCGCTTCATACATCAGTTCTTCCCTCAATTTCCCCACATTCGGGACGCACAAACGGCCCACTTTTCGCAAAAGACCGTCATTCCAGGAGAATTTGCCCTCTAGCCCTTCATTCAGATAGCGTAAGAGATCTTCATCCAACTCTTTTGCCCGTCGAACTCGGTCCGCAAGGTCACATTGCACCTCAGTCCAGTTCAAACATGCAGTGGCAGTGGAATTCTTGTCAACACAATATATCTCTAACGCTTCTAGCTCCTGGATCAGACGTTCATCATGCCTTTGTAACCAATTTGCTCTAGCCAGAACCCGCCGACTCAAGGCATCCGCGACAACATTCCCCCTCTAGGGAGTGTAGTGAATCTCAAAAGTTTAGTCCCCAAGGAACTCCAGCCACCTTCGTTGTCGCATGTTCAAATCTTTCTGCTCCAATCGGTACTTTAGGCTCTTATAATCTGTATAGATCTCCACCTTCACTCCATAAAGGTAGTGTCGCCACAACTTTAGTGCAAAAATCACCGCCGCTAGTTCCAAGTCATGGACGGGATAATTTCGCTCGTGCACCTTCAGCTGGCGTGAGCCATAAGCAATTACCTTTCCACTATGCAGAAGAACGCAGCCTAAGCCGCTCCCTGAGGCATCGCTATAAATCACAAATCCATCGGTCCCACTTGGCGAAGACAACACCGGCGCCATGGTCAACCGAACCTTCAACTCTTCAAAAGCTCGTGCGCACTCTGGCGTCCAAACGAACTTCTGATCTTTTCGCGTCAGTGTGGTTAGCGGCAAAGTAATCCACGAGAAGGTCTCAACAAATCTTCGATCGTAGCCCGCAAGTCCAAGGAAACTCCGGACCTCGGCCATAGAAGAGAACATTGACCACTCTTGTATGGCCCTTATCTTCGCTAGATCCACTGCAATGCCCGCTCCACTCACCACATGGCCAAGAAAAGCCACTGACGATAGCCAAAACTCGCACTTCGAGAACTTGGCATAGTGCTGATTTTGCCTCAACGTATTCAACACCAACCGCAAGTGAGTCTCATGCTCAGCTTTTGACTTCGAGTACACCAGGATGTCATCAATGAACACTATCACAAATAGATCCAGGTACTCTCGAAAAATACGGTGCATCAGATCCATAAACACCAAGGGCGCATTGCACAGTCCAAATGGCATGGCTGTGAACTCATAGTGCCCATAACGCGTTCCAAATGCGGTTTTGGGAATGTCACCTTCCCGAATTCTCAACTGGTAATAACCAGATTTCAGGTCCAACTTTGAATAGACGGTCGAGCCCACCAGCTGATCGAATAACTCATCAATCCGGGGTATCAGATACTTATTCTTCTCGGTCAGCTTATTCAGTTCACGGTAATCAATACACAACCGCAACCCACCGTCTTTCTTCTTCACAAAAAGCACAGGCGCGCTCCAAGGTGACATGCTTGGGCGTATATAACCTTGCTCTAGCATTTCTTGTTGTTGAACCTTCAACTCAGCCATCTCTTTTAGCGAGACGCGATATGGCGAGCGAGCCACAGGTTTCGCACCTGGCACCAACTCGATCGTGAAGTCAATCTCCCGCTGGGGTGGTAGCCCGAGGAGATCCATGGGAAACAAATATGTAAATTCCGCCACAATCGGAACCTCGCACACACTGGCCTTAGGCTCAACAGCCTGAATTAGTGCAAAGTAACACTCCGCACCCTTCCGAACATCCTTGACTACCTAGAGTGCAGACATCAACGTCCCGCCCACTCCTCGGATACCCGCGAACATTGTCTCCTGTTCGGTATTTTGGCCCAACGTGATCTCTTTGGACTGTCAATCAATCATAGCATGCTGCTCCGCAAGCCAATCCATGCCACAAATCACGTCAAATTCCGATATCGGCAAAACAGATGCAGTTAAACTGAAATCCCGACTTCCTATCTGGACCTCCACATCGCAAGCTTGATCCGCAAGCATCCAACAGCCATTCGGCAGCACCACTCTGACGCTATCTGTCTTTGCACGACTAGGTATCCCAAGCCGCGATAAAAACTCACTAGACAGAAAAGAATGTGATGCACCCGTATCAAACAGTGCTCGCGACAGCGTGTCCCGAATCATCACAAAGCCTGTGACAATCATGTCACACACACAAACCGCAAACATATAGGTACTAAGCAAAGCAAACAAACAACAGCAGATGCAAAACTAAACTTATACCTGTGACAACGTCACTCTGCTTGATGGCCTCCTGTAGGCCAAGATTGTAAACCCGGGGTTGCGCATGCGAGGCAGAGGAATCCACCACCGCCTTTCCTTTTTCCGCATAAGATGCTCCTGCCTTATTTTCACTCTTTGGAGGCATCCTACAATCTCGCGCAATATGCCCCATACGGCCACAATTATAGCAGATCCGAGTATCCGACTTTGAAGTAGCCCCCGACGTTGCTTACGTTGCAACTGATGAAGGAGCTTGTCCACTTGTCTTAGACCTCTTGCCCCATCTCTTCTTATAAAATGGTTTCCCAGATCGGGGCGCCTTCCACTCTGGTTGCGTCACAGCCAAAGCTCTCTTCCCCTGCACCCTCTTCATATCTGATGAGTTGTAAATATACATGTTTTTATATACATTAAATAAGATGTATTAGTTTCTTTTTGTAATTTTTAGTTGTTTTTCCTTAATAAATTGCTTCCTTTTTGTAAATATTTTCTAACTTAGATTTATTTTTATTTTCTGAATTTTTCAGGAAAAATTGCCAAAAACTCAAAGTACACGCCCGTGTACTGTTGGTCACGCCCGTGACCAGGGCGTGATACGTCAAATTCCCGAGAAATGACATATTATTGAAGAAATAGCGTGACACGCCCGTGTCACGCCCGTGTCACCCAAGTCACGCCCGTGACCCATGCCCGTGACCATCCAGATCGACGGAATCGCGCTCAACGATCGTCGACCCAGCTGACACGCCCGTCGACACGCCCGTGTCACCTGACACGGGGCGTGACCCAAGCCGTGACCACTCCTTTCGATGTTTTTCGCTCAACGTTCGTCGAGCCAACCCGACACGCCTATAGTCACGCCCGTGACCTAGGGCGTGACTCCTCCACCTGGCCCGACAAACTGCCGCCGGCAACCTCCCGAAGTCAACAACGCCATTAATCGCCGCACGACACGCCCACCGTCACGCCCGTGACAAGGGGCGTGACCGCCGTGTTTTCCGCCGCAACGTCAACTCGCCGTCAAGTCACCGAAATCTTCTGCTTAATAGTGTCGACACGCCCATAGTCACGCCCGTGACATGGGGCGTGACCGTCCCGATTTTCAGCGGCCAAAGTCAAATCTCCAGTCAAATCGGAAGGCCGCCATGTGAATAGTGTAGACACGCCCCCGGACACGCCCGTGTCCGAGGGCGTGTCCCGTGAAATTTTTTCTATAAATTCAGATTTCCTGTCTGAATTCCGGGTTCCATTTTTTTGGATCCATTTTGCTTAGGGCTTTGCTGTTAGGTGCTTCCAAATGCTATGTAAAGTTGTTTTCTCCCCCTCTCCTTTATTTTTAGCTTTGTAATCTCCTGTTTAGTTCAATAAAATTTGTATATTTTCTCCTTTACATTGTTATGGACTTCATTTATATGCAATCTCTAAGCAATCTTATTTGTTTTTTTTACTTTGTTTTTTTTCGCTTTCTTTTTGTACGCGTGTGTGGGTGTATGAGATTAATTTTCATGTTATAATACTTAGTTATTTTTTTACTTAGTTTTTGTTAGACTTAGGTTTTAATAGCTTTTATTTCATTCCTATAAACCTGTAAAAGCGTTTTCAAAGTGATTTTTATTTTTGCTAATTTCGATTTTCATGTTTAGCTCGTAAAACTTTTCGTTCCTTTTTACTTTATTTTCACTTTTTAACCACTTTTGCGGAGTTATAGGAACGTTTATATAGTCATTTTAATTTTTCAAACACTTCGTTTTTGCTCTTATTTTCAAAAACTTTTTGCCCGTTTAAATTTTATTTCTTCATTTTATGCATTTCTACCGCATTCCATCGGTAGAAATGTATTCATTTCAATTTTTCGAACACTTGCAATTTTCGTTTATTTTGCAAAAACTTTTGCTCCTTTTAATTTTATTTTCACTTTTTATTCATTTCTACCGCATTCTAGCGGTAGAAATGTAGTAGTTTTAATTTTACAGTCACTTAGTTTTTCTTAATTTTGTACGTGTGCGTGCGTGTATGAGTAGTTTTTATAGCTTTATTTCAATTCCTGTAGAGTGTGTGTGTGTGTTGTTTTTAATTTTCCGCCTACTCACTTGAGTTAAATGGCTGGATTTTATTCAAGCAAGTGTGTGTATTTTTATTTTTCCGCCTACTCGCTTGAGTTAAATGGCTGGATTTTATTTCAGTAGAGTGTGTTTACTTCTTGTAGAGTGGGTGTGTTTTAATTTTATGTTGAGTGCGTGAGTGTTAGCTTTTATTTACCGCCTACTCACTTGAGTTAAATGGCCGGTCTTTACTGTAATAATTTGGAATGCCCTTGTAAATGCATTTATTTTCTCCTACTCGTTTGAGTAGGACTTGCTTTCTTTTTCCCGCCCACGCATTTGCGCCGGGACTTGCAATTTTACTACTTTCATTTCAGTCCTACTCGTTTGAGTAGGACTTGCAATTTACTGCTTTCCATTTACTGCTTTAATTTTCCTGCTTTATTTTTCTGCTTTAATTTTATTGCTTTCAATCGCTGCCGTCCCCATTCCGATGAGTGGCTAACGTTCTTAGCCCTCAGTATCGAAGAGCATTGGGACAGAAAAAATTCCTTTAAATAATTAAAGGTCTTATTTTTCTATTTAATTAAAAATCACTTAAGGTTTGCCCGGGATTTACGACGCGTAGGACCACATAATCGATGTGTGGGCCCTATTTCCGTAGTCCATATGCTAGCTAGCCGAGAGGCCGTGCATATGGACCGATCACCCCTTGGTAAATGGAGTTCCGCACTAACCCTCGAGAGAGGAGGCGCGCCAACTCTACCGGATTGGGTTCCCCACCCAATAGCGGGGTTCTTAGCGTAATGCGGGCATTAAGAGGAATCCTTCGTCGGACGAGAGCCCGATCGAATAGTCTTAATGTTCAGGTGAGCGATAGTCCTAGAGATAGGTGAGTTCATTTTAGTGGAGCCTCCACGGCCAAGTCTCCGCCCTAATTAATTAGAAACTTAGGAGCTCTTTTTATTTAACGTTTATTTTAGTTCAATGTCTTTTCGGTGCCCTCGAGCTGAGCTCTTCATCGGCTCCACCTTTATTATGCTTTTATTTTCTGCCTTTTCTTTATATAAATAATATCCCGACAAGATAAAATTATCGGTAAAATAATAGTCCCCTCCAGGGAAGAGTAGAAATAAACGAACCGACCCCGAGAACAATACGACCTCGATATTCCACCCGGAATATCCTGTACTACTCACGATAGGTGCACTTGCCTCCTTTCGTTAAAACTCGATTTAACCAGTTTTATATCCAAATAAATAAATACGCGCGCCCTGTTTTCTTAAATAAAATCAAATCCGCTTTTCTACTTAAATAAAATCGCCCGGGGCGCCGCGCTTCGTAAATCTTTTTGGAGTTTTAACCCGCATTAAGTTTTCGGACTTGATGCGAGAAAATATCAATCAAGTTTTTGGCGCCGTTGCCGGGGAGTTTTCGAGTCGTTATTTCGAACTCTGGAATACTATTAATTTTACCTATTATCTATATTTCAACAAAATAAAAAAAATGGCCAACAAAAATAATAATAATCATAATATTATTACAAATTTATAAAACAAAAAAACAAAAAAATTGACAAACTTATAAAACTAAAAAATTTGAAAAATCTTAAAACATAAAAATTTGAAAAAACTATAAAACAAAAAAATAAAACACAAAAAGAAAAAAAAAAAAAAATTTTAAAAAACATACCAAAAAAAAAAAAAAAAACTTTGCTTTCATATAAACAAAAACAAAAAAAAAAAAAGAGAAAAAACCACAAAACCAAAAACATAAAAAAATCTCCTAAAAGACCACAAAAAAACACTTTTTTCGCAACAATATGTTTTTAAAAATAATCAATACTTTAAATAAATAAAACTTTTTTCGGCACGTCGCACTCTTGTGCGCGCTAGGGGCTCGCTTATCTGTCCCACTCAACAGCTACGACGTTCGCTTACGCGTCACTTACACAATTGCCCCCTACCGCCCGCACCCTTTAGGCCGAGTTTATCTTTTTCATTTTATTTGTTATGCTTTTGCTACTCGTTCTCAAATAATGCAGGGTTTCCACCCGGGCCTCCCCGAACTCGTGTAAGGGTAGTTCCGACCCCCTCCCCTTTATTTTGCCCATATTATTTTGTATATTAATCGTTCCGCATACTTAGATTGCAACATTGGGGACAATGTTGTGTTTAAGTATGGGGGTGTTCTCTTAGCTTCCTATTTTTTGCATCTTTATTTTCTGCCCCCCCCCCCCCCCCAAAAAAAAAAAAAAACTTTTTTTTTCTTGTTTTTATAATCTAAACTTTCAAAAAAAAAAAAAAAAAATAATAATAATAATAATATTTTTAAAACAAAAACCAAAAAAATTTATAAAACAAAAACTCAAAAAAAAAACAAATATTTTTCGCTTTTTAGCATGCCCGCGGCGTTCGACTCATCGAACCAACCACCCAAAGAGTCTGTTCGCGGGCCAATAACTAAATATTCAAAAAAAATAGAGAAAAAACCTAAAAATAAAAAACAATGTATTGTTAATTATGTAACAAATAAATCGAATATCTCAATTCTTAACCCTTTTCGCTCTCCAACAATCTAGTTGCGAGTTAATTTATAAGCGAATTATTTTAATTCTTTGCTTACTATTCGTTTATTAATTAGAGAACGATAGATTTAGATATCTGGGGTTAAGTTTTAAAAATTTTCGTATGCTTTTTATTTTAAATAAAGTACCTGTTTTCAGCACCACTTCTAATCTATCTAAATAGTTGCATATTTATTTTGTTAAAAATAACAATCTTAGATTTCAAGTTATGATAACTCCAAGCTTTTTTTGAAATTTAGGAATGTTTCATTTATAAAGGTTGCTCTCAAAAGTTTTTTATTAGACCTAGTTTTATTTTTGAAAAAACTCTATCACCTTTTTTTCATGTCATACTTGACATGATTTCGTTCCTTAAAAGATCCTATGTCAATGGGAATAAGATTTCATTCCGTAAACATAGGCATCCAATATTTGAAAAGATTATATGTCATGGAGTAAGAGGATAAAATTCATTACTCCTACACATATACATTGGATTATGAAGATGTTAAAAAAAATTTTGTTATGGAAAATAAGATTTCGTTTTCCTAACATCCATATTCGAAAAAAAATCATTAGAGGTTCGAGCGAAAAAAAATATACCCTCGCCTCTAAAAATTCTAAACCTTTTTCATATCCCACGATATCTCCCTCCGCCAAATTCAAAAAAATTCTAGATTTATTTTTAAAATCTTTTTGAGAGCATAATTTGTAAATTAAATTATTTCCTTTAATTTTTTCCAAGCTACAGTTTCATAAATCCAATCTATTTTTGTAGCCTCACAAATAAAATTTTTGCTATCTATTTGCTTATAACGAGAAGTCTTTTGCTGAAACTCTTCCTTTATTTAAATTTTTGGCATAATTTAGGATTTACCTCGTATACCCCGGATATTCATTTTGATCCTTCTTTCAATTAAGTCAAGCGGTAGATAAACTTAGGATTTCTTTAATTCATTATAAGTTCATCTCCAACTTTTGCTCTGGAATAGCAAAAGCTTAAGTATGGGGGTATTTGATGAGTTGTAAATATACATGTTTTTATATACATTAAATAAGATGTATTAGTTTCTTTTTGTAATTTTTAGTTGTTTTTCCTAAATAAATTGCTTCCTTTTTGTAAATATTTTCTAACTTAGATTTATTTTTATTTTCTGAATTTTTCAGGAAAAATTGCCAAAAACTCAAAGTACACGCCCGTGTACTGTTGGTCACGCCCGTGACCAGGGCGTGATACGTCAAATTCCCGAGAAATGACATATTATTGAAGAAATAGCGTGACACGCCCGTGTCACGCCCGTGTCACCCAAGTCACGCCCGTGACCCATGCCCGTGACCATCCAGATCGACGGAATCGCGCTCAACGATCGTCGACCCAGCTGACACGCCCGTCGACACGCCCGTGTCACCTGACACGGGGCGTGACCCAAGCCGTGACCACTCCTTTCGATGTTTTTCGCTCAACGTTCGTCGAGCCAACCCGACACGCCTATAGTCACGCCCGTGACCTAGGGCGTGACTCCTCCACCTGGCCCGACAAACTGCCGCCGACAACCTCCCGAAGTCAACAACGCCATTAATCGCCGCACGACACGCCCACCGTCACGCCCGTGACAAGGGGCGTGACCGCCGTGTTTTCCGCCGCAACGTCAACTCGCCGTCAAGTCACCGAAATCTTCTGCTTAATAGTGTCGACACGCCCATAGTCACGCCCGTGACATGGGGCGTGACCGTCCCGATTTTCAGCGGCCAAAGTCAAATCTCCAGTCAAATCGGAAGGCCGCCATGTGAATAGTGTAGACACGCCCCCGGACACGCCCGTGTCCGAGGGCGTGTCCCGTGAAATTTTTTCTATAAATTCAGATTTCCTGTCTGAATTCCGGGTTCCATTTTTTTGGATCCATTTTGCTTAGGGCTTTGCTGTTAGGTGCTTCCAAATGCTATGTAAAGTTGTTTTCTCCCCCTCTCCTTTATTTTTAGCTTTGTAATCTCCTGTTTAGTTCAATAAAATTTGTATATTTTCTCCTTTACATTGTTATGGACTTCATTTATATGCAATCTCTAAGCAATCTTATTTGTTTTTTTTACTTTGTTTTTTTTCGCTTTCTTTTTGTACGCGTGTGTGGGTGTATGAGATTAATTTTCATGTTATAATACTTAGTTATTTTTTTACTTAGTTTTTGTTAGACTTAGGTTTTAATAGCTTTTATTTCATTCCTATAAACCTGTAAAAGCGTTTTCAAAGTGATTTTTATTTTTGCTAATTTCGATTTTCATGTTTAGCTCGTAAAACTTTTCGTTCCTTTTTACTTTATTTTCACTTTTTAACCACTTTTGCGGAGTTATAGGAACGTTTATATAGTCATTTTAATTTTTCAAACACTTCGTTTTTGCTCTTATTTTCAAAAACTTTTTGCCCGTTTAAATTTTATTTCTTCATTTTATGCATTTCTACCGCATTCCATCGGTAGAAATGTATTCATTTCAATTTTTCGAACACTTGCAATTTTCGTTTATTTTGCAAAAACTTTTGCTCCTTTTAATTTTATTTTCACTTTTTATTCATTTCTACCGCATTCTAGCGGTAGAAATGTAGTAGTTTTAATTTTACAGTCACTTAGTTTTTCTTAATTTTGTACGTGTGCGTGCGTGTATGAGTAGTTTTTATAGCTTTATTTCAATTCCTGTAGAGTGTGTGTGTGTGTTGTTTTTAATTTTCCGCCTACTCACTTGAGTTAAATGGTTGGATTTTATTCAAGCAAGTGTGTGTATTTTTATTTTTCCGCCTACTCGCTTGAGTTAAATGGCTGGATTTTATTTCAGTAGAGTGTGTTTACTTCTTGTAGAGTGGGTGTGTTTTAATTTTATGTTGAGTGCGTGAGTGTTAGCTTTTATTTACCGCCTACTCACTTGAGTTAAATGGCCGGTCTTTACTGTAATAATTTGGAATGCCCTTGTAAATGCATTTATTTTCTCCTACTCGTTTGAGTAGGACTTGCTTTCTTTTTCCCGCCCACGCATTTGCGCCGGGACTTGCAATTTTACTACTTTCATTTCAGTCCTACTCGTTTGAGTAGGACTTGCAATTTACTGCTTTCCATTTACTGCTTTAATTTTCCTGCTTTATTTTTCTGCTTTAATTTTATTGCTTTCAATCGCTGCCGTCCCCATTCCGATGAGTGGCTAACGTTCTTAGCCCTCAGTATCGAAGAGCATTGGGACAGAAAAAATTCCTTTAAATAATTAAAGGTCTTATTTTTCTATTTAATTAAAAATCACTTAAGGTTTGCCCGGGGTTTACGACGCGTAGGACCACATAATCGATGTGTGGGCCCTATTTCTGTAGTCCATATGCTAGCTAGCCGAGAGGCCGTGCATATGGACCGATCACCCCTTGGTAAATGGAGTTCCGCACTAACCCTCGAGAGAGGAGGCGCGCCAACTCTACCGGATTGGGTTCCCCACCCAATAGCGGGGTTCTTAGCGTAATGCGGGCATTAAGAGGAATCCTTCGTCGGACGAGAGCCCGATCGAATAGTCTTAATGTTCAGGTGAGCGATAGTCCTAGAGATAGGTGAGTTCATTTTAGTGGAGCCTCCACGGCCAAGTCTCCGCCCTAATTAATTAGAAACTTAGGAGCTCTTTTTATTTAACGTTTATTTTAGTTCAATGTCTTTTCGGTGCCCTCGAGCTGAGCTCTTCATCGGCTCCACCTTTATTATGCTTTTATTTTCTGCCTTTTCTTTATATAAATAATATCCCGACAAGATAAAATTATCGGTAAAATAATAGTCCCCTCCAGGGAAGAGTAGAAATAAACGAACCGACCCCGAGAACAATACGACCTCGATATTCCACCCGGAATATCCTGTACTACTCACGATAGGTGCACTTGCCTCCTTTCGTTAAAACTCGATTTAACCAGTTTTATATCCAAATAAATAAATACGCGCGCCCTGTTTTCTTAAATAAAATCAAATCCGCTTTTCTACTTAAATAAAATCGCCCGGGGCGCCGCGCTTCGTAAATCTTTTTGGAGTTTTAACCCGCATTAAGTTTTCGGACTTGATGCGAGAAAATATCAATCAATATCCTTATCCAGCACGCTTGCAGTGTCAACCAATGCTTGGAAACCTTGGTTCACAGAACTCGAAACCAGGAACCTCAACTCGTCCCTCAGTCCTTCATAGAACCGATTGGTCTTCCTCTGCTCATCAGCAAAAATAGAACCCGCATACCGCCCCAAGCGAGTAAACTCATGCAGGTATGCATCAACACTGCCATCACCTTGATTCAGCCTTTGGAATTCATTTTCCATGGCTATCCGCTGCGCCGCAGGAAGGTGCTTTGTTAGGAAGAGTCGGGAGAATTCTTCCATCGGTACTTTGGTTAAAGGACGACCCGCCAAGTGATGCAACTCCATCTCATCCCACCACAATCTAGCTTCTCCTTCAAGCAAGAAGGTAGCTAAGGTAACTTTCTGATGCTCCGCCGTTCCAATCGCCGTCATAACTCGCTTGACGCGCGATAACCAATCCTCAGCCCGCGTAGGAGTTCCCGCTCCCGAGAACGTAGGCAGTTGGAAACTCATAAATCGCGTCAGCTGCTTCTCAGCCGCTCGAGGAGCCACATCCACTATAGGTTCATGCCTTGCCGCCACCTATTCCGGCCTCACAGCCGCTTGTTCCTGCCTAAGTGGCTGGCCTTGGATCATGGTAAATAAAGCCTTAGCAACTAAACGCACATGTTCTGCAGACGATGGAGGTGTAGACACCGCGGCTGGTGCCATACTTTCATCAGAACGCTGGGGCTCAGACGGCCCAGCTCCACTTCGTGTCACCTAAAGGTGGACAAGACACACACATTAGCGGTCTTACACAAGCAAACAACACAAAATAGGAACAAACAGGTTCCTCAAACAGACAAAGTTGCATTCCGATCATGGACATTCAGGAGTTCAATCGCAGAAATGTGGTTTGCACAAACGCGTGCGCGCAACCCCACAAAAGAAGTCGACAACAACTTCAAGAGGGAAAGACCAAAACAACCGATACCAAAAATGTAACAACCCCATCCGTTCATATGGTATATTCTAGAAGGTCCGGCCGGGGCCCCACAGTATATATCACAAAACAGGCGGTGAAGGTACGGGATGATATCAGAGTAGCGCATCGCACCTATCACAAAGCATTCTGGCGAAAGCCTATACTACAACTTGAACTCCTCCCTTGAATGTCCAACAAATAAAACACTATGTTTTATAGCACATAGGAATGTCTTACAACAGTACACAAGTTGGCCTTATGCCCTTACATAGCTTTCACACAGTGGCTTCAACTATTGGCACGCAGGCCGGCCACAATAAAAGAAAACACACAACAAGCAACACATATAGCCTTCGAGGGCTAGCAGCAGTAGCAGCAACAGCAGCAGGAACATCAGCCTTTATGCGTCCCGCTTGTCTCTCCAGCACCTGTACAGGGACAATCCACCCAGCGGTGGCAAACAGAAGCAACGGTCAGCGTTCAGCTGACCAAATTATAACGACCCTACCCTTTTTTTTGGGGCAGCGGTAATCTTCCCTGCAGGCATATCATATCACAAGCATGACAATATATATCATAAAAATGTGCTTGCACGCACACATGCCATCACAACTATTTGCCACCCGGCCCAACAGTCCGTGCACTCAAGGCACATTCTTGGTGTTCTGGCAAATCACATGCCCACCACCGTATCAGGGTCATCACCCAACGGTAACTTACTTGAGCATTTACTGCATGGCGTGCAGCCGGAGTTTTATAGTCTTAGTGAACCGGGATTGGCCCGTAGCCCCCCATGGTCTCACGGCGCGCAGGCCTAAGACTCTTGCTATGCGCTCCAACAGACCGCACCTTTTGGTCTCACGTCAGACGGACATAGCGCATGTCGGATCCTCCACCCCCCGTTGCTCAAATCGCCTTGCCTTCTCCGAGTACAGCGTACTCATGGCTATAATAAGGTGCGGGTCGGTCTCACCAATCCTGTTCTTGGCATTCAAGCCTGGGTATTTCTCTACACCCATTCATTTCACAATCTCAGCGGGTCTTTCCTGGGAATCCCAGTACTTCCTGTTACTCTCTTCACAATCTCCGTGTCAGGGGTCTTTCATGGGCATACCAGTACTTCCTGTGCCTCATTCATAGGTCGGACCCAAAAGCACAACCATACACAGAGATTTTCCTAAACTACCACTCCAGTACTTCCTGCTACTTCCGTTCACAGGCATAACCCCTTGACTCCTTAAACTACACGTTTATCACGGAGTCTTCTCCGGTTCGTATGCAACATCACCAATCCAGACCAACCTGTCCATATGGGCTTCACACAGCATGCCTATTCCGTACTCCAATTCCGGATCTATATGCCAATAAAGGGGATTTCATGCATCACCCAAAAGATTCCCAAAATCAGCCACCTCTTGGTGGGGGAATCACAAACATATGCCAAAAGGAATCCTTCACATGGCTAGGAAGAAAAGTCATTACCCTTGAAGCCCTCTTTGGTGCCATAAGCTCCAAGCTAGCTTGAACGAATCACAAGAGCCTTTCCTCCGCAACGCCGGCTTCGGATCTCTTGTCGGTAAACCGCAGCACCACCGGTAATCAGCCCCCTTTCCTCCTCCTCCTTCTTCCTCTCTCTTTCTCTCTCTAACTTGTAGAAAGATGAAGGCACTAATCCAAATGAGAATATGTTCTCAGTTTTCGGCCTTTAGGAAAAGAGGAAAGAAGCTCAGCCCTTGGATCCAGGCTGAAGGAATGGACGGCCACAAAAATGCCAGAAAAGCTGATTTTTGCCTGACACAGCCTGTGACACGCCCGTGTCCCAGGCCGTGTGCCTCAAGCGGTGGTCAACCGACTTATCCAAACCAGTGATACGCCCATGGGACACGCCCGTGTCATGGGCCGTGTCACCGAACACGCCTTCCGACAGGCCCGTGTCTGTGGCCGTGTGCATCGGTGAAAATAATCCCAAAATAACCCGAGACTCACACGGCCTGTGAAACGCCCGTGTCCCAGGCCGTGTGCCCCTACACGGCACGAAGACATGCCGTGGCGCAAAATTAGTCGGGCTGAGTTCGTCGAGCCGAAGGGACACGCCCTGTGACATGCCCGTGTCACAGGCCGTGTTCACCAACTTCTCGACACTCGAAGACCACATCTCGACGATCGTCGAGAAAAATTCGTCGAGCACATGACATGGCCTGGAACACGCCCGTGTCCTTGGCCGTGTGCCTCCTCTCGACACATCGTCGAGCGAAAAATGTCGACTGATCCTCTCGACACTCGACACACGCAGGACACGCCCTGGGACACGCCCGTGTCCCAGGCCGTGTCACCCAAATTTTGGCCTGCTGAGAAAATCGGGCTGTTACAATCCTCCCCTCCTACAAGAAATTTCGTCCTCGAAATTCAGACACAGGAAGGCAACAAGTAACCAGCAACCAAAATGTTATAACATTCAAATTTTTATGTTACAACACGATACTCTCCACAGATTACAAAAACATCTCGGGGAACTCTTCTCGCATGGTTTGCTCTCACTCCCATGTTAGTTCTTCACGTCCGCAGTTGTCCCATCGGACTTTCACATTGCCGACCGTCTTGTTCCGCAACTATTTCTCGGCTCGATCTTCGATCTGAATGGGTCTAACTCTCGTTGTTAGCCCATACTCCACCGGCACATGATCATCTGCGATCACTTGAGCTGGATATTTCACGGCCTTCCGAAGCACCGAGATGTGAAATACATCATGTAATCCACCCAAGTCTGCCGATAGAGCTAGCCGATAAGCTCAATATTGAAGTTGATATCTTGCAGAGGTGGAATTCCATGGAGAAATTTTGGGAAACTCATCTACAAACTCCGACATAATAGGAACGTCTCTCAAACTGGACTTCGACTCTACAGCCTCCAATAGCAAGAAGAATAACTTTGTGCCCTTTCACACTGCCTTAACAACATGGAGAGCAGACATCAGTATCTTGATTAATCCTAGCGTGCCAACAAATTTAATCTTGCTTTAGGTGTTTTGTTCTAGTGTGACTTCCTTTGAGTTGCAATCCATGCATGCATGCTGCTCCAAGAGCTAGTTCATGCCAAAGATCACATCGAACTCGGATATCAATAATACAAATGCTTCCAATCCAAAGTCATGACTTCCTAACCGCAACGTAATATTACCCTTCCCATTCACGTCCAAACTATACCTGAACAATAACATTTACAACGACACTTCACTATCACATACGAAGTCCTTAATTAAAGTGAAATGATCCAAGTCAAAGGGAGTTTGTGCCGGATAAGAAAAAAATAGGTCTTAGCCAAATTATAAACGCACAAAACATGCCTTAGTTTACAAGGTAGATAGTATCACAAGAATAATATCTATAAACCATTCATACATGTAGTTTGTTCCAGAGCTTTCCCTTTTTCAATAGAAAAAACACCCGTCTTTTTCTCCGTCCTTGGAGAACCACTGCGACACTCTTGGGCATAGTGTCCTTTCTTGCCACAAGTGTTGCAAATAAGCGGAACTTGACAAGTAATTGCTCTAGACTTCTGTTTCCACCTCTTGCGGTGCTCAGACTTCACATACTTTGTAGTGCTTAGTACCTTGAACTCTGGCATCTAGTGGATTTTTTCCAAGTCTATCTCTAAAGATCTAGTTGTATCCACCAATACACATAATCCAAATAAATTTGGACCCACCAATAGAAGTTGTATATCATCACGCAGACCATTATAAAATCTATCGACCTTCGTCTATATTGGATCAGGTGGCCAACCTTAGGGGGATGAATAAGGTTTTTCAGATTAATTCAAAATTAAAAGTAGTTTTACCAAGGAAAAAATTTTATGGATGCTACTGCGGGGCATTAGCTTGCTAGTACCCGACGGTAGGTCATAGAAGTCATTTTTCTTCGTTAAACTTTGCCTTATAGAGGTCACACAACCTTCAATGTTCTACCAGCATACAACCACGAAATTGCGAGAAGAATAAACGAACAATAATTTTATTGAAGAAAACGAAGGTGGTTTACAATCAAGAACAACTAGATCTCCAAGACGTCGTAGATCGGAGGCGTTGAAATACAAATTACTCTTTTTGTTTCTATACCGACTGTCTACCTGGACTGGTTGGCTCTCTCCCTTCCCCAATGGATTGGTCTTCAAGATGGCTCTTCTCCTTCCTTTTCAGAAGGGTCTTAGAGCCCCATAAGGTCCCCCGATGTTGGCGTCCCTCGCCGGGATGATTTCTCACGAAAACCTTCACGGATTCCGACGACCCCCCGGGTCGATTTTCCTCATAATAGATCACCCGATCTAGATGTCTCTCACCAAGATGATTTCTAATGAAATCCTTCACGGATTTCGATGACACTCGGCTGATTATCCTTATACTAGATCCCCTATCTAGACGTCCCTCACCGTGATGATTTCTCACAAAACCCTTCACATATTCCGAAGACCCCCTGGTCGATTTTCCTCACACAAAAACAACTAATAAAAAAGAGAATTCAAAGTAAAATATAAAGAGTTTAGAAAACAATTTCTCCCTCAAACATAGAACTTCTCTGAGGAATGGTGCATGATCGATGCTCTTGAATATCATTCTCTTTGCCATCGATCAACCATAAAAGGTCGTTGAAGATTTTGTACACTAGAGTCCTTCAATCACGAGAGAGAGGAAGAAGTAATGTTCATCCTTATCCAAATGGCAGTCGAACCCTAGATTGAATTGTTCTCCTTGGTCATATCTCCAGGAAAAGAAATGTGCGCTTTTATACATCTTGAAAAAGTAAGCAATAGTCGGCGTTAGTGCTAGCACCCGACGGTAGGGAGATTCACGTGAAGGTGACAGCTATACAACAAATTTGGAAAAATATCGAAATAAAATATTTTTTCCCTTTTTTCTACATGCGCAGCATGGTATAAAGCTATTGCCACACGGTAGGTCGCTGAAAGCTCGTATAGAATTAATTCTAAACTAGGGCAGGCAGTAGCACTAGCTCTCGGCGGTAGGTCGCAGAGATAGATTTTCTTTTTCTTTTGTACCTATAAACTTACACACTATACCCAACACATGTATGATTAAATATAATACAGGATTTGATACTGGCAAACTAAAGAGATGTGAAGTATAGGTTCCAACAAACTCCCACTTTTGATAATATCAAAGTCCATTCATGAAATATAAAATAATAATAACACGGTATAGTGTAATCCAATCAGTAAGAAAGAAATTTTACAGGATGAAATAATCTGACGGATCCCCCTACAGATGTGATCCCTCTATAAGTGTGATCCCCCTATGTGTGTGCTCTCCCTACACAAGATCTTCCCCTGGGTGACAAAGCATAGGATACACTCATGAACACTCAACACTCAACTAGCATAGGATACTCAACACTCAGCTAGCATAGGATATAATTATGGACACGCAACTCTCCCCCTTTTGATTTTATTGAAAGGGCCAGGGATTAACGAACATGTCTCGTAAAAACAAAGAAATGATAAAATGTGCACACATGCATAAAAATCATAAGTAGTGGGGCAAAAATAGGAGCAGAACACCATGAATATGGACCTACCCAACACATGAAAACCAATTGATTTGAAGAGCTTTTTAGAGTAAAAGAGATTTGGACATCACAAGTGAAACAAAATACATATAATTTGGAGTATAATGCTAGGAGATTTATAGAGTTAATACAGTGTAACATTGTAAGAGTCAGGAATATAAATCGTGTACTAGTATATATGTGTTATAGACATATAATGCACTGTAAGTCCAATTCTTATGCATGGAAGCATTAGATAGAATAATGACATGTGTGCGTGTAGCATCAATAGAAAAAATATTAAGTACAGATAGTCTTTAGTACATGTTTTATCTCAATAATTCAATATGGTAGCACAAGAGAAATAAAGTGAAAAATCATATCACATTGTAATCTACTTCATACCAAGATTCGAAATGATTTTTTTGCACAAGATCGAAATGATTTTTTTGACCAAGGTGCTCATCCTCACAATGCTTATGAAGACTTATTAGGAGGAGTGAGTAGTGCATGGGGGGTATCCTTGACACAAGATTTGATAGCATATGGTTTACCCATTTTTTCATTCAATTTTTTCACAATCAATTTTATATCATTTTTGACTTCAAGGATCCCGAATCAATCAAAATCTACCCACATTGATAGATACACTTTAACTTGTAAACAAATGACATTTTCAACAGAATATTGGCCCTATTTTCTAAACTTTATACACATAGTGAACACCGTGACATTGATTGTTCAAGTTATTTCTAACATGTTAGTCAAAATATCACGAGTTATAACATGTAAGCATGAATTTCTACATGAGTGCATTTTCTAGGGATGTGTGAACAGTGTAATGACATTATTCTACCTAAATCCTCACACATAAGTAGAGGCATATTCAACATACATTTTCATGTCCAGTCACACTCAGTAGCGAAGTACCTATAGATTAAACACATCATGACATATTCTGACAATGTTAATAGGGATTAAAAATCCTAAATCAAACATTGCATGTAATTGTTATGCTTTATATTTTTGTCATGCGTGTACTAAGAATAATGGATCCATTTTTTTATTTTGTGGTTATATATATATTTTTTGTTTTTGTAAATTAAGATTAAACAAATCAAACAAACCAAATTGAAAAAAACGTGTTTTTGGAGGTTTTGGATTTTTTTCAAAAAATTTATTTATTTTTGACTATAAGATAACCGAAAGAAACCCAGAGAGGAAAAACACAAAAGCAGAAATAAAAAAACAGACAGCTAACTTACCGTCAGCGCTATGGCTACCGCATGGCGATAACTCATAAAAATAAAAAAACAAAGAAAAAATGCCCTGATGTCAGTAGATATTGTAGCATGGTTAAGCGGTGGGATCTAAAATGCCCAGTTCTAGTTGAATTAAAGAAAAACGAGCGTCGGGGAGGGTTTTTGTAAAGATATCAGGAAGTTGATCGTCAGTCCTAATCAACCTCACTTACACATTCTATTTCGTAATGTGTTTCCAGTTAAAGTGATGACAAACGTCAATATATTTGGAGCGAGTATGGTGCACCGGATTATGTTGGAGTTACCATGGTGATCTAGAAGTGGTCAAACATGTAATCTCGCTGTCAACGCGATATGAGCATGTAGGGTCGCACATAAGAGATGTGGAGAAGTTGGATGATTGACTGTGTTGGTAAAGGTTACCAATCACCGCCATGAATGGGGTTATGGGCAAAGTGTTGCCTTAAAGGATCGTCGGGTTGGGCAAATGTTCCCTTGAAGGATTGGTAAGAATAGTCGATGAGTATTGTCGACTGCGGGTCGACTATCGTCGACCGCAAGGTCGACGATCGACGTGTATTGTCAACTCACGATCGACGAGAATCGTCGAGTATTGTACTCTGATTCTCGCCGATCCTAAGTGATACTCGCCGACTGATTCTCGCCGATCCTAGCTGATTCTCGCCGATCCTAGGTGATTCTCGCCGACTGATTCTCACCGAATCTGCTAGCTGATTCTCACCGATCCTAGGTGATTCTCGCCGACTGATTCTCACCGAATCTGCTAGGTGATTCTTGCCGATTCTGGAACCCTGATTTTCTGGGTGGTCTGCAGATAGCGATATTCCTAAGTCTGTTTATGCCTTTGGTATAAATGGATACTTAGGGTTTTCGGGAACTTACGCTAACTGATCGAATTGACGGAAGTGTTCCGTTCTTCGTTCGTTCGTTCCGCCGATCCCGAATCCCGCCGACGGAAGGGTTCCGCCGCCGTGCTCGCTCCGTTGACCTCCTCCTCTCCGGCGATCGTTGCTGGTGTTGCGATTCCTGGCGCGGACCTAGCAGTCCGTGGAAAAGCAAGGTGCGGTCTCTCTCCTTCCCGATTATCCGTGCGACGGATAGATCGGTGTTCTCCCGCTCGTGTGGATTTCTGCAGAGACGTGGATATCATTCCACGTAGAACTCGCCACCAGCAAGAAGTCGAAGCTTGGAGCATCTCCGTTGAGTTGTGACTCAATGCCACCGAGGTAATTTTTGCCTAGTTGTATGTTAACTTCTTGATTCAACTACCATGGCCCGATCCCATCTCTTTTGGGTTTTCTTGATGTTTTATTCTTCCGCTGCGTGCACAAGTGTTGTGCCATCCTCATAGAGAAACCCCAACAGTGGTATCAGAGCCAGGTTAATGACCATGATTGTTGTATTGGAAGTTTTGTTATTCCAGTGCGTGTAAACCTAGGGATTTAGAAGTGTTCTAAATGTCTAGATTTAGTCTTGGTACCCAGCCAAGAACGTCTGGGATTTCGTGGAAATTTCTAATTGTTAGAAATTGTAGTCTCCTTAGCAGTAACCATCCCTCAAGATTGTTTTGGATTTTGAATCCAATGTAGAGAGATGAGCTTGTCTACTGCTTTAAGTTGAGTTGTCTTTGCTTTTGTCCAATGCATGTAAATTTGAGGATTTGGAAGTTTCCGGATGTTCAGATTTAGCCCTTCCTTCAATCAAATGTTGATGGTGTCAGGTTGTGTACATAAGGGATGCATGTGGTTTTAGAAAATTGTTTTTCTTTGGATGTGCACATTGATCAAATGTTGATCATGGTTAACTGTTAACCTATAATCAAAATCCCTTCATCAAATATTAAGTGTTCGGATGCCTTCCGATAGATGACACTCTTCCTGCCTCGATCGATGAAGTGTGGGCTTGCCAAAGCAAGGTGCATTAATCTATCTTGGTAAGGGTGCGAGCGGATAATTGTGATATCCCACTGTCGACATCGGGTCCAGCTTAACTAGGTGACCTCAAATGTTGAGTGCCTAGAGGCATAGGTTTGGCATGCACCATATGATGGATGCGAGTAAGGAGTTATTCACCAACCATACAAGAATTGCATGAGGATGCAATTGGCAAGCGTTGCCTACCTAAATAACCGCATCGTGAGAGAAAGCCAAAGCTGACTCATTGTGTTGGTGAAATACGGATCTTGTTCACCAAGAGAGTAGCTTGCATGAACTCTCCGAATTGTTAGTGAGGGCTATCATTTCGAATAAAATAGTGGGAGTGTTTTAATTGAAGTCCAAATTAAAATAAATTGTATTTGAAATTTTGGTACTGATTTTATTCTGCATAAATTCTTGTAAAATTCCATGGCAAGTGTTTCACACTCCACGTTGTCTCTGAGAGCCATCCTTGAGAAGGATAAGCTCAGTGGGACTAATTACATGGACTGGTATAGGAACCTGAGAATTGTTCTCAGGCAAGTGCGAAAGCTCTATTTTCTGGAAGAAGAAGCCCCCGAGGTGCCGACCAGGAACTCTTCCCGTGCTGAGAAGGATACTTATAAGAAGTATACTGATGATGCTTTAGATGTCGAATGTCTTATGCTTGCCACTATGATCTCTGAGCTTCAGAAGCAACATGAGAACATGGGGTGCAAGGATATTGACGAGCATCTCAAGAAAATGTTTCAAGGGCAGGCTCGTCAAGAGAGGTTCAACGTCACAAAAGCGTTATTTCAGTGCAAGATGGGAGTTCGAGACTCAGTAGGGACTCACGTACTCAAGATGATTGGGTATATAGAGAACCTTGAAAGGCTGGGTTTTCCTCTTGGTCAAGAGTTGGCCACAGATCTGATCCTGCAATCGTTGCCAGACAGTTATGAGCAGTTCGTCTTGAACTACAACATGAATGAAATAGACAAGACACTGCCCAAACTCCTAGGCATGTTGAGAACTACCGAAATCAATATGAAGAAGGCCAAGCCTGCCAGCCCCATACTGATGGTGCATAAGGGTAAGGGCAAGGACAAGGGCTCTAAGAAGACGAAGGTGGGACCTAAGTCATATCTTTAGCCCAAGTCTTCTGTACTGATGAAAAAGAAAAGCACGGTGAAGGAAGGGAAATGCCACCACTGTGGCAAGGCTGGTCATTGGAGGAGGAACTGTCCTTCGTACATTGAAGGTCTGCAGAAAATGAAGGGAGGTATGACCTCCGCTTCAAATGTTCACGTTATAGAGATAAACATTTCTGCTCCTTCATCTTGGGTATTGGATACCGGATGTGGTTCTCACATTTGTACAAATGTGCAGGAACTGGGAAGGAGAAGATTGCTGAGTAAAGGGGAGGTGGACCTCCGCATCGGCAATAGAGCAACAGTTGCTGCCGTAGCCGTAGGGGTTTACCGTCTTTCTTTGCCCAGTGGGCTTGTAATAGAACTAGATAATTATTATTTTGTTCCGGCCATAACTAGAAACATTATATCTATTTCATGTTTGGACATGATTGGATTTTCTTTTATAATTAAGAACAACTGTTGTTCTATATTTAAGAATGATGTTTGTTATGCTGTAGCCCAATTGTTTAATGGTCTTTATGTTTTGAACTTGGACCATCTGATCTGTAATGTTGAAAATAATAAAAGACTAAGAACAAATGAATCGAACCCTACATTTCTCTGGCATTATCGTTTGGGCCATATCAACGATAAGCGCATATCCAAGCTCCATAGAGATGGACTTTTGGACTCATTTGATTATGAATCATTTGAGCGATGCGAATCCTGTTTGTTAGGCAAGATGACTAAAGCTCCTTTCACTGGTTATACTGAGAGGGCTGAGGATCTCTTGGGTGTTGTACATAGTGATGTATGCGGACCCATGAGTTCCATGTCTAGAGGTGGGTATTTATACTTTGTTACATTTACTGATGATTTCAGTAGATACGGATATGTGTATCTTATGAAGTGCAAATCCGAGACCTTTAAAAAGTTCAAAGAGTTCAAGAATGAAGTAAAAAACCAGTTGGGTAAAAGGGTTAAAGCACTCCGATCTGATCGAGGTGGCGAATACCTGAGTCATGAGTTCTGTGATCATCTGAAATAGTGTGGTATTGTATCACAGCTCACTCCACCTAGAACACCACAATATAATGGTGTGTCTGAGAGGAGAAATTGTACTCTGTTAGACATGGTACGTTCGATGATGAGTCATGCAGACTTGCCTGTTTCCTTTTGGGGTTTTGCTTTAAAGACTGCTACAATGACATTGAATCGCGCTCCAATGAAAACGGTTCTGAAGACACCATATGAGATATGGACTGGGAAGCGTCCTAGTATGTCGTTCATTAAAATTTGGGGTTGTGAGGCATACGTGAGACGTCAAATGCCTGACACGCTGGAACCCAAATCAGATAAATGTCATCTGGTGGGATATCCTAAGGAAACGAAAGGGTATTACTTTTACCTACCGTCTGAGGGCAAAATGTTTGTCGCAAGGACTGGTGTCTTCTTGGAGAAAGAGTTCTTATCAAGAAAGACTGAAAAGGTAGAGCTTGAAGAAGTTCAAGAACCAGATGTAGTGAATGAACCAGAATTGGATTCTGAGACAGGACTACAAGATGTTGTAGCTAGAGAACCTGTTCAAGGAACACAAGTCCTACGTAGATCTGGTAGACCGAGGTTTGAGCCTGAGAGATATGGATTTCTCGTGTCTCAAATAGGTAATGTGTTGCTTATGGATCATGATGATGAACCAGCAACCTACCAAGAGGCTATGAATGGACCGGACTCCGACAAATAGCTTGAGGCTATGAAATCCGAAATGGACTCCATGTTTGCAAACCAAGTTTGGAACTTGGTGGAACCACCTGAAGGGGTACTACCCATAGGGTGCAAGTGGGTCTTCAAGAAGAAGACTGACATGGATGGGAATGTGCAGACATTCAAAGGGCGACTGGTGGCTAAGGGTTTCAAGCAAATTCATGGTATTGACTATGATGAGACCTTTTCCCCTGTTGCCATGGTAAAGTCCATAAGGATATTGCTTGTTGTTGCTGCGTATTATGACTACGAGATCTGGCAGATGGATATCAAAACGGCTTTCCTTAATGGAAACCTCCTTGAGGAAGTGTATATGACACAACCCGAGGGTTTTGTATCCCCAGATGAAGCCACTAAAATATGCAAGCTGAATAAGTCCATCTATGGACTGAAACAGACCTCTCGAAGTTGGAATCTTCGTTTTGATGAGAAAATCAAAGAGTTTGGTTTCATCAAGAATGAAGATGAGTCTTGTGTTTACAAGCAAATCAGTGGGAGCATTGTTGTCTTCCTGATATTGTATGTAGATGACATACTGTTGATTGGAAATGACATTACTACCCTGAAAGTTGTTAAGAACAACCTAGGGAACTGCTTTTCAATGAAGGATTTCGGTGAAGCGACTTATATACTCGGTATTAAGATCTATAGAGATAGATCGAAGAAGTTGCTGGGTTTGACCCAGAGTACGTACATCGAAAAGGTGTTGAAGCGGTTCAACATGCTTGATTCCAAGAAAGGATTTTTGCCCATGTCTCATGGTGTGAATCTCTCTAAGGACCAGTGTCCAAATTCTTGTGAAGATAAGGACCGCATGAAGTTGATTCCATATGCTTCGGCAATTGGATCAATCATGTACGTGATGTTATGTACTCGACCCGACATCTCCTTTGCTTTGAGCATGACTAGCATGTATCAGTCAGACCCCGGTGAGTGTCACTGGATTGCAGTCAAGAATGTCCTGAAGTACTTGAGAAGGACTAAGGATGTGTTCTTGGTGTATGGTGGAGTGGAAGAGCTCGTTGTAAGTGGTTACACGGATGCTAGCTTCCAAACTGATAGAGATGACTCCAAGTCTCAGTCAGGTTTTGTGTTTTGCCTGAATGGAGGAGCTGTGAACTGGAAGAGTTCCAAGCAAGAGACAGTTGCTGATTCTACAACAGAGGCCGAGTATATCGCCGCAGCTAATGCGGCGAAGGAGGCTGTATGGATTAGGAAATTCATCGGCGAGCTTGATGTAGTTCCTAGCATTGTTGGTCCCGTAGTTCTCTACTGTGATAACAATGGTGCAATTGCACAATCTAAGAAACCTAGATCCCATCAGCGCTCCAAGCACATACTTCGGCGGTTCCATCTTATTCGTGAGATTGTCGAACGATGAGATGTGAACATTTGCAGAGTGCCGACTGAGGAGAATATTGTGGATCCATTGACAAAGCCTCTCGCGCAGAGAATGCATGATGGTCATACTAGATCGATGGGGATACGATACATAAATGATCAACTCTAGTGAGAATCTTGTGGATTGCATATAAACATGTATTTTGTTGGCCATTTGTTCATATGATGAACAGTGTACCTAGTTTTTCTCTTATAATTAATGGCAAGTTCTTTTATTATGAGTTTTTCTATATTATAGTTAAATGTTAACATAATAGATACCCTTAGAATGTTCGCTTCCATGGGACATCAAGTACGTGACTTGAATGTGAGAGCCTATGATTTATTTGAAGCTTCATTCTTAAAAGGTCCCTGGTCGAGTATCATCATAGAAGCTAAGGGTGATGATGGTACATGAAGGCTAGCACGTGCGTTGACTGATGACCGGTTCTCACAGGTCATGATATTGTGATATCAAGTCATCATGTGGGTACTTGTTAGTGAACAAGTTATACTGGACAGACCCAACATGAGACTACTCTGTGGATTGTCATCCAATAGTGTCACGAGTAGGTCTCAATTAACAATGGTGTTGTGGTCCTTTGACCTGAAGTCACAGCATTCATCAAGTGAGGAAGAGCGTTCTTTGATGCCATCTAAAGTCTTCCTTGAGAAATGTTGATGATAAGGGTGGGTGTTGGGCATTTTACGAATCATTTTGGTGTTTGTGTGTGAGCAGATATGGAATTTGTCCTCCTGTATGACGGGAGTTGCATCCATGGGCCCCTTGATGGAACTGGACTGAGAAATGCATGGCCATGCTTGGTTGAGTCAATATGTGATATTGGACTCACCATTCTCTGGAAGTCCGTCCTGGATCAAGAAACTTGGATTGAGCTATTACGAGGGTGACACAGTCCATGCCTCTAGTTCTTTCCGGATGTAAGGGACAAAGGGACAAATACAACACTGATACATTGGTCATAAAGGCTTATGAGTTATAAACTCTTATTGCTTGGGGAGTAATGATGCATTGCTAGATGCCTCTCATTGTTTGTGAGGTTTTTGGTTTGATACTTTCAAGATCAAGTGGGAGATTGTTGGAGTCACCACCAAAAGATTATTCATCAAGTTTATGGCACTCTTGTTGTCTCACCTATGGTCAATATTATTAAAATATAGGATGAAGTCCTCCAACATCTGTGACTTCCAAAGTGCTTGTGTTCAAAAACTTCTTAGGGCTATATACTTGCATTTGCAATGGAGAGGACAATAGAGTTCTGTTTCCTACTTGACCATGAAACTAATGTCAGACCTAAGAAGTGATAGGTACCACTTGTGCTCTTGCGACTGAGTGAACATCTACCATAGTCAGAGTCAGAATATCCGTGGAGCGTAAAGTCAGTGTTGTGTAGATACCAAAGACCCGAATTTTAGGTGTCTATAAGATACCTAAAGATGTGCTTAACAACTTTAATATGAGATTCTTTAGGACTTACTTGATATCTAGCACACATGCACACTACAAATGTAATTTCAGGTCTAGAAACACTTAAATATAGTAGGAATTTGAACATACCTCTAAATAATGTTTGATCCACTGAATTGCCACTTTCATCCTTTCCTAGTTTGAGTGTTGTGCTCATTAGAGTTTTTGCATCTTTTAGATTTTCAAAGCCAAATCGCCTAAGCATATCTTTTATATATTCTGACTGACCTATGAAAATTCCATCCTTTTATTGAGAAATCTAAAAGCGCGTTTGAAAGAAAAGGGGGAAGGATCGTAACATGCACTAGTTATAGTTATATATATATACTAAGAAAAGAAAATCACAGAACAAAAATAAATAAAGGAAAGCAAGCAATACAGAGGACATAAGGATTATAATGGTTCCCCCTAACTGGGTACATCCACTCTTCTACCACTATGGTACGAATGCACTACAGGTATTGATCAGGTGACTGCCACCACAATATCTATTTGAAAGGAGATATTGCAACCCTTTGAGCTTTTGATCAGGTGCCCAAAAACCAAACTCAAGTATTTTGGAAGGTGACTTATGAAACATGTTTACTTTTGAATGGAGTTAAAACCCTATACAGTGGGATGAGAAAGAAAGTGATGTTGTCTTCTCTTTCTCAAAGCAACTGAGAAGACTAGTGGATTTGATGATGTCAAAGCTCCCCCTGAAATGTTGAATGGTTCAGGAAATAAGGAAGCTTTGCTTAAGGGTGTAGACCTTCAGATTGATGATGTCTCCAGCAAGCTTATTAGACTGATATGAATATGTGTCTCTTGAAAAGAGTGGAGCAGATGGAGAACTTTGTGAATATGTTGATTGATGCAGAGTTCCTCCTTCTCTGTAAAAAGAAAGCCTTCATTGTATGTCTGTTCTCTGTCCATTATCTAGTATTGCTATCTTGCTCTTCTTCTGTATATTGAATTCAAAATATTTGAATTCATTTATCTTGAAGATGGCAGAAGCATTCCCGAGAGTATAAGATGCCTTGGGAATTACTCCTGAATTAACTTCTGAAACATCCCTATTTAATGTTGCCTTTGAACGGCTATTTCCATTAGGAATGTTCAACATAAAATATCCTGGGCATTAATTGACTGTAATTAATCCTTGAGTCAATCGACCAACTATAAAAACATAGGCATGGAATAACTGCAAGGAATTCATCGACTGGAGCTCGCAGATCGTCGAGCTCAGCTTCTATTTCGTTGGGATGGGAATCTGTCTTGAGTTCAGCGATCGTCGACCTGAACTTGGAGTTCGTCGAGCACATCATGATTTCGTCGAGCTGAACTTCTTGCTAGGGATCAGAGTTTGTCGACCTAAGTTCAGGGAAGGAAGTCAGAGTTCGTCGTCCTTAGATCGACTTTTGTCGACCTGAGTTCGACTATCGTCGAACTGATTTTCTAAATTTGTCATAACTGCATTTCTTGGAATTCTTTCAGCAATTCTCTTGAGTTCTTCTGAGGCAAAACTGAAAATAAACATATGACCCATGACTATACATTTTGGGTCAATCTAAACAATCCTAATAGTGATCCTTACCCAATTCAGAACTAGGGTTCCAACAGCGTTAAACTTTCGCAGTAATGTGGGGGTCCTTGATAACATATAGGATTTTTGTACGAGAAGTGTTGAGTGTAGTGTGGAGTGGATCGCATGACTGCCCTCTACCAAAGTGTTCCACTATGGTGCCTCCCTCCTTCTCTAGGCGTCGGACCTGGGCTCTTCTCCTTCTTTGCATGGTGGTGTTCCTATCCTTGCTAGAGAGGGGTATTGTTGAGAACAATGCCTCTCGCGGTCATTTCCCCCTAGCACATGTGTGGTAGGTGGCACGGGCCACTCTAATAAGATAGTGAGAACTTGAGGGGAATGACGCCTAGTATATAGTCGTGTGATGCGTCCTCGAGGGCTTAGAAGTTTGTAAGTCCCTTAGCAGTGTGAGAGCCTGAGCTTGACATTCTTCCATTTGGCGCATAAGCTCCTCTACTGAGGATGCTAGCAAAGAGATTATCTCCTCAATGCGTGATGCATTGTCGGCAAGTGAGTTGTCGGTGGCTTCCTTATCAGATTCCTTGCCAGTTGTCTGGTTTGCGGCATGCATGCCACCTTTCCTTATTGCTCTTATTGGGGGTCTACTTATGTAGCGTAAGTGTTGTCCTTTGAGATTCCATAAAGTTTTTGGGAACCCCTCTCACAGATGGTGCCAAACTATTATGGGTCACTCAGTTATTCTCTGGTTCGAAGAATGAGACTACCTTAGCTCGGAGTTAGGCCAAGCATGCAATCAGCCAATGAAAATCCAGTAGCAAATAACAAGAGGCTTTTTTACCATAGAAAACCCGAAAAAGGTGAAAAATCATGTGGTCGGATCTGTGTTAGGCCAAAAACAACTATTTTCCTTTGAGCTTACAAGTATTGTGAGTCTTTTCGGAGGGTGACATGGCACCTCTCCATTACAAAATTTTGAGTACAAAAAAGTGGAAAATCAACAAAGTCCCCAAATCTTGTATGAGTGCGTCCGTGAATCTGGGATGAGAGCGTCCTCGTGGAGAAAATTGCTAGGTCCTTGGTTTCTTGGAGTGTTTACGTGAAAGCGTCTCTAAGAATGTTCTCTAGTGCCTTCTCCCGGAATCACAAAAGCATCCAAGTGATCGTCCGACGTTGCACATGCTAAAGTGGGAGAGGAGAAAGTTCAAAGCAGAGAAACTATCTAAGTTTCACGCTCTCACCGAAAAACCTTAGAACTCTCTTTAGTCTATGGAGTTGTTTCTCATCAAATGAAGGCATGATGGTCTTTTTATATTGTTTTGACGGGACATTTTTGTAATTACGTTGGGCTGGATCTTAAGTCGGCAAATGACGTCGCTCTGCTCTAGTTACCTGGATCGCCAATTTTCATGAAAAAACGGACGTGCCCCCGGGCTGTCCTGGCAGCCCAGGCAAGTTACCTGACAATGGTGGAGGCCATTTATGGGCAGCGACGACCGAAGGCGGGTGAGGCGTCTGACAATGTCTGCCACCGCCGATGCGCACTACTGCATGTGGGGTATGCTATAGCTCATGCGCTCGGGCCGTGTGCGAGCATGTTGTGCACACATGTATATGCGCGCAGGGTCGTGGGTGCGGCCTGTAATGCCCCTGATTTTTTTGCCATTTATTTTATTCTTGTAGTGACGTAATTTTGACGTCTGGGTGTTACGTTGATGCATGGTTAACGGGCGTCGTTTGTTGGAGTAGGGGATTGCACAGTGGGTTTTCTTATGTGGTTGTTTTTTGGTTTGGTTATGCACCTTCCCTCACGAGCCACGTCTGTTTTAGTGACTTGGTGGAGTGTTTTATAGTGATGTGGTGGTGTTTTGTGTTCGGGTGGTGTTTTACCCGGGTTTGGTTTGTCAGATTGGGATTTCGACTTCGTCGTTGCTTTCATAGCGTTGGTATTTAGCTACGGTCTGAATTTCATAAGATTCCGAGTTGTTTTGGATTTAGGATCTTTTTGGGATTAATTAATATTAATTGTAATGTAAAATTATATTATAGAAATTAATTATATATGTATATAAATAGCCGGAATTGGGTCGCATCGAATAGTCCTGTTCATCTTCTTCCCTACCCGACAGTAGAAGTTTTCGTGAAACGGAAGGAGCGGCAAATGGGTGTGTTTCGGCCAGTGATTTCCAGAAATTTGGTGGTCGGATTCCTCGATTGAGAAGGGATTTGGAAGGCTCTGGATGAGGGCTTCGCGATCATGGTAAGTTTTCCCAGTTTCTCCATTTTTTGTGAGTTAGGGTTTGAGATTTTGACCTCTTTTCCCCTCTAAAAGTTTCAGGAATCATTGCTCGGGCATTTTTACAGCCGATCCTTGTTGCGGTGCGAGCGGGCGGCGTTTCTTTGAAATTTTGAGGCAAGTGGATTTCCTCCACCTTGCATGTCCATCCTTTGCTTATTGTCTTCCTTTCCCTCCTCCTCCCTTAGAGAGTAGGATTAGCATAGTTGAATCATGAAAGAACCCCCTAGGTTAGGGCAAACATTCTGCCAAAACCGGGGAATTTGGTTAGCAGTTTAAGAGAAATTCGACGAGTTAGGTAAGTTAGATTCGTCGATTATCTTGGATCAGTTCGTCGAGTATTGACGTTACTAACTCATCAAGAATAACTGGTAAGATCGCCGTGTATGGTGAAGTCTAGCCTTAGTGTAGATTCATCGAATATAGGATGCCTCTTAGTCCAAGTGTTTTTCGGCGAGTATCGCAGAGGAACTCGTCAAGTATCTTCGGTCGCCGATTATTGTAGAGTTGCAAAGGGAAATTCGACGTATATCTTAGGAATTCGTCGAGTATCGCTAGTTCATTTTTTTTGTCGATTAGTATAGGATTCGTCGAGTATAGTCGACGAATTGCTGAGTCTAGTCTAGGCTTATAAGTGTCGAGTGGCCGATAAAGCCAAGGGAATTTCCTCGAGTATCGATACTTTTCGTTAAGTATCATTAGGCAATTCATCGAGTATCGCCAGTCTTATTTGTCAAGTTTTGTCTAATTTGCCGAGTATCATGGTAATTCACCAGGTATACTCGCCGAATTTATCCAGAACTTAGAATATTTTTTCCATTTCGTGTAGGATTCGTCTTGTATGGTCCTTAGAATGGTTTTAGGACTTGTTTAAGTTTTATTTTGGGTTTAGTCTAGCGATTTGATTAGGGTGTGATGTTTCTTCGGCTAGGAAGGTTGACAGTAGATAAAGGACCACCAACTAGACGCGGATTTGTGGGTCATTACACTTGGTTGTTTGGTTTGTTCTCTGTTTTGTAGACTGTTGGGTTGTGTTGCACAGGTGGCCGCCAATGTAGTGCCCTTTTTGATACGTTTGCATCTGGTTTAGGGTTTAGGGTTTTGACATTTTGGTCACCAACTCCGGCCCGGTTGTTTTTTACCAAGTGTTAGTGACTCACATTTTCGAGCTGTTTTGTGCTCAGTTTGCTTCTTTGATCAGTCTATGTTATTTATGCTAATACTTGAAAATTTTGTCGAAGCATGGCTTCGTTCCGCACTTAGTGCATATGTTCATTTAACTTCTTATTTGCAGACTTTTACTTTACCTATTTTTCGTTGACTAATCAGCTGTGGTTTTCAACATTTCTTATAGTCGAGTTTGGTAAACCTTTTCTTGCATTTGTAACTTTACCTGATTATTTCCTTTGCCACTTATATTTTCTTGCTGAGGTGTTCTTCTTTTGAATGACTCAGGTTCATGGTTGTAGCCCATAGAGCGGCTGAGTTGGATAGTAGCTTGTGGACTACAGTATTGTAGTGGTTTTTTCCACACCGCCGTGAGGTAGTTTTTTATTTTTATTATTATTTCAGAATTGCATACTTTCAGTGGGTTCATGTCAGGTTGTTGATGCCCACTAGTAGTTTTTTTTTGGATTATTGAATACTCTGCTAGCTGCTAGTTTACCTCTTTGTGGTTGTTTTTACTTGCTCTCTAGGAAGGTTTTATGCTAGGTTGTTGTTGAAGCCAGAAAAATTCCCAAACTCGAATTCGAACCAAAGCTGCCTAAGGTTACCAGCTCTGATATTAGATCAGATGGCTAGGATGACTAGGATGAAGAACAAAGTCAAACAGGACCCTAGATGTTGCGGCAGGAAGGTCCCACCACGTACCTGGATGCTCGAAAGGAGCAGCCCCTTCTCAACAAAAGATGGTCAAACTGGGTATGAGGGGGACTAGCTGATGATGAGGTCGCAGGCTTGCGACTTGATCTCTAAGGAAATGGAATCCAAAGACTTGGCTAGTATCTCAAAAATGAAGCTCACGAGTATCCTGCAGAGGATTTCAAGTGCCTAACCTCGTACCCTTGGGGTCCTATTTAATGGCAAATCCATGAAGGGGGGGTCATATTTATACCCCCACCCCCCGGCGACTAGGAAACTTCCAGAGGAGCTCGCACGGGCTGGACGAGTAGCTCGCCTAGTCGCCTACGTGGCGAGTATACGAGGGGAGCTTGCCATACTCGCCCAGGCATTCCGCAATCTTGCATGCTGACTTTGACCCATGCCTTGACATGTTGACCTTATCTTCTACTGACCTGGCTGTGGTAGGACCCATCCTCGACGAATACGGGTTTTACAGTTGCATGTTAGCTATTTTAAAGTATAATGAATTATTATTAAATCTCATACATGTCATATTTGAAACCTAAATCAATAAATTTAAACAGTCGTAAAAGCTACTTTCTATATTATTTTAAATCTAGAGTCTTACATACCATGAGTTATCCTCTTTGGATGTTTATACTCATGTAGGACATCTAATCTTATAAATAAAGTATTTTTCGCATCGTATAACTATCTTCTTCTTATGGACTAGATGAACCACTAATCCAAGGGATACGGCCAAACGCTTAACTTAAACTGGATTTTCATTAAATAACTTATACCTTTATAAAGGTGTTAAGTTGGAGTTTCGTTTGAGCATCTGCAGTTATCCCCTGTTGACGTAGCATCATGACGCACATTTTCCCTTACTCTGATTATTGTTAAAAGCGGGGATAATACAGTTTATGACAGTTGGTATCAGAGGGATGGGTTGTTTGACAATGGGTCGAACAGCTATCTTAGGTTTGAGTTAGTCGTCTAGTGTCATTTCATACACACACACCGATGTGTCATCAGTACGTCTTGACTGAAGCATGAACACTACACTCATAAGCATGATAAGAAGTATACGGGGCATAATATATAGTAAGAGATGCATAATATGTGTTTGTATATGGATCCTCATAGGAAGCGACATGTGATTGTTATGTAGTCTGGGATACATAACATCATCATATAAAAGCATATTAGATTTTTATTTTTTATTTTTGTTGCATGCGATATTATGTAGTATGGGATACATAATATTTCATGTGTACGCTGCTCATAACATGCATTAAGGACTTTTTAGATTGCATAAAACAACATGCATGACAAAACATCGCATTTGCACACGTGTTTAGCTAAAGATTTACATTATGACATACGTACATACATGCTTTTGAGTGAAAAAGAATAAGAATTCATGCATTCATGGTTTAGGCTCATGAGTCAGTAGGAAGACGGTATATCATCCTAAGTTTAGGCATGACATTATAAATGAAAATCACAAAGCAAGTTAACAGCATGAGCAAGTATTTAATCATGTATTTTCTGAACTAAGTTGTTTGGTTCTAGCCGTTAAGCAAGGTTTTGATTATATATTCGTTGTTTGATTAGAATATCAAGACATTATGTGACGAGGATCAAGACATTCTGTGGGAGAATCATCTGGATCTCAGAGTGAGGCCATAATAGAAGGATTGCGCAGAGCAATAAGGCTCTGTCGATGCAAATGCAGGAGATGCAGTCGCAGATCCAAACATTATTGTCGGTCATTGCTAGTCAGCCACCTAGAGTGTAGGACCTGGCTGTGGGTCAAACTGTTCCTGTTCCTATTCCTGTTCGCCCTGCCCCTTTGGTGCCCCCTGTGTTGTTACAACCAGTGATGATGTTTATTTCGCATTTTCAGAGATTGGGACCCCCTAACTTTGATGGTAGAGCGGATTTTATGGCTTTGGATGATTGGATAATAGCCATTGAGGAGATGTTTGCTTATTCAGGAGTTTCGAAATACCAGAGGGTAATGGTCATTGTGTACCACCTCATGGGACTTATTAAGAGTTGGTGGCTGGGAGAGAAGGAGACCTTAAGGATGGGTGTTCATGCGAATCCTTCAAGGAGTTCCTGCTAAAGAAGTATCTGTCATCCGTCAAGAGAGACCGTTTGATGAATGATTTTCTGCACCTTAAGTAAAGACAACTCACTATTACCAAGTACAAGGTGGAGTTCAGCAAACTGAGCCTATTTTCCTCAGACATGGTATCTTCAGAGTCTAATCATGTTAAACACTTTCTGGATGGTCTTAGGAATGACATTCAGCAGCTAGCTAGTGCTTATGGATTTGAAAGCTATGCTGAGGTCATGGAGGCTACTCTAAAGGTTGAGGCGATTGATAATGCCAAGCACCAAGGTCAACAAATGAGAACGGATAAGAGGAAGACCGGTGAGTGTAAGAGTCCCCATTAATCTTGTGTTGCTTCGAGGAAAAGAAGTAAAGAGATATGCAGCTTCTGTGGCCGACCAGACTATCCATTCGAGAAATTCTTCAAGAGGATAGGAGCTCAAAAGCAGGAGAAAGTTCATGCGATTTAGATTGCTCTTAAAGGAGAGTTAGTTTATTCTGCATGTAAGCAGAGGGGGCACGACGTTGCCCATTATTGGCATAAGCACAAGACCTACTCCTAGTGCAGCCAGAAGGGACATATCTAGTCGAAGTGCCCATAGGCTCAGCCCCCGTAGCAACCAGTTCCACTTCAGGCCTTGCCGCCGCCGCAACTATTGAATAAGGGGAAGGGAAAGCTGAACGTGGTGTCCTTGGAAAAAGCCCAAATGTCTTCTAAAGTGATTTCAGGTTAGATCCTAACCTAGTTCTAGCTTTTAGTTATAATCGTAGTTTCGACGTTCATTACCTTAGTTGGTATGCAATTTTATTGGAATGTTTAAGTTCAAGAACCACTAGGCGTGCATTCTTTTCGATTATAGTGCTACCCACTTGTTCGTGGATAGAACCTTCGTAGAGCGTCAGAGTTTGACCCTTGATCTTGTTAATGATGTGTTTTGTGTCAAGTTTCCCTCTAGTGAATTAATGGTATCAGACCAAGGCCTTCAGAGTTGTCTGATTCTGTTGGGAGATTTTCTAGCCATTACGAATTTGATGGTTATAAACTTGGAAGATTTTGATGTGATTTTGGGCATGAACTGGTTGTCCAAATATGATGCGGTCATCCAGTACAAGGCTAAGCATTTGGACTTCAAGATGGACAACGATCAATCCAAGAGTGTCTACGATTACCCGTGCCAAAGTTCTCCGATTATTTCTGAGGTACGTGCTCAGAAGATTTTAAATTCCAAATGTTTTGCATGTTTGGTGTTGGTGTTGGCGACCGATTGTAGTTTGTCGCGAGTTGAGGAGATTGTTGTTGTGCGTGACTTTTCTGATGTATTCCTGATAATCTTCCTGGTCTTTAGCCTGAGAGAGACGTGGAGTTCGTCATATATTTAGAGCTGGGTACCCGTCCTATTGCAAAGGCACAGTATCGTATGGCCTCGCATGAACTGGAGGAGATGCGTAGCCAATTGGATGAGTTACTGCAGAATGGATTTATTAGACCAAGTTCTTCACCATGGGGTGCTCATGTGCTGTTTGTGAAGAAAAAGGATGGATTGATGAGGATTTGCATTGATTATATAGAGCTGAATAAGGTGTCCATCAGGAATAGATATCCCCTGCAGAGAATTGATGACTTGTTTGATCAGTTGTGTGGTAGCTCTATGTTTTCAATGATTGATCTTTGTTCAGGCTACCATCAGTTGAGGATTTATGAGACAGATATTCCACGGACTGCTTTTTGTTCACGACATGGACATTTTGAGTTTTTTGTAATGTTCTTTAGTTTGACCAATACACCCTCTGCTTTTATGGATATGATGAACAGAGTGTTTAAAGATTTCCTGGACCATTTTGTGGTCGTATTCATTGATAATGTTCACGTATACTCCTGCAGTGCTGAAGAGCATGCATAACACTTGCATTTAGTTTTGTCTGCTTTAAGGGAGCATACGTTGTATGCTAAGCTAAGCAAGTGTGAGTTTTGGCTTCCTCATGTTTCCTTCTGGGGTCATGTGCTTAATAAGTATGGAATTTCTATGGACCCGGAGAAGATAGCTATTATTATGAATTGGAATAGACCTGCTACTCCAAAAGATATAAGGAGCTTCTTAGGGCTAGAATGATATTATAGAAGATTTGTGGAGCATTTCTCTTCAGCGTTTGCGCCATTGTCTAAACTGACGCAGAAAAACACAGCTATTGTTTGGAGCAATGAGTACGAAGAGGCTTTTAGTAATTAAAAAGGAGATTGTGCACTACTCTGATTTTGACCTTGCCTGCTGAAGGGATAGAGTATGCTGTGTATGTGGACTCATCGCACGTTGGACTTGGTTGTGTGTTGATGAAAGAGAGAAAAGTAATAGCATATGGGTCGAGGCAGTTAAAGGTTCATGAAAGGAATTACCCTATGCATGATCTAGAATTCACATTTGTGATTTACGCCTTGAAATTACAGAGAAAACTTTTATATGGCGCTCTGTGCAAGATTTATATTGATCATAAAAGTTTGAAATACGTCTTCACTCAAAAGGAATTGAATTTGTGCCAATGGAGATGGTTAGAGTATGTGGCAAAGTATGATGTAGAGATCCAATATCATCCGTCAAAGCTAATGTGGTAGTCGATGCCCTGAGTTGGAAATTAGCAAAAAATTTTAATCTTTCTGTGGATACGCTGGTGGAGGAATTTCTTTTGATAGATATATCGGTGGGGAGTAAATGACTCGCCCAGCAGTTTGGAAGTAATAGTTCCTTCATGGATTTCACTTACGAGGCTTTGTCAAAGGGATGATCCTGATTTTTTGCACCTTTATAACAGAACTGCGAAAGGGGAACAACCGGACTTTTCGATTTATGACGCGGGTACATTGCGGTACTATGGCAGATTTTGCATTCCCACTGTTGAGGATATACGAGTTAAGTTGTGCAAAGATGCGCGTGGTTCTAGTGTTGCTTTCCACCCTGGTTCTACCAAAATGTATAAGGATCAGATGCAAATCATCTGGTGGTATGGTATGAAGGGCGATATAGCTATGTTCATTTCAGAATGTTTTACTTGCAAGCGAGTTAAGGCCGATCATTGAAGGCCTGGAGGCAAGTTGACGCCCTTATAAATTTCGATTTGGAAGTAGGAGAGTGTTTCAATGGATTTTATTACTGGATTACCAAGATCTCCCCGAGTATACGATTTATTTTGGGTTATAGTGGACAGATTGACGAAGTTTGCTCACTTCGTGTCATTCAAGATCGACTACTCCATGAAGAAAATAGTTGAGTTATATTTGGATGAGATCATCGGGTTACATGGAGTGCCTATTAGCATTGTATCAGATCAAGACTCCAGGTTTACGTCTCGCTTTTGGAAGAGATTACAAGAGGGGTTGGGTACCGACTTAAGATATTCCACCGCCTATCATCCGCAAACAAATGGTTAGACGGAAAGAGTAAATTAGATCGTAGAGGACATGATCAGATGTTATATTTTGGATCACAAAGGTATAACGACCCTAGCCGATACAACATGACTATGTCACGGCTCCGCTCTAGGCGACGCTACCGGGCTGCAGCCCAAGCACCCCAACCCCTCTCCCTCCACATGCGGGTTGTTGGTGGCCACATCCTCCCTTTGAAGAGCGAACTCGACAGTTAAGCTGGGTCGTATGGGGACTTCCCAAGAGGTCACCCATCCCAGTACTACTCTCGCCCAAGCACGCTTAACTATGAAGTTCCTTCACTTATCATCACCAACTGAGCTGCAGCTCAAATGGTTGTAACACCCCAAATCCCATGATTGGGTTCAAGTTGGGTGACACGGCCTAGAACACAGGCGTGTCCCAGGGCGTGTCCTGCTCTGTCTGGCGGAGCAGCCTGTCGAGTGTTCGATGAACTGCACTCGATGAATTCTCGAGAGGGAACATGCCCTGAGACACGGGCGTGTCAGCGGGCATGTCCCTCTCAGTTTAACGAGCTTCGCTCAACCAAGCACACACTGGAGGTTTAGCTACTACCATGTAAGGGCACACGGCCTGTGATACGGGCGTGTCATAGGCCGTGTCCTTTTCTGGACTTGGCCAGGGCAGTGCGGCCTGGTGAACACGGGCAGGACACTGGTGTGTCTCTAGGAACATGGCCTGGGAGACAAGCGTGTCACATGGCCTTATCTTGCTCGGGTTGAGATGGTTGTATACCACCTGAGGAAAACGGCCACAGACACGGGCATGTCTGAAGGCGTGTCAAGTCACACGACCTGTGACACGGGCGTGTCATATGGCCGTGTACTGTTCTGGTTGAGTCAGTTGTGTTTTACTTAAGGTACACGACCTGTGACACCGGCGTGTCACAGGCCGTGTCAGCCAAAATTCAGACTTTGTGGCAAAATCATAGCCGTCCATTTTCTTCAACTGGGATCTGTGGGCCCAAGCTTCTCCCTGCTTATTTAAGGCCGAGAATAAGAAGGAAAATCTCATTCTAATCTGGGCCATCCTTTTTCTAAGAACCTAGAGAGAGAAAGGAGGAGGAGGAGGAGGAGGAGAGGAGCTGGCCAACAGTGGAGCTGCGGAGTTCTGATTCAAGATTCGAGGCTAGCGTTGTGGAGGCAAGGCCGCTGTGGTACTTTCCAGCCGGCTAGAAGTCTATGGCTCCAAAGCGATCGTCAAGGGTAACGATCTTCCCTCTTAGCCATGTGAAGGCTTCCTTTTTGGCATGTGCATTGGATTTCCCCCACCAGAGGGTTGATTGTGAAGGGATTCCCATGGGTTGATTCTTGGAATCCCTAATAATTTGGCATATAGATCCAGAAATGGAGTACGGAATAGGCATGTTGTGTGAATCCCATCTGAACAGGTTGGTCTGGATTGGTGATGTTGCATATATACACCGAAGAAGACTCCGCGATGAAACGTGTAGTTTAAGGAGTCGATGTGTTTGACCAGTGAAGGGCAGTAGCAAGAAGTATTGGTAAGGAAGTCCAGGAAAAGACCCTCTGATACTTGTGATACTTACTGGGTTGGGCCTGTGAAGTGTAGTAGCAGGAAGTACTGGTATGAAAGTCCAGGAAAAGACCCTCTGATGCTTGCGATACTTATTAGGTTGTGCCTGTGAAGGGTAGTAGCAGGAAGTACTGGTGTAGAAGCCCAGGAAAACACCCAAGCTTTATGCTAAACAGGTAAGGTGAGACCGACCCGCGCCTTTTACTTAGCCGCAAACACGTTGATATTCAGTGATGGCAAGGCGCCTTGAGCAATGGGGGGTGGTTGATCCGACCTGCGTTATGTCCGTCCGACTTGAAGACAAGAAAGTGCGGTCTGTTGGAGCGTATAGCGAGAGTATTAGGCATGCGTGACACTAAGACTAAAGTCTCCGGATGCACGCCATGGAGCAAATGCTCAACTTTTATCGTTGGGTTTCGGCCCTGATACGGTGGTGGGAACCTGGTTCACCGGTACACCAAGAATATGCCCTGAGTACGCGGATCGCCGGGCCGCGTGGATGATGGTTGTGATGAAATGTTTGTGCATGAGTGCACAATATGTGATGTCTATATATCTGCATATGAATTACTATGCCTACAGGAAAGGAATGCCACTGTCCCGAAAAAGGGGTAGGGTCGTTATAAAATGGTCAGCTGAATGCTGATTGTTGCCTTTTTTGCCAACATTGGGTGGGTTGTCCTTGTACAGGCTCTGGAGAGCCGAGCGGAACATTTAAAGGCTGAAGTCCTTATTGCTGCTGCTTCTAGCCTTTCAAAGCTAAAATGAAAATATTGTGTTTTGTTCATGTGTGGCCAGCCTGCGCGCCGATGTTTGAAAGCCACCTTTATAAAGTGCAACTGTAAGGCCCAAAGGCCACATGGCATTGTAATTGATACATTCCTATATAAATGTGGGCGTTTATATTAGTGGGCATTCATAGTTGGATTTCAGTTTTCATGTTAAAATCTTCCGTTATAATGTTATGAGTTAGGATGCGCAACTCTGATAGCAAACCGTGACTTCCCCGCCTGTTTTCTAGCATATGGTGTGGGGCCCGGGTCGGACCTTATATTATATGCTATATGAACAGATGGAGTCGTTACATTTTTGGTATTAGAGCTGTCCCGGTCTTTCCCTTTTGAATTCGTGGTCGAATTCTTTTGTGGTGTGGCGAGCATGTGTAAGTGCGAACCGCATTAACATTAATAAACTCCTGAATGTCCACATAGGAATGCAAATACACTTGTTTGAGGAACCTGCGAGTTCATAGATTGTTGTTATTGCCTGTGTGAGGTCGCTAATGTGTTTGTCTTGTTCACCTATAGGTGACGAGGAGTGGTGTTTGGCAGTCGGAGCCCCAGCATTCTGATGAGAGTACGACACCACCTGAGGTGCCTACACCTCCGCCTTCTGCGGAAACTGTTAGCTTAGTTGTTGAGGCCCTGTTTGCGATGATTCAAGCACAGCCTACTGGGCAGGCGCAAGGGCAGGCACAACCGGCATTAAGGCCAGAACATGTTGTGGAAATGCCAGAACCTATTGCGGCTATGGATCCTCGAGCAGCTGAAAGGCCTTTGAAGCAGTTCATGAGCTTCAATCCTCCTACGTTCATGGGTGTGGGATCCCCTACGTAGGTAGAAGACTGGTTGTCGCGCATCAAACGGATAATGACAGCTCTCAGGACGGAGGAAGATCAAAAGGTCACCTTGTCCACCTTCTTATTGGAAGGAGAGGCTCGTCTATGGTGGGACGGAATGGAACTACACCACTTAGAGGGCAAGCAGTCAACACAGGTGTCGATTGAGGAATTCTCGCGCCTATTCCTGGCAAAGCACCTACCAGTGGCACAATGTATTGCCATGGAAAATGATTTCGAACGGCTGATGCAAGGAGAAGGCAGTGTTGAAACTTACCTGTGTGAGTTCACGAGGTTGGGACTGTATGTGGGTTCGATCTTCGCCGATGATCAACAGAAAACCAATAGGTTCTATGAAGGATTGCGGGACGAGTTACGATACCTGCTTTCGAGTTCAGTGAACCAAGGGTTCCAGGCGTTGGTTGATACTGTGTGCGCGCTGGACAAGGACATTAGAGGGTGCAAGGGAAGAGGGCCTTGGCGGTGACAAAGCCGAAATTCAAAGCACCCCGACTCGGCAAATCATTTTACAAAAAGAAATGGGGCAAGAGGTCCAATTCTTCTGGACAAGCTCCTTCTACGGTTGCATCGGGTGCAACGTCGGGGGCCACTTCGAGGTCAGAGACTCATACTTGTTGTACTTGTGGAAGAGTGGGGCATATCACCCGTGATTGTCGGGTTGGTCTGCCAAAGGAGGAAAAGAAGGCGGGAATATCTTATGTTGAGAAGGGAAAGGTAGTGGTGGAGTCCTCTACATCCCAGGCACAGCCCCGAGTCTACAATCTTGGCCTGCTGGAGACCATTAAGCGGAGTGACATCGTCATAGGTACGCTTTAAGTTGTTGCATTGGTTTGCTTATTTCATGCTTTGTTTGTGGCTTGTGTGTGATGTGATTGTCACGGGCTTTGTTATGATTAGGAATATGCTTGCGAGAGCACTGTTTGATACGGGTGCTTCGCATTCATTTCTGTCTAAGGACTTCGTATCTCGAATTGGAGTACCTAGTCATGTGAAGACAGAGAGCGTGAGGGTGTTATAACCGAATGGTTGTTTGATGCTTGCGGATCGGGCTTGCGATGTGGCGGTTCAATTTGGAAGTTGGGATTTTTGTTTGACTGCATTTGTACTTCTGATATCGGAATTCGATGTGATCTTTGGTATGAACTGGCTCGCGGAGCAGCATTCCTTGATTGATTGCCACTCCAAAGAGATCACATTGGGCCAGAATACCGAGCAGGAGACTAAGTTCGCTGGTATGCGAGGAGTGGGCGGGACCTTGATGTCTGCACTCCAAGTCGTCAAGGCTATTAGGAAGTGTACGGAGTTATTCTTCACTCTAATTCGGGCTGTTGAGCCAAAGGATAGTATCAGTGATGTTCCAATTGTATCGGAGTTTGCGGATGTGTCTCCTAAGGATCTTCCTGGGCTATCACCCCTGCAGGAGATCGACTTCACGATTGAGTTAGTGCTAGCTGCGAAACCTGTGGCCCGCTCGCCATATCGCGTCACGCCAAAGGAAATGGCTGAGTTGAAAATCCAATTGCTAAAGTTGCTGGAGTAGGGATATCTATGTCTAAGTATATCACCTTGGAGCGCACCTATTCTGTTTGTGAAAAATAAGGACGGTGGTTTGCGGTTTTGTATTGACTACAGTGAACTGAATAAGCTGACAGAGAAGAACAAGTATCTGATTCCACAGATAGATGAATTGTTCAATCAGCTGGTGGGGTCAACCGTCTACTCTAAATTGGATTTGAAATTTGGATATTACCAGTTGAGGATTCGGGAAGGTGACATTCCCAAGACCGCATTTGGAACACACTACGGTCATCATGAGTTCACAGTAATGTCATTTGTTCTATGCAATGCGCCATCGGTGTTCATGGACCTGATGCACTGAACGTTCCGAGAGTACTTGAACTTATTCTTGATTGTGTTCATTGATGATATTTTGGTGTAATCTCAATCTGAAGCTAATCACGCAAACCACTTGCGGTTGGTGCTGCACACCTTGCGAAGGATTAAGCTCTATGCCAAGCTCTCAAAGTGTGAGTTTTGGCTGTCGTCGATGGCTTTTCTTAGCCGTGTGCTAAGTGGAGATGGCATTGCAGTTGATTCATCAAAGATAATAGCCATTCAGGAATGGTCGGTGTTGTCTTCGGTGGCCGAAGTCAGGAGCTTCCTTGGACTGGCAGGCTACTACAGATGATTTGTGGAAAACTTCTCACGGATCGCTTTACCTCTGACCATAATTACGAGGAAGGATCAGAAGTTCGTTTGGACGCCGGAGTGAGCGCGAGCTTTTGAAGAGCTAAAGAATATGTTGAACACAGCGCCTGTGCTGATGTCGCCATGTGGTACCAACAGATATGAGATCTATAGTGATGCTTCAGGAAGCGGCTTAGGCTGCGTTCTTGTGCAATTTGGAAAAGTGATTGCTTATGGCTTACGCCAGTTGAAAGTGCATGAGCGAAATTATCCTGTCCATGACTTAGAGTTTGCGGCGGTGATCTTTGCACTGAAGTTATGACGGCATTATCTGTATGGAGTGAAGGTGGATATTTATACGGACCACAAAAGCCTAAAGTACTTGTTGGAGCAGAAGGCCCTGAATTTGCGACAACAAAGGTGGCTGGAGTTCCATGGGACTACACCTTTGCGATTCATTATACTCCCGGGAAGGGAAATGTGGTCGTTGATGCCTTGAGTCGGAGGCCTCCTACAATGGCAAATTGTTTGTTGAAGCATGATGAACGTCTAATGCAGGAGTTGGAAGCGTTAGAGATTTCTTATGATGATAAGAATTCCACAGCCGATGCATGTTTGAACTGGACGGAGGTACAATGTGACCTTGCGGACAGGATTCGACGAGCAACGGAGCTGGATGAAAATCTCCAACGCTATGCAAAAGATTGGCGAGATGGCCAATTCTCCTGGGATGACGGCCTTTTTTGGAAAGAGGGCTGATTGTGCGTCCCGAGTATGGGCAAATTGCGAGAATAATTGATGTACAAAGCTCACTTTACAAAGTACTCAATTCACCCTGGGAGCACAAAATGTTCAGGGACATGAAGAAGCTGTTCTGATGGCCATGACTAAAGAAAGATATCGCTCAGTATGTGGCAAAATGCCAAACTTGTGCTTTGGTGAAGACGGAATGCCAGAAGCCTGGCGTTTTCTTGAAGTCGTTGTAGATTCCGAAATGGAAGTTCGATGATATTTCAATGGATTTCGTGCACGGGTTGCCGAGATCTCAATGCGGGAATGATTCAATCTCGGTGATTGTAGCCGGTTGACGAAGGTGGCGCACTTCCTTCCGAACAAACGGGACGATTCAGTGGATAGTTTGGCAAAGCTCTATGTTGAACAAATTGTACGGCTACATGGTGTTCCTCGTAGAATTGTGAGCGATCGTGTTAGGCGATTTACATCGAATGATTGGAGGTTATTCCATCAGCTGTTGGGCACGCAATTGACGTTTAGTACGGCCTTTCATCCCCAAACAGATGGCCAAACTGTGCGGACCGACCGAACCATGGAGGATATGCTCCAAATGTTCGCCCTGGACTTTGGGAAGAGATGGGAAGAACATCTCTATATGGTGGAGTTTGCCTAAAACAACGGCTACCAAGCGAGCATCGATATGGCACCTTTGAAGCTCTGTATGGTCGGAAGTGCCGTACACTGTTAGCTTGATGGCTGAATTCCACCTAGTGGTGGGACCCACTGCTCATATATAGCTTGAAGCTATGTATGACCACTTAAGCTATATGACCGCCAGCGGTCGGTGGCGGGGATCTTGATCTTAATTTTGGTGTCGGTCCCAGCGGTGATCCTCACTCTCCTCCGATTCCGCCACCTCCTATACACTCTACCCTAGCGCCCAGCCCTCAAAACTATTGGAATCACCAATTTGGTTTGATTCACACTCACCTAAATCAGATGCAGACAAATTTTGACAGCCGTTTTACTAATTTTGATGCACGTTTTGCCGCGCTGGAGCACAGCCACGCTTCTTCCATGGCGCATATTACACGTGAGTTCATGAATCTGTGAACTCATTATCCACCACAGGGGGGGTGATAGCGATGAGGAATTGTTCTTATCTTTGGGGTTGTAATCGGTCATCATGTATCTTTTCTTTTTATCTTTTCTTTTCACTCATCATATATCTTTTATTTTTATTAAAAAATATCAAAAATATGTTTTGCTTTAGTCATGTCTTACAGGTACACTTTGGTGTTGATTTACCCGCTTAAGGGAAGTCTCTTTTTCTTTTCTTTACTTATTTTTCCATTGGGGACAATGTATTGTTTAAGTATGGGGGGATATTTCTCAAGTAAAACATACAAAAAAATCATAAAAATATTTGCCTAAAAAATCTTAAATTTTTTTAAAATTTTCAAATTTTATTTTTACTTCACAAAAATCCAAAACAAGAAAACAAAAATATCAAAAAAAATAAAAAAAAACATAGAAAATCGAAATTAAATTTTTTAGAAAGGGACGTTTGGGATATCACCTCATCTTACCTCCTAGTACCGGCAAGAGCCCTTCACAGGGTATACTTCGGGAAGTCTAAGAACTAACCAAAAAATTAGGGTTAATTTAAAAATTAGACAAATCTTTATTTTTATATTTATTCACATGCGAAATCCATAATATTCAACTTTTACATAGTATTTAGAAGATTTTTGATGCTTTAATTGAATTTTGAATTTTGGAGTAGAACTGTTGGCCATGTTGTGTTTCTAGTCAAGTGCACATATTTGTAAAATTTAAGTAGAATTAAACATTTAACATACAATTAGAGTTTTATTTTTCTAAATGCGTAGAAATAGTTTATTTTACTTTTATTTTAAAATCGGTAAAATCTAAGAATAGTTTAGGAGAGTGTGTAGAAGTTTACTAGAGAGATATTTCACGGATCAAGAAAGAGGTTTTCTTTCTCGATGTCGAGAACTTGCCCTCTAGCTATTCTCAAGACTTTGCATAGGTTAAACTCATTAGCATAAATATGATTTAGGCACTTCTTTTAGCAAGTTTGAGCATGTGCACCCTTACCTAATGTTTTATCTTTGCAAAGCCAATTTGTGTCTATACCCTTTCTTTTGTTTTAGCTCCACCAACACTTTACCAAAGCCTAAAAAGCATCTTAATTACACACCTAAGACCGAGCTTGAAATTATATATACAAAACCAGTTTATGAGTGATTAGGAGCCATTTTATTTTGGTGGCTAATTGAAAAAAAGAGTTGTTTTATTTTTCATTCCTCCTCAAAAAAAAGAAAGAAAAAAAATATAGATAAGAAAATGAAAATAAATAGAGGAAGTTGAAAAAAATCTTCAACATGTTAAGAAAAAAAACAAAGGAATTTAGGAATTGGCGGAGTTCTTCAATTTTTTTTTGTGCAAGCTCTCATTAGGTTTTGCTGTGTCTACCCATCGTTTTTATGTTTGATTTTCCAAACCAAAAAAACAGAAGCCTATATTTCAACCTAGTCAAGTACTACTGATTTGTGCTTCTATGTTAAACTAGTGTTGTGGTGAGAGTGTGAAAGGGAAAGCCTATGACCATCGACATTGATGGATTTCTTTGGAGGGTATCCCGATCGTTGATTTGTGCAATGTTATCTTAGTAAGCACGCTACTTTCTCCCTAAATGTGATTTTAAGATTTACTGGGTTTTTCATTTTCAAAGTAAAAATAATAAGTGAAAACACATTTTAGAAAAGTAAAAAACTAATTTGTATGCTAAGTAGGTTTTTCTACAAAAATAACTACGCGCATAGGCATAAAACTTCACATTGTACTCCTTAGGTCCAATTTTTGTTTCTAGCGTTAAATGTTTTCTAATCTCTATGAAAAGTTGTTTGCTCGGGACGAGCAAACGAGTAAGTATGTGGGTATTTGATAACTCTATTTTTATCCATATTTTTATATATTTTTTATTTAATAATTAATTAGTTTATAAATATATTTTATGATTTTATTATGTAATTTCTTTAATTTCTTATTTTAGGGTCAATCTGGGCTGCAAATTTCAATTTGGAGTTTACAGGATTGATCAGGAGACAAAGCTGGATAAAGCCGAAAAAAATTGCAAAGTATAAGCCCCGGACATGGGCGTGACCACTAGGTCACGGGCATGACATCTAGGCATGACCCCGACGCGTGCTCTAGAGTTCACTGCCACGCCAATTAAAAGTACACGCCCAATGGTCACAGGTGTGACCATGCTGACCCGGGCATGTCAACCAGGCATGACATGCAGATGATGATTCAGGCCTCCACTCCACATCAAATTAAAGTTACACACCCTTGCATGGACGTGACATATTGGTCACGGGCGTGACTGCGAGCCGTGACATCCAGGCATGCAAAGTTTAATGTAGTAGTTTCAAGGCCTAGAGGTTTTTGCCTCACACGCCCTTAGTCACAGGCATCACCACGGGTGTGACCATTCCAACAATGGCCATAGTTATTCTCGCAGTTTCTGCTTCCCGCCATTTTCAGCAATCGACAAGACACACTCTAGGTCACGGGCGTGACCTAGGGGCGTGACCCGATAATTAACGATTTTTGGCGGTTTCGCTCCAACATTCCCTGGACTTGAAGATGAAGGTTTCGAACCCGACACGTCCTAGGTCACGGGCGTGACTTAGGGGCGTTACCATCCAGCAAACTTGCCAATAAATTCCAGGCAATTCCAGAAGCTGAGGAGGGGATTTTTGGAGCTTTAGTTCTATTTTGTTTACTTTATTTCTTGCATTTTCAATTCATAGTGTAACTTTTTATTTCAAGTCTTTCTTTAATCATGTCTCTCTTGAACCTTTCATGTAATTCTCCTTTCATGATGTGTAGCTAATTTTCAATTAGCACTTGATCATGATGAACTTTGGAATGGAATAAATTTCTTCTTTTTATCTCAAATTTTCAAGCTCTCTATTTTTATGTACTTCGATTTATCTTTGAATTTAACTTTATCAAATTCATAAGTTACAAATTATGTTTATTCGATCTTAGATCCGTATCCTAGATTTACCAAGAGGTTGTGGATACGAGTATATCACTCAAGGATAAAGAGAGTTTCATGCACCCCTCGAGAGAGGTACGCAAAATTCTTCCGCATTGGAGTCAATTCCATTAGTGAGGTTCACTGCCTAAAGCAAGCTTAGGTTTTTCGACTGGTCGAGAGGTCTTAATCGATTAACCTAAGGTTAGTCAAATGTGTATTCTGGAGAGAGGCGCTTCGTAGCTATGGAACCTCCGTGGTCAAAGTTATAATTTAGATGCTTGTATTTATTTTCATTTCATGGAAATTTATTCTAACCTAAAGGGATTCTAGATCAAGTGCTAGCTTTCCTATCTTGGTATTTCTCCTCTTACTTTAATGTTTTCTTTACCAAATTCGCAAAACCAATTTTCATTCGATAAAATAATAGCACTTCCTTGTGAGTACAAGTACTCAACCGTCCCCGAGTTAAAATACGACATTTCCTATACTATTTTGATAGGTGCACTTGCCTATTTCGAGATTATAGTTTGGATATAATTTCAAAAATATATAAATTAACCATCAATGGTCATTCACACTGATGTCAGTACGCTGACTCGGTGGGTGTGGTGGATACTTGGCCAAGGGAAAGTCTGGCGGTGGGTCAGCAAAGTACGTGGATACCCAGGTTTTGTGGCGTTCGTAAGGGCTAGACTTGGTAGTATGAACACCCATCTCGGAGTGGGGTGGCCCGACCTATTATCTCCATTTTCCACTGTGGGGGCTCCTGGGAGTGATGCTAAATTCCAAATAGGGGGAACTAAAGGTCTGCGCGCATAGAGTTGTGTGCGTTTGTTGTATTTGCATAAATCATGACATAACTTTTCACTTCACTCATACTTGCATACAACCTGACACCCCATTGTGCAAATTTGTATGGGACTTTTTATACAATGGGAGCCTTGTAAAGTCCCCTTCACTTATATGTTTGTATGAGCATTCATATAAGTTAAGGTTACTTATTTCTTAGTTTACTTCTCTTATACTGTTGCTCTGTTATACTTGTTTACTCTACCGTTTTTTTATTATAAAACTGTTAGGTGCCTTTACTTTTACAGCCCTGTAGATTTACTATATACTTGCTAGAATAGGTCCACCGTCATCTGCTTTTAACCACTCTCCACCTTCATTGCTTTCCTATCACTCCTCCCACATGGTGCCTAGGATCCATTGGGGGAGGGGTGGGTGAAATCAGGCCGAGTCTTTTGACTAACGGTCAGTGGACCAAATAGTTCGGTGGCTACGGATGGGAGACACGGACAACCAGCAGGAGATGTAGGACCAGCAGAGTATGGTACACATGGAGGTAGGCCAGTCTAGTATGGGAGCACCAGTCTATGGCTTCGTGAGTGATAATCTTTCTTAGCTTCCGTGAGTGGGTTGTAGTGAGGATTTGATGTACCAGGCTTAAGCCTGTTTGACTTTTATTTGTATTATTCTATTCCAGTATTTTTATTATCATGTGGACTTGCACTGATTTCTAATTCATATGTTATATGTGATTGTTCAAAATTATGAATTGGGGTTGATTGAGCAGACCGCACGAACTAGGCGGTCTGAGTTCACGGCTTGGGTAGACTGATGGTGCGGCCTCGGTGGTCAGTGGTCAGGGAAGACTTGGTGGCTTGGGTGTCTATTGGAGCTGCCTAGGCGGTCTGTCTTTGGTGATCTGGTGGCGGTGCTCAGCTTTGTCTACTGTTTTGTAGTTAGTTTGTTCTTTAAGTAACCAGGCGGATTGGTGGTTAATCCGCGGGAATGTAGCGACCTCAGTTCGAGTCCGCGGAGTTTGATATGGCGGACTAGTTTTGGAGATTGTGAGATCGGCACTGGTCCTTGCCGAGATCTCTGGTGTTGCGGTGGGTTATATCCGCATTCTTGGTGGCAGGCTGTCCATTGAGTTGGCGGTCTGGCTTCGTGTCCGTCGAGCTCGTGCCAATTTGGTGGATTGCTGGACTTGGTCACACTTTGTGATAAGTCCAGGTTGTTCACAGTATCCACAGAGTCCGCTATAGACCGGGCGATCCATGCCTTTTGGTCGTGGACTCATGTTGCAGGCTGTTGCAATGTCCGCGTGTAGCATACGGACTGATGCAGTTTGTGGCTATGGCTGTGTCCGGCTGCTGTGCAGTGTGGCGGACTGGAGCGGTGTTTGCGAGCTGGGCGGGATATTGCCATGTCTGCATGTACCATGTGGAATGTTATAGTGATTGAGATGTTACTGTGTCTGCATGCTGCAATGGGTGCGGACTGGTGCGGTGCCCGCCTGGTGGCGGACTGGCTTCTTATTTTGGTGCCTGGCTAGTTCGCTGGAGTCCGGCCTAGTCCTTGCGGACTCAACGGACTGGGTTGTACTAGCTGTGAGCTGGGGTGGTGACTGTTGGATCCCTAGTTGATTTGGGCTAGGTTCACTGACTTAGGATGTGACCCAACCTGTATAGCCAGAGTTAATTTATGTCCTAGAGTCTAGGTTAAGTCCTTAGGCTCAACTCCAGATGGACCAGCTTCCTTCAAGACCATCAGATACTCAAGATTGACAAGGTTTCAAGACTAAGTAAAGTGAGTTCGACGTTCGTCAAACTCAGCTCGATGAAAGGAATTCTGCACTCGACGATCGTGAGACAATTCTTAGTGCTGAGCTCGATGATTTGTGTTCTCGGTTCGACGAAGACTTAGTTTCTACATCAAGCCAAAGTCAGGAGAACTTCAAATTTTTCTAAGTCCAGCTTCAAGCTTCGGTCGACGAATTATATTCTGAGCACGACGAACTTGGACCTCAAGTTCACATCTTCTCAGGTCGACGAAGTCTGCTTCTCAGGTCGACGAATGCTATGCTCTACTCAACGATTTCTAGACTCAGAGAATTTGTGTCGACACTTAGGGCTTGTGTCGACACCAGCTTTTGTCGACATCTGAGGATTTGTGTCGACACCAGGATATCAGTCGACACCAGCTTATGTCGACACCAGAGGATTTGTGTCGACACCAAGATCAATCTGTCGACACCAACTTATGTCGACACAGCTTTTCAGCAGATTCAGGATTTTTTTTGTCTAAGTCCAGAACTTTTCTAAGCTCGACGATTTTGATTCTCAGCTCGACGAATGAAGAATGTCTGTTTGACACATGAAGACTGTCTGGTCGACGATCTCTCTCAAGCTCAGCTCGACGAACACAAGTTCAACTCGACGAATTGTGTTCTTCGTTCGACGAATCCAGATTAGGTTTTATTCAAGGTTCCCGTCCCGTTTCTTGGCGCTGATTCCTGAACATTCAATGCCATATCTTCTCGGAATGTTACCGTTAGAACGCGCATTGACTATGGACGATTACATGCCGTTTTTCCATGGGACAGTTAGGAAAGTCATTGATTGCTGATTCTTTCCAAGGCCGGCTGTAATTACTGCTCGACATTCAAAAGTTTGAATATTCCTCAGTTAGAGATAGAAACAAAACAAAAAAGAGAACAGAATCAAGCAGTGACAGAGTTCAAGAATTACAGTACAGCAAACAATCTTAGACAGACACTCTGAAGTTACAGAGAAGAACAAACATTTTTAAATCAAAAGTTCTTGACTGCAACTAGCCTGACCAGAGAATATTTCCAAGGAGAAGAAGAACAATAAAATTCTATCAAGAGTCTTCTTCCTCCAACTAACAGGATAACTTCAAAGGACAACAATCAATCAATCTATCAAAGGAGTTCCTGAAACATATTCTTGTCCAGGCATTCTAGGTCCTTGAAGAGCTATCAACCTAAAACAGTGCTCCAGTCTTCCTGATACATTCAAGATATCAGGGGGAGCAAGCTGCTAACATCATTCCACTTGAATCTTCTCTCTGATTATTGACAGAGAAGATACCATCACTCTCTCACCACCTCCTGTATAAAGGGTTGTCATCTCCCTTCAAAAGTGATTTCTGGTTCACAAGTCTCCTTCCAAAAGACTTGAGGTTTGGTTTTTGGGGACCTGATCAAAACCCATTGGTGCTCAGGACACCTTATCAACTCATCCTGCAGTGGATTCCTACCTAGGGTGGTATAAGAGTGGATATACCCAGATTGATTGAGGAACCACTATAGCTCCTTGTGTCTTCTGGGTGCTATTTTCTTTTATTTTCTGGCTGTGGTCTATGATTGCTCTGTGTTTAGTTAGTTGCTGTGTTTACTTTATATTATTTGCTTCCATGTTCACTTAGGTACACAACATTGTAAAAAGGTTTTAGTAAGCACCATACTCTATTGACCCCCCACCCCCCCCCCCCCTCTAGAGTATATCAGATCTAACATGCACTTTCAATTGGTATCAAAGCGAGGTTGGTTAAAATACCACACCTTAGTGGTTGCATAGGCTAACACCTGAACCCAAAGATCCCTCTGGTTAGATCTGCTTATTTTAAGTTTGTTATTAGAATTATTTCTTCACAGAACAAGGCCCAAAACAAAGATTATGCTAGCACCAGACCTCCAGTGTGCAATCTATCAAAGTTTGCACTGTGGAAGGCAAGGATTAGATTGTACATGAATTCTATTGATGAAGATATTTTCAATTCTGTTTTGACAGTATGTCCAAGACCCCCAGAAAATACCAGTACAAATGTTGTTCCACCTCCTTCATGAACAGATACATACATCAAGAAATGGAAAGTGGCAGATGCTAAGGCAATGAATATTTTAGCCCAGACTATGTCTGATGAAATATTTCAAAAAGTAGCTGACTACAACTCAGCAAAGGACATCTGCGACAAGTTATCTGAGATAGTCTCAGGATCTGCTGATGAGAGAAAAGATAGAATATCCCATCTCATAACACAGTATGAGAATTTCAAGAAAGGAGAAGCTGAGTCAGTAGCATATAGGTATAATAGACTCAATCTCATAGTCAATGAGCTGAAAACATTGGACAAAGAGATCTCATTGACTGAGCTCAATGATAAAATCCTAATGTGCTTCCCAAGCACTTGGGACTCAAGGATCTGGCCAATCAAGGATGCCAGAAGCCTAAATGAGATCACAACTGAAGCTCTCTTGGGCAAGCTCAAGTCTTATGAGTTACTCATCAAGAATAGAGAAGAAGAGCAGAAGGCTGCCTCACCAGCTATAAGAAAGAAAAAATCAATAGCTTTCAAAGCCATTGAAGATCAGCCTGAAGACAAGGTCACAGGCAATAAAGAGCTGCTAAACTTACTGGCCAAAAGGTTTTACAAAATGTCCAAGAAGGATTTCAGGAAAAGATCATACAGAGGGCATGACAAGCCAAGGTATGACAAATCAAATAACAAAGAGATTATTTATTTTGGATGCAGGAAACGAGGCCACATGGTGTCTGACTGTCCAGAAAATCAGTATAAGGACAAAAAGGACAGTAAAGAAAGAAGAAAAGACAAAGACTTCAGGAAGAACAGTAATGACAAACCCTCCTCCAGCAAGAACAAACATACCAGGAAGGGGTTTGTGGTTGAAACTTGGAGTGAGATAGAAGAAGAATCTGAAGCTTCATCCAGCTCAAGTGATGATGAAGATGATGCTGATGAGAAAGAATTCTACATGATGGCTATCAATGCCTCACAATAAAATTCTGATGTAGAAGAGTCAGAGTCAGAATCAGAAACTCAATCTGAAGAGGACCAGGTAATAAATTCTTTTGATTTTAGTTCTGATGACTTCAAGTGTGAGTTTAAAGTACTGTGTTTAGATTTATTAAAATCTGAGAAGGAAATCATTTCTCTCAGAAATCAGCTATCTGAACACAGTACTTTAAAATCAGAAAACCTCAAACTCTCTGAGGAGTTGTAATGCTGTAGGGAGCGGATAGCTTCACTAAAAAGTGAGCTATCAGAGGCCAAAAAGTTTGAAGAATCCCTCAATGGGAGAAACATCAAACTAATGGACATCACAAGCACAGTGAACTCAAGATTCAATAGTACACTGGGCTTTGGTGCTTCATCCAGCCAACCTATAGTATTAACAACCCCAATCAAATTTATCTCTGATAAAGGTAAGGGAGTTGTAGAGGTGGCTAGGAAGAATTCTGATTTACCTAAGAAAATGAAAGTTCAACAGAATTCGTCGAACGGAGCTCGACGATCGCCGAATGGAGCTTAACGATCTCAGGCTAAATCGTTGAACTCAGGTCAACGATTTATGAACCCTGAACTCTGCCACAGTCAATCTTCGAATGGAGCTCGACGATCTGACCCAAGATCGTCGAACTCAGCTCAGAGATCGTCGAACAGAGCTCAGAGTTTTGAAAAATCTTTCAAAGGCAAATCAAACTTCAATCCTAGAGGTCCTACATCTCAATGGTTTAACCCTTATACTGAATGGATAATACCTCCTAGGAGATATCATCCTGAAGGCTATAAGAGTAAAGTAGAGATGTCTTTCATTTCTGAATTCAAAGGATATCAACCTAGGCCCAAGTTAAACTGGGTCAAAAACAAGTAAACTGTTTTATGTGCAGGTGAAGACCTATCCAACATCAAACCAGCAATGGTATCTGGATAGTGGGTGCTCAAAGCACATGACAGGAAACATGGACAATTTCACATCCTTCAAAGCCAAGCTTGGAACCAAAGTAATATTTGGTGATTCAAACTTTGGACTAACAAAAGGATATGGTGCTGTCCAGATTGACACAATCACATTCAAGAAAGTAGCCTATGTGGAAGGACTGAAGCACAACTTAATCAGCTCAGTCAACTATGTGATGAAGGCTACCAAGTGACTTTCAACAAATCATCATGCAAGATCAAATCAGAGGACAACACCACTGTGTTGACAGGTAAAAGGAAAGGTAACATCTATCTTGTAAATTTTCTTTCAACTAAGGTAGATATATGCTTGTTTAATTCCATTTGTAGACCAAATGAATTATGGCATAAGAAATTAGGACATATAAACCTTAGAACCATTGCTATGCTATCCAAGGACAACCTTGTTAGAGGACTACCTTCTGACCCCTATAAGAAGGAAGGACTTTGCAGGGCTTGTCAATTAGGCAAGCAAACCAAAAATAGTTTCAAGACACTTAATAAGAGTGATTCATTTAGTATTTTGTATATGTTACACATGGATCTCTTTGGACCCATTACAGTACGAAGCTTAGGAGGGAAATCTTATACTTTAGTAGTTGTACATGATTTCTCTAGATTCACATGGGTGTTCTTTCTGAGGAAGAAGTCTGATAACTTTAAGTGTTTGACAGAGTTTCTCAAATGCATACAGAGTGAGTTCAACACTCACATTGTTCTGATCAGAAGTGATCATGGGACAGGGTTTGATTCTCTTCTTATGCAAGAGTTCTGTCAAAGTGAAGGGATCAGGCACACTTTCTCAGCTCCTAGATCTCCTCAATAAAATGGGGTAGCTGAAAGGAAAAATAGAACCCTTATTGAATCTTCTACTACATTATTGTCAGATGTTCACCTTCCTCTATCCTTTTGGGCAAAAGCAGTGAACACCTCCAACTATGTGTTGAATAGAAGTTTAATACATAAGCTGAAGGGCAAGACTCCCTATGAATTACTCAAAAGGAAGAAACCTAAATTAGATTACTTCAAAATCTTTGGTTGTATTTGCTACATTCACAATAATGACAAGAAATACATAGCAAAATTTCAAGCTAAAGCTGATGAAGGAGTGTTTCTGGGATACTCCATGATCAGTAAAGCTTATAGGGTGTATAATAAATCAACTCTTAAAATTGAAAAATCTGTTCATGTATCTTTTGATGAGACTAACATGTCATATAAGGAGAAAGAGATTTCTACCATAAGCTCTTTGTAGGTTCCACCACTGTGTGAGTCTATGGATGGACTGAACCTTACCCAAGAGGTATCAAACCATCCTACTCCACAGGTTGTTGAAGATAGTGAAGAGGAAAGTCAAGAGGAAGTGGCTGAACTTCCCCCAACAGCTAGTATCATTCCCCAAGAGGAATTAAATACAGAAGCTATTGCTCAACCAACTCCACTAACTGATCTTGTCACACTTAGGGATCACCCCTGATCTCAAGTGATTGGAGACATTTCAGTAGGTGTACAGACAAGGCATCAACTCAACAAAGACCTGATGTATGTATGTTTTCTCTCTCAAATTGAACCTCTCACCATTCATGAGGCAGAGCAAGATCCCCATTGGATCATTGCAATGCAAGAGGAACTAAATCAGTTTGAGAGATGTAGAGTTTGGGATTTGGTTCCAAGACCCCATAACTACCCCGTTATTGGAACCAAATGGGTCTACAGGAACAAGTTGGATGCTCAAGGCAACATAGCGAGGAACAAGGCTAGGCTTGTTGCTCAAGGCTACAGACAAGAGGAAGGAATAGACTATGACCAAACCTTTGCCTCTGTTGCAAGGTTAGAGGCTATTAGGATATTCCTTGCCTATGCTACTCACAAGAGATTCAAGGTCTACCAGATAGATGTCAAAAGTGCATTTCTGAATGGAGTACTTCAAGAAGAGGTTTATGTAGAACAACCTCTAGGTTTAATATCTCTAACTCAACCCTCTTTTGTTTTTAAATTGCATAAAGCTCTCTATGGTTTAAAGCAAGCTCCAAGAGCTTGGTATAAGACCCTTGCAAGCTTTCTTTTAGAGCATGAATTTACAAGAGGAATAATAGATAAAACACTTTTCACTAGACATCATAAGGACCAAATCTTGTTAGTACAAATACATGTGGATGACATTATTTTTGGGTCTACTGATCCCAAATTGTGCAAGAGGTTTGCTGACCTCATGCATTTAAAATTTGAGATGAGTAGCATCGGTGAGCTTTCCTACTTCCTTGGTCTCCAAGTGAAGCAGCTCCCAGATGGTATCTTCCTCTCCCAAGCTAAGTATGCTAAACAGCTTATCAAAAGATTTGGGATGGGTGATGCTTCAGGGATGAAAACCACTGTGGCTACAAATGCTGTTGTGGATTCTGATGCAGCAGGGAAACCAGTGGATCAGAAAAATTATATGGTAATTGTTGGATCCCTATTATACCTCACAGCTAGCAGACCTGATATAATGTTTGTCACATGCCTTTGTGTTAGGTTCCAAGTGAACCTTAAAGAATCTCACCTTATTTTCCTAAAAAGAATTTTGAGATATATAAAGAGTTGCCCTAGTCTAGGACTCTGGTATCCTGTAGAGTCAGAGTTTGAGTTAACTGGATACTCAGATGCTGACTATGCTGGATGTAGAGTGGACAGGAAGAGTACCTCTGGAACTTGCCAGTTCCTTGGTATGAGACTTATCTCCTGGTTTTGTAAAAAGCAGACATCTGTGTCTACATCAACTGCAGAAGCAGAATACATGGCTGCTGGCAGCTGCTGCTCACAGATGTTATGGATACAAAACTAACTCTTAGACTATGGTGTCAACTTAAATAATTCAACTCTATTTTGTGATAATACTAGTGCTATTGCTATAGCACAGAATCCAATTCACCATTCTAGGACTAAACATATTGAAATAAGACATAATTTCATTAGAGATAATGTGGACAAAAAGAAAATTAACTTGATACATATTCCTACTGATCTACAGAGAGCAGACATTTTCACCGAGCCATTGGATGAGAAAACCCATCTGTTCTTTATAAATCAACTGGGAATGATTAATGGAGAAGAGTTAACCTGTTTCTGTCTGCATTCGATGAATTTTCCAGAGTTCGTCGAACGGAGTTCGACGAAGTAGGGAAAGTTTGAGAGATTCTCGTCGAACGGAGATCGACGAATTCTCTGTGTGTGGAAACAATTTTCGTCGACCGGAGATCGACGAACTTTGCTTCAGAAGATATTTCGTCGAACGAAGTTCGACGAACTATTTTCGATTCTTCTGGATGAGATCGACGAATTATCTGTTTATAATTTATTTCGTCGAGCTCAGTTCGAAGAATTTTTTTCTTTTCGTGGAACGGAGTTTGTCGATTCATATTCTGAAAATCTTATATCTAGGTTATCTTCGACCTCCGTCCCGCACTTTTAGTTCCTTTGCTCTTGATAGCCGTTTCTCTCTGTGTTTTTCTTGCAGGACATCAATGGCGATTCCCTCAGGTGCTTTGGCTGCAATGAAGTTTGACACTAGTTTTAACATGGATTTTGAGTCGTTTCAACATTCTGACCCCATCTTTCTGTACATCTTGGAACTACTGGAAGAACTCAGTTTAAAGGATTTCATGACCAGGCGCATTAAACTACATGGAACAGAAATAAGAGAATGGGTATATACATCTACAGTTTCTGAAGAAGATGTTTTGACCGGATATATAGGGAGTGCTGCAGTTTCCCTCTCTCCCACAGTTCTCTCTGAGATATTTGGATTTATGAACGGAGAAGACAATCTGGAAATGGATTCTGAGGAATTCAATGATATGCTGAAACTGATGGGTTTCTCTGGTAATAACCCTAATAAGTTGTTGAAGAAGCAATTATCTGTCGCCTACCAATTTCTGGCAGATATTACGGGAAAGATTCTGATGGTCAAGCACTCTGATCACGACTATATTACCCGTCACCAATTTCTCATAATGTGTGCAGTAGTGAATAAGAGACATGTTGATTGGAGTAAGGTTTTCTTTGAATTGATCAAGAAGAAGAACAACAAGAAGGAAGTTTGCTTTGGCAGAATATTGGGCATATTTCTCACGGAGAAGGCTGTTGAATGTATGGTCTCCCCGACCATCTTCATAAACGCCAGCAAGCGCCTCTCTTGCGCTCTGTTTAGCAGGTGGGAGAGGACTATCTCCAAGCCTTCAAAGGCTTCTTCCTCCTCCCTCCAAACTTCAGAGAGCACATGGGCTGTAAAGGCCGCTCCCCACCCTGCTGAAGAGGTTCCTCCATCTCAACCATCTCTTCCAGCACCCCTTCCTCCAAAGAAGCCTCCTCATGTACCTACCCCTCCTTTATCTCCACCACTTGACCTTACAAACATTCCATATTCACCTCCATCTTCCCCTCTGCAAGTTAATCAACAACCTACTCCTCTAGTTTCCCCTCATGAGACAATACTTCCTACACCTCCACAGTCTCCTCTTCCCCCACACCTCTCCACCGTTCCATCTTACATCATACCCTCAGACTCAATCATGCAAGATGCCCCCACTCCATCTGTTATTCCTCCTCCCATTCCATCCCCTTCCCCGTCCCCATTTGATCCCTCTACCGTCATTTCTTTGCTCACACCTCTCATCAAATCCTTAATACATGAGGCTATTATACCTCTTGTGACCTCCATTAATTCCTTATCTGCCCAGCTCTCTCTTCTTTTTGTTGTCCCCTCTTTGGTTGTATTTGCTACATTCACAATAATGACAAGAAATACATAGCAAAATTTCAAGCTAAAGCTGATGAAGGAGTGTTTCTGGGATACTCCATGATCAGTAAAGCTTATAGGGTGTATAATAAATCAACTCTTAAAATTGAAGAATCTGTTCATGTATCTTTTGATGAGACTAACATGTCATATAAGGAGAAAGAGATTTCTACCATAAGCTCTTTGTAGGTTCCACCACTGTGTGAGTCTATGGATGGACTGAACCTTACCCAGGAGGTATCAAACCATCTTACTCCACAGGTTGTTGAAGATAGTGAAGAGGAAAGTCAAGAGGAAGTGGCTGAACTTCCCCCAACAGCTAGTATCATTCCCCAAGAGGAATTAAATACAGAAGCTGTTGCTCAACCAACTCCACCAACTGATCTTGTCACACTTAGGGATCACCCCTGATCTCAAGTGATTGGAGACATTTCAGTAGGTGTACAAACAAGGCATCAACTCAACCAAGACCTGATGCATGCATGTTTTCTCTCTCAAATTGAACCTCTCACCATTCATGAGGCAGAGCAAGATCCCCACTGGATCATTGCAATGCAAGAGGAACTAAATCAGTTTGAGAGATGTAGAGTTTGGGATTTGGTTCCAAGACCCCATAACTACCCCGTTATTGGAACCAAATGGGTCTACAGGAACAAGTTGGATGCTCAAGGCAACATAGCGAGGAACAAGGCTAGGCTTGTTGCTCAAGGCTACAGACAAGAGGAAGGAATAGACTATGACCAAACCTTTGCCTCTGTTGCAAGGTTAGAGGCCATTAGGATATTCCTTGCCTATGCTACTCACAAGAGATTCAAGGTCTACCAGATAGATGTCAAAAGTGCATTTCTGAATGGAGTACTTCAAGAAGAGGTTTATGTAGAACAACCTCTAGGTTTAATATCTCTAACTCAACCCTCTTTTGTTTTTAAATTGCATAAAGCTCTCTATGGTTTAAAGCAAGCTCCAAGAGCTTGGTATAAGACCCTTGCAAGCTTTCTTTTAGAGCATGAATTTACAAGAGGAACCATAGATAAAACACTTTTCACTAGACATCATAAGGACCAAATCTTGTTAGTACAAATACATGTGGATGACATTATTTTTGGGTCTACTGATCCCAAATTGTGCAAGAGGTTTGCTGACCTCATGCATTCAAAATTTGAGATGAGTAGCATAGGTGAGCTTTCCTACTTCCTTGGTCTCCAAGTGAAGCAGCTCCCAGATGGTATCTTCCTCTCCCAAGCTAAGTATGCTAAACAGCTTATCAAAATATTTGGGATGGGTGATGCTTCAGGGATGAAAACCACTATGGCTACAAATGCTGTTGTGGATTCTGATGCAGCAGGGAAACCAGTGGATCAGAAAAATTATAGGGTAATTGTTGGATCCCTATTATACCTCAAAGCTAGCAGACCTGATATAATGTTTGTCACATGCCTTTGTGTTAGGTTCCAAGTGAACCTTAAAGAATCTCACCTTATTTTCCTAAAAAGAATTTTGAGATATATAAAGAGTTGCCCTAGTCTAGGACTCTGGTATCCTGTAGAGTCAGATTTTGAGTTAACTGGATACTCAGATGCTGACTATGCTGGATGTAGAGTGGACAGGAAAAGTACCTCTGGAACATGCTAGTTTCTTAGTATGAGACTTGTCTCCTTTTTTTCTAAAAAGCAGACATCTATGTCTACTTCAACTGCAGAAGCAGAATACATGGCTGCTGCTAGTTGCTGTTCACAAATGCTATGGATACAAAACCAACTCTTAGATTATGGTGTCAACTTAAATAATTCAACATTATTTTGTGATAATACTAGTGTTATTGCTATAGCACAGAATCCAGTTCAACATTCTAGGACTAAACATATTGAGATAAGACATCATTTCATTAGAGATAATATGGACAAAAAGAAAATTAACTTGATCCATATTCCTACTGATCTACAGAGAGCAGACATTTTCACCAAGCCATTGGATGAGAAAACCCATCTGTTCTTTATAAATCAACTGGGAATGATTGATGGAGAAGAGTTAACCTAGTTTCTGTCTGCATTCGACGAATTTTCCAGAGTTCGTCGAACGGAGTACGACGAATTAGGGAAAGTTTGAGAGATTCTCGTCGAACGGAGATCGACGAATTCTCTATGTGAGGAAACAATCTTCGTCAACCGGAGATCGACGAACCTTGCTTCAGAAGACTATTCGTCGAACGGAGTTCGACGAACTGTTTTCGATTCTTCTAGATGAGATCGACAAATTATCTATTTATAATTTATTTCGTCGAGCTCAGTTCGAAGAATTGTTTTCTTTTCGTGGAACGGAGTTTGTCGATTCATATTCTGAAAATCTTATATCTAGGTTATCTTCGACCTCCGTCCCGCACTTTTAGTTCCTTTGCTCTTGATCGTCGTTTCTCTCTGTGTTTTTCTTGCAGGACATCAATGGCGATTCCCTCAGGTGCTTTGGCTGCAATGAAGTTTGACACTGGTTTTGACATGGATTTTGAGTCGTTTCAACATTCTGACCCCATCTTTCTGTACATCTTGGAACTACTGGAAGAACTCAGTTTAAAGGATTTCATGACCAGGCGCATTAAACTACATGGAACAGAAATAAGAGAATGGGTATATACATCTACAGTTTCTGAAGAAGATGTTTTGACCGGATATATAGGGAGTACTGCAGTTTCCCTCTCTCCCACAGTTCTCTCTGAGATATTTGGATTTATGAACGGAGAAGACAATCTGGAAATGGATTCTGAGGAATTCAATGATATGCTGAAACTGATGGGTTTCTCTGGTAATAACCCTAATAAGTTGTTGAAGAAGCAATTATCCGTCGCCTACCAATTTCTGGCAGATATTACGGGAAAGATTCTGATGGTCAAGCACTCTGATCACGACTATATTACCCGTCACCAATTTCTCATAATGTGTGCAGTAGTGAATAAGAGACATGTTGATTGGAGTAAGGTTTTCTTTGAATTGATCAAGAAGAAGAACAGCAAGAAGGAAGTTTGCTTTGGCAGAATATTGGGCATATTTCTCACGGAGAAGGCTGTTGAATGTATGGTCTCCCCGACCATCTTCATAAATGCCAGCAAGCGCCTCTCTTGCGCTCTGTTTAGCAGGTGGGAGAGGACTATCTCCAAGCCTTCAAAGGCTTCTTCCTCCTCCCTCCAAACTTCAGAGAGCACATGGGCTGTAAAGGCCGCTCCCCACCCTGCTGAAGAGGTTCCTCCATCTCAACCATCTCTTCCAGCACCCCTTCCTCCAAAGAAGCCTCCTCATGTACCTACCCCTCCTTTATCTCCACCACTTGACCTTACAAACATTCCATATTCACCTCCATCTTCCCCTCTGCAAGTTAATCAACAACCTACTCCTCTAGTTTCCCCTCATGAGACAATACTTCCTACACCTCCATAGTCTCCTCTTCCCCCACACCTCTCCACCGTTCCATCTTACATCATACCCTCAGACTCAATCATGCAAGATGCCCCCACTCCATCTATTATTCCTCCTCCCATTCCATCCCCTTCCCCCTCCCCATTTGATCCCTCTACCGTCATTTCTTTGCTCACACCTCTCATCAAATCCTTAATACATGAGGCTATTACACCTCTTGTGACGTCCATTAATTCCTTATCTGCCCAGCTCTCTCTTCTTTTTGTTGTCCCCTCTTCATCTAGGGGCCTGGCTCCAGGTATTCCTGAACGCAGGCAGGGGGAGATGCTTAGTGATGAAGCTGCAGCAGATGCAGATACAGCAGAAGCAGCAGTAGTCACAACAGTTCCCTCTCCAGCAGATTTAGATTCAGATGAGGACAAAACAATTTTGACAGACTTTGATGCTGAGATGTTTGAGTTAATTCAATTTATGGATACTGACATTGATTTGGATGAGTCAGTTGCTCAAATAACTCCTGTTGGTGATTTTTATTTAAATCCCACAGTGAATTTATCAGATTTGTTGGAGTTTTGATACTGTACATATGCAATTTTCTCCAGCAGGTTTCTCTAAGCCTTATTTGGCCATGGTTCCTTATACCTCTCCAGGCAGTCCAGCAGTTGCTAAGTAACTCTGTGACAATTTTGCTCTCCCAGCTTCCAGCCCAGAGGTCATTCCAGAAGATACATCAGTGCCAGTTTCAGCACCAGATTTTATTATGGATGACTCTCCAATGCCTACTCTACATGAGCTTATTCAGGCTGACATTGAAGGAAAGAATAAGGCAGTAGCCGATAGCTCTGTCTCTTTTATTGCTGAAACCTCTATTCCTGAACCTTCTGCCCCTCCTCCAGAACAGGCTATCATTTCTGATAAAGCTTTGAAAGCTTTGGATGCTCTATATGACATCCCTCAAGGTTCAGAGTCTGATGAAGATGATAATAATTCTGATGAGGATGCAGCTAGTAAGAAAAAGAGACTGTTGGCAAAGAAGAGAAAGGCTGCTCCTCCTCCCAAGCCAAATCCCAATGCAGACACTCCCTACTATATTCTACACAATGTGACTCCATATAAGGGAATGCTAGCATGGATGTGGCTCTCCAAAAACCAGCAGAAAGATAGAAAGAGAAGCAGGAGATATTACCCTCCTCCAGTGCACAGATACAGGAAGGATCCTCCTCCTCCTCCTCCTCCTCCAGCAGCTGGTGCCAGTGGCTCTAGCTCCCAGAGATCTGCCCCAATGCAAACTTATCAGAGACAGTCAGGGAGATCTTCTGGAAGCAGCCAGCAGAGGCCATCCTCCTTAGGAAGTCAAAGTCAACAGCATAAGCAATAGCAGCAGCAACAAAGTTCTGAAGTTCAAAAAGCTGAAAGTCCAAAGAAGCCAGACTCTCCTCCAGTCCCTTTTGAAGATCCAGAAACTGCTACTATAGCAAGAATGGCTAGATACCAAGAGCTGATTGGTCTATCCTTGATAAATAAAGCCAAAGCAGAAGGAGAAGATATCTATGGTCTTTCAACAATGTCAAAGTATAGAAAGGAAGAGCTGAAAAGGTTTGACAAAGGGAACAAATTGTTTAATGTTGATGATTATATGAAACTTCACCCAGAAGCAGTTGTCCCCAGAGCAACTTCATTGAATATTATTGGGGCAGCTGACATGGTCATGACTATGGCCCAAGCTCGAGATCCAAAGAGAGAAATCATTTTCAAGAAGACAGGAGAACAGACATCTGAAAACAAACCTCAGAAGAAGAAGCCAAAGAAGTAATTTTCATGTTATTCCTTTTTCTGTCTATTTTTATTTCTCAAACTATGTTATCTGTTAAACAAAGCTGTGTATATATATATATATATCTGTTGCATGTGTTATAATTCTCTGCCAGATATATCTCTTTTCTTGCTTTGTTTTTCTGTTTTGAGTTTCTGTTAGTGACCTCACCCAAATAGGGGGAGATTGTTGGACCCCTAGTTGATTTGGGCTAGGTTCACTGACTTAGGATGTGACCCAACCTGTATAGCCAGGGTCAATTTGTGTCCTAGAGTCTAGGTTAAGTACTTAGGCTCAACTCCAGATGGACCAGCTTCCTTCAAGACCATCAGATACTCAAGATTGACAAGGTTTCAAGACCAAGTAAAGTGAGTTTGACGTTCGTCGAACTCAGCTCGATGAAAGGAGTTCTGCACTCGACGATCGTGAGACAATTCTTTGTGCTGAGCTCGATGATCTGTGTTCTCGGTTCGACGAAGACTTAGTTTCTACATCAAGCCAAAGTCAGGAGAACTTCAAATTTTTCTAAGTCCAGCTTCAAGCTTCGGTCGACGAATTATATTCTGAGCTCGACGAACTTGGACCTCAAGTTCACAGCTTCTCAGGTCGACGAAGTCTGCTTCTCAGGTCGATGAATGCTATGCTCTACTCGATGATTTCTGGACTCAGAGAATTTGTGTCGACATTTAGGGCTTGTGTCGACACCAGCTTTTGTCGACATCTGAGGATTTGTGTCGACACCAGGATATCAGTCGACACCAGCTTATGTCGACACCAGAGGATTTGTTTCGACACCAAGATCATTCTGTCGACACCAACTTATGTCGACACAGCTTTTCAGCAGATGCATGATATTTTTTTGTCTAAGTCCAGAACTTTTCTCAGCTCGACGATTTTGATTCTCAGCTCGACGAATGAAGAATGTCTGTTTGACGCATGAAGACTGTCTGATCGACGAACTCTCTCAAGCTCAGCTCGACGAACTCAAGCTCAGCTCGACGAACACAAGTTCAGCTCAACGAATTGTGTTCTTCATTCGACGAATCCAGATTAGGTTTTCTTCAAGGTTCCCGTCCCATTTCTTGGCGCTGATTCCTGAAAATTCAATGCCAGATCTTCTCGTAATGTTACCGTTAGAACGCGCATTGACTATGGACGATTACATACCATTTTTTCATGGGACAGTTAGGAAAGTCATTGATTGCTGATTCTTTCCAAGGTCGACTGTAATTACTGCTCGACATTCAAAAGTTTGAATATTCCTCAGTCAGAGATAGAAACAAAACAAAAAAGAGAATAGAATCAAGCAGTGACAGAGTTCAAGAATTACAGTACAGCAAACAATCTTAGACAGACACTCTAAAGTTGCAGAGAAGAACAAACATTCTCAAATCAAAAGTTCTTGACTGCAACCAGCCTGACCAGAGAATATTTCCAAGGAGAAGAAGAACAATAAAATTCTATCAAGAGTCTTCTTCCTCCAACTAACAGGATAACTTCAAAGGACAACGATCAATCAATCTGTCAAAGGAGTTCCTGAAACATATTCTTGTCCAGGCATTCTAGGTCCTTGAAGACCTATCACCCTAAAGCAGTGCTTCAGTCATCCTGATACATTCAAGATCTCAGGGAGAGCAAGCTGCTAACATCATTCCACTTGAATCTTCTCTCTGATTGTTGACAGAGAAGATACCATCACTCTCTCACCACCTCATGTATAAAGGGTTGTCATCTCCCTTCAAAAGTGATTTCTGGTTCACAAGTCTCCTTCCAAAAGACATGAGGTTTAGTTTTTGGGGACCTGATCAAAACCCATTGGTGCTCAGGATACCTGATCAACTTATCCTGCAGTGGATTCCTACCTAGGGTGGTAAAATAGTGGATGTACCCAGATTGATTGGTGAACCACTATAGCTCCTTGTGTCTTCTGGTTGCTATTTTCTTTTGTTTTCTGGCTGTGGTCTGTGATTGATCTGTGTTTAGTTAGTTGTTGTGTTTACTTTATGTTATTTGCTTCCCTGTTCACTTAGGTATACAACAACAGTTGTAAAAAGTTTTTAGTAAGCACCATACTCTATTCACCCCCCCCCCCTCTAGAGTATATCAGATCTAACCTGCACTTTCAGTGACTCTATTCACTAGGGCGGTGACCACACTCCTCACAATACCTATAAATAGACCCCCTCCGACACTTCTACAGTAACTGAATGAACAGTAAGTTGAGGGCATATTAATTATTGTGGACTCGAATTTCTAGGCCACACAGTTTGAGAAGGATTAACTAGTTATTGTTTGTAGGTTGTGTGGCTAGAACTGTGAAACCAGGCGTTTGGTTCTGATCAAGGTCAGGAAGTAGTGAAGCTTGTGGTTTACAATCAGCGGTTATAGCAGGTCGAACTTGGCGGCCAACCAGTCTTCTCTCCAGTAATTGAAGTCTAAGTTCAATAACCTGATCACTGGTCTCGATGGACTTGGTGGTCTATTTGTTCAGTTTGGCAGCGACTTGTAGACCGGGCGTCAGCAGAATAATGGGTTTTCTACGGTTTGTGCGGACTCCGTAGATCAGTGATAGCAACAGCGGCTTGGCGGTCTTGGCGTTCTCGGTGGACTCAGTGGTCTCTGAGGTAGTACGCCTGGCTTGAAGATTTCTCTTGCTTATTTACTTCTCTTTTGTACTTGGCAAAATCATGTCTCGCCATGTATACCCGTCCTTGTAAAGATTGATAGTTGTTGAATAAAGATCTGTGTTGCTTTCTATTGTTACTGATTACATTGCTTAGTTTGTGGTTGGAGTGTTCCTGTGCCTAGTTCTTGTTTTTCGCTTGATCAAGTGATCAGCTTGATAGCTCTGGAAGTGTTTGCTTGATACCAAAACTACAAGTTGATCAGCTTGAGAAATTTCAACATGATATTAGAGGGAACAATGGCTTGAGCAGTGAGCTGTGATTAACCTCAGATTGTGTCGGCGCTTCTGGAAGCCTTGTGATCAGTTGTGATTTGCAATGGAATGAGATTACGGAAGAGGTCTTGGCACTGAACTTCTTACAATGACTAACTTCAAGAAGTGGAAGTCGTGTATGAAGAGCTATCTCTTGGGCGAGGAGTTGTGGGAGGTCGTCGATGGTGACGACAAGCAAGAGGTAACTGCTACTACTGGTACTTCTGAGAAGGTGAGAGTTTGGAGAGGAACTAATGCAAAGGTAGAGTTTGCTCTCAAACAGGCTGTCTCACATGAGCACTTTGATCACATCTTAGGATGTGAGTCTGCTGTGGAGATTTGGACAACCATTGATGGTTTGTTCAACAGGAAGAATGTGGCAAGGCTGCAATTTCCAGAGAATGAGTTGGCTAAGGAAACTCAAGGTAATCTTTCCATCTCTAAGTTCTTCCTCAAGATAAAGAACCTATGCGCTGAAATATCAGCATTGGATCCTGATGAGCCCATCTTTAAAGAAAAGTTGAAGAGGTACATAGTTCGTGGGTTGCGGAAGGAATATGTGGCCTTTGTGACTTCCCTGCAAGGGTAGGCAACTCAACCTTCTCTGCTGGAGCTAGAAAATTTGATAGCATCAAAGGAGAACTTAGCCAGGAAGATGTATGGTGTGACTATCTCTGAAGGAGGTAGCGAAGCTCTCATCACTGAGAAGAAGAAGACGAAGAGATGGGAGAATAAGAAGAAGCCTGCTGCTGAAGAATGGCCTTCAACCTCTTATCAGCAAAAGAGGAGCTTTGCTCCTAAGAAGAACTGGAAGAAAGAGTTGAAGTGCTACAGATGCAATCATGTAGCCCACATCAAGCGCGACTGCAAGGTCAAGTTGCAACCTGGGCATGTTGTAGGCAAGGAGGGAGCATGTTCCAGTTCTGTGGAAGCCGGGTGGGGAGGAGCCTTCTTGACAACAACATGTGTTCGTGCTCTGGCCACCATTGACTACCAAGATGACTAGATATTAGACTTGGGGTGTGGTCATGAACTCACTAGAGATGATTCAAAGTTCTCATCTCCGCAACCGTTCTCAGGTAATGAAGCAATTATTACAGCTGATGATTTTGTTCATTTTGTAGAGAAGGAGGGCGTTGTTTCTTTGGATAGTGCTCAGGGTTCACTTACTCTAAGGAGTGTGTACCATGTTCCTGGCATGAAGAAGAACCTCTTCTCAGTGACTAATACAGTTGATGCGGGCTTTCATATTCTTTTTGGCCCAACAGAAGTAAGGTTTCTCCGCAACGTATTAGCGGTTAAGGCTGATGTTGCTCATGTATGGAGAAGAGTAAGAGACTTGCTTATTTTATCAACAAGCTCTTATATTGATCGTATGAGGGCCAATGATAGCGCGGCTATCTGACATAAAAGACTAGGGCACGTGGGGATGGACAAGCAGAAATCTATGTCGATAAGGAGCCTGGTGAGAGGCTTGCCGAAGTTTTCCACCAACGGAGATGGCCACGTTTGCGTGGGATGTCAGTACGATAAGGCTCATCACCTTCTGTTTGATAAGTCACAAACGGGGAGCAAGGCACCATTAGAATGCATTCATGGTGATTTGATGGGGCCAACAGTTACAGCTAGTCTTGGAGGTAGCATATACATGATGATATTGATTGATGATTACCCAAGATTCACTTGGGTGAATTTCATGAAGGAGAATTCAGCAGCTTTACAATTGTTTGTGGAGTTCAAGAAGATGGTGGAGGGCCGGCTTGGCTTGCGGATCAAGAAGTTCAAATCAGACAATGGTGGTGAGTTTGTCTCATCTGAGTTCTCTAATTTCTGTAGGAAGCACGAGATCCAGAGAGAGCTTACTTGTGCTCATACTCCACAACAAAATGGAGTAGCGGAGAGGAAGATCCATCACTTAATGGAAACTTGCAAATGTCGGCTTCATGCAAAGAGCATTCCTAGGTCTTTTTGGGCTGAAGGAATGGTATGCACAACTTTTGTCATCAATTGGATGCCTCTAAGTCCGATCAACATGAAGTCTCCCGTGAAAATGATGTTCAACGAGAAGCCGAGTGTCGAACACCTTCGGGTGTTTGGATCAACCTACTATGTTTATATCCCGGATGCTCAGAGGACCAACCTTGATGCAAAGGTGAGGAAGCTTGTCTTTGTGTGCTATGATGAGCGGAAGAAGGGTTGGAAGTGCATGGATCCTATGACAAGGAAGTTCTTTGTTTCAAGAGATATTGTCTTTGATGAGCTGGTGTCGTATAGAGGTGGCACTGTTGAACTGCAGGAGTGCAGGGTTGATGAATGGCAGGAGGAAGCTACTGAAGATCTTCAGATGGAGCTATCTATGTCACCAGGAGCTCTGGTTGTTTCAAGCTCTTGGGTAGAAGCTTCTGGTTCGGGAAGTAGGGAGAGTGGTGCTCCTAGTGTGCCAAGGAACAGAGTTAGTGGTGAAGAAGCAGCGGAGGTGTTTAGCAAGGAGCAGCATCTTTGGAGATCAAAGAGGACCATTAAGCCTCCAACTCGGTATTGCGAAGGAAACAAGGTGAGCTTCATTTCTTATTTCTTCGCAAGCACATTGGATGAGGGGGAACCTTGAAATTTTGAAAATGCCAGTGGAGTAAAGGAGTGGGTTGATGCCATGGATGAGGAGATGGCTGCCCTCAAGAAGAATGAAACTTAGGACATGGTGCCCAAGGTGGATGGCGTTACTCCTATTACTTATAAGTGGGTCTACAAGCTGAAGAAGAAGGTGGATGGAAGCATCGAGCGGTACAACGCTCGCCTTGTAGCTCGGGGGTTTTTGCAACAGTACGGCAAGGACTATGAGTAGACGTTTAGTCCTGTGGCGAAGATGACTTTTGTACGATTGGTGATAGCTTTGGCGGCTTGCCAGGGTTGGAAGATGTGGCAGCTGGACGTAAAGAACACTTTTCTTTAAGGGGAGACTGAGAAGGACATCTTCATGGATCAGCCGCTCGGGTACATATCTGAAGAACATCCGGACTACGTCTGTAAGCTCCGGAAAGCATTTTATGGGTTGAAGCAGGCACCTCGAGCCTGGTATTGGAAGATTGCAGAATACCTCCAATTTTATGGTTATCTGGCTTCAAACTCAGACTCAAGCTTGTTCGTCAATAATAAGGGGGAGCTTCTTGTCCTGGTGCTGTTGTACATTGATGACATGATCATCATGGGGAACTCCAAGGAGGAAGTAGCTAGGCTCAGGGCAGAGCTTGTTATCAGGCTCGAGATGAAGGATGTAACACCCCCTATCCGTCGCACAGCATATAGCAATAGGTCCAGCCGGGGCCCGACGCTATATACCATAGACAGATCGGGTGGTTACTCAATGGAAACCATCCAACCAATCACAACGTCCTATATAGAGCATTCTAGCAGAAGTAGTTTAAATAGTTGCAATTAAAAGAACCCAACAACAAACATGAATGTCCACTAACAAGCCAAAAAGGAATGAAGTACATACACAAGTACTGGTCTTAAGGCCTTACAAATGGTTTACTCAAATTACATGTTTTCCAAACCACGGCACGCAGGCCGGTCATACATGAAAGAAAGCAAGTAAACACTCCAATTAGACCTTCGAGTGTCGGCTTCACAATTTGGGCTTTAGACCGCTATTGACCGCTTCGTCCAGCAGCACCTGCAAGCACAATCCACCGCACGGTGGCAAACAAAAGCAACGGTCAGCAATGCTGACAAAATTATAACGATCCCGCCCCCAACTCGGGGCGGCGATGCTCCTTCCCTGCATTTTATTAGTATAATCAAGCAGTATAGTAATGTCACAACATCACAGGCATAGGCACGGACAGCCACACACCCTGTGCACTCAGGGCACATTCTCGGTTATCACAGTCAAAGTCCGCTGACTCACCACCATCCCTTTGGACGGCCATACAATGAGAATTTTGTCTTCCCGACATGGGTCACGGTAATTTAAACCATAGACCGCCGAAGACCCTCATCTATGCCAACGGATCTAACTGAACGACATAGAACGGGTACGGTTCCATCTAACCCGTGCTCACATCGCAACGTTAATTTAAAACATATGCGTGGGTCAAACTTCTCTGAGTCCTGTTTCCATCACATACTTCACATAACCCAGTTATGTTCAAGTTAGCTCCCAGGCCACCAAGTTGGCAAGATCACGCATCCACCCAGTTATTCGGGTGCACCTTAGGGTTAATCCCCAAGGCTCCCTGTTGCAATCTACCATGTAGAAAACCCGAAAAACAAACATTCGCACGGAGTCTTCTCCGGCATTTATGCAATGCAACATCACCGATCCAGACCAACATGTCCGGATAGGCTTCACACATCATGCCTATGTCCGTTCTCGATTACGGACTCTACACAACGGGGACTTCACATATCTACCCGAAGGATCGCCTCCAACTCACCGCAAACTCGCGAGAGCGGGCTTCCTATGCAAAAGAAGTAAAGCTTCACATGCTCAAGTAGAGCATCGTTACCCTAGCGTTCTTCCTTGGCATCATGGAAATGTACGCGGATGTAAAGCACCGCAATCTCCTTACCTTCGTAGATCTGAAGTCGGCTCGCAATTTGGAGCTCTGAAACTCCTCCAACGACAGGATCTAGACTTCTTCTTCCTTTTTTGCTCTCCCCTCTCTCTAAGATTTAGACAGAGAACTATGGCAGAAAATAAGGGTTTTGAAACCCAATACTCGAGTATAACCCAACGGGAAATAACGACAGCTGTCGGATCCCACAAAAAGGGATACACGGACACGATCCAGGTCTGACCTGGACAAATGGGGCTAAACACCGCATGGTATGCCAACAAGAGTAGGACACGTCCGCGACAAAACAGTGTCGGATCATTGTCAACTCCCGCCAAAACCCGAGTGTCGACACTTCGCGTCGACAGAGTCAAACACGCCACAATCTGCCCCGCGCTCGACGATCGTCGAACGGAGATCGCTGGTCCGATCGTCGAACCCACGGCCCGATCGTCGAACCCACGGCCCGATCGTCGAATCCACAGCCCGATCATCGAACCCACGGCACGATCGTCGACCGCAGAATGTCAACCAAATCGTCGACCGCAAAATTGTGACCAGATCGTCGAGCGCTACTCGACGACCATCGAACCCAGAAAACTGCCTGGTCGATTTGCCAGATCTTTGAACTAAATCATCGAACCCCTCTCGACACGCCCTGGGACACGCCCGTGTCCCAGGCCGTGTTCTCTGCTCGACGATCGTCGAACCCAAAATCATCGAACAAACGACCAAATTGTCGAACCAGCTCGACACGCCCTGGGACACGCCCGTGTCCCAGGCCGTGTGCCTCCTGCCAAATTCCAAATTTGGCCCGGAATGCCTCTCGTTGCTCTTTTGAGTTTCGTGGCGTTACAAAGGATCTGGTCGAACTCCACCAATTCCTTGGACTTGTGGTGGAGAGGAAGGAGAGCAAAATACTCATGTCCCAGAAGAGCTATGCGGAACGGATCATTCAGCGATTCGGCATGCAGGAGGGGAAGAGTGACTCTACTCCATTTGATTCAGGCATCAAACTTCGGCGGGATGAGGGGAGGATTCTTCCGGATCATTTGGTGTTTCGGGCTCTGGTTAGGAGTCTTATTTGCCTGACGATTACAAGGCCAGACATTGCTTAAGCGGTTGGTCGAGTAAGTCGATATATTGCAGAACCCAGGAAGCCTCATCTGATGGCGGCTAGGAATATCTTGAAGTATGAGAAGGCCACTTATGACACGGGTCTCCTATATAGGAAAGGCACAGAGTTTGTTCTTCAAGGATACTCAGATGCTGATTACGGGGGAGATTCAAATGACCGGAAGTCAACATCCAATTACTTCTTCACTTGTGGATCAGGGAGTATTTCTTGGTGCAGCAAGAAGCAAGTCTCAGTGTCCATCTCTACTACGGAAGCAGAATACAAGGCCTTAGCCTTGGCAGCTCGGGAAGCCATCTGGATGAGGAGACTAATAGAGGCTACTCTGCTGAGTGGTGATAATGAGAGTGCCTTGAAGCTGGTGAATAATCCAGTTTGTCACGCTCGGACCAATCACATAGAGATTGATCACCACTTAATTCGGGAGAAGGTGTTGGAGGGGTCTCCTATGGTGCAGCATGTGTGGAGTGAGGAAAATGTCCCGAACAACTTCACGAAGCAGTTGCCTAAGGTGCCGTTTACACGGTTATGAGGACTGCTGGTCTTGATCACCACTTCTCATTTCAAGGGGGAGTGTTGAAAAATATGAAGTGAAAGTGGTTGATTGAGCAGACCGCGCAGATTGGGCGGTCTGAGTTCGCGGCCTGGGCGGACTGACGGTTCTACTTGAGTGGTCAGTGGCCAGGGAAGACATGGTGGCTTGGGTGTCTATTGGAGCGGCCTGGGCGGTCTGTCTTTGGCGATCTGGTAGCGTTGCTCAGCTCTGTCAGCAGTTTTGAAGTTATCCTATTCTTGAAGTAAACGAGCGGATTGGTGGTTAATCTACGGGAATGTAACAGCCTCAGTTGGAGTCCACGGAGTCCGCTATGGCGGACTAGTTTTGAAGAATGTGAGATCAGCACTGGTCCTTGCCGAGATCTCTGGTGTTGCGGTGGGTGATAGCCGTATTCTTGGTGGCAGACTGTCCATGGAGTTGGCGGTCTGGCTTTGTGTCCACCAAGCTCGCGCCAGTTTGGTGGATTGCTGGACATGGTTACACTTTGTGACCAGTCCAGGTTGTTCGCAGTATCCGCAGTTGTTGGGTATATTGGAAACTGTGTACCTGATTTGGATAAGCCTCACTTAACTCAATGATATTCATCAATGTGTATTTGATGGGATTTTGAGTTCTAATGTGCAGGTTAAGGAAATGCAGAAACAAAACTATCTAAGTACAAGTGTCGACACTTGAGAAGGAGATATGTCAACATCAGGAGCCAGATTGTGTCGACACACAGGACTTGTGTCGACACACAGAAACTCTATCAACAGAAATTATGTCGACACACAGGACTTGTGTCGACACACAACAGGATTCTGTCAGCACCAACTATGTCGAGACTAGAAGCTATTGTGTCGACATACAGGACTTATGTTGACACATTCCACAGAAGCTGTGTCGAGTAGATAAAGAAGGGTTGTGTCGACATTGTGTGAGATGTGTCGACATCATCAAGAATTAGGTCGACACATGGTCTATTTGTGCTGACACATTTGAAGTATTGTCTCGATGTTTTTTTTCTGCTGTTGAGATAGTGTACAATGAGGTATCGGGTGGCAAGACTGAAGACTTGACAGCTGTCATAACTAATAAAGCTGTTGCATCTATCAAAGCTGTCAGAAGGCCATTATGGACCGGAACAACCGGTAACCTCAGATGGCTCTATATAAAGATCTATTCTATCATCAAACAAGAGAATTATTGAATAGATCAAGAGATCTAAGAAGAAAGGACTTGACATTTTCCTAAAAGTTGAAATCTACAAGTCATCAAGAGAAGGCAGATTCTGAACAAATCTGCAAGAAGATTTCAGATCATATTCGGAATAAAAGTAGGAAGCTGGATTGAGGATCATCTCCAACTTCACAAGAAGATCAACCTTACTTTGTTTAGATTCAAGAAGCTTTGAAGAAGCTAAGACAGGTTGGATCTTAAGCAGTTAGATCAATCAAGAACTGATCAAGAAGACTTCACCCCTTTCTCTCTCTACCTGGGTGAAGGATTTATCTATTTTATAATCAATTTTTCTGTAAGAACTTTTATAGATCTGAGTGTAAGAGAGTTATCTCTCTGAGTTGTAAGCATATATCTATAAAGGCTGAGGTAGGGATGTTAGCCTGAGGTAGGAGATTGATTTCTCTGAGTTGTATGCCTGGTGGAAGAGGCTGAGGTAGGGCTTGATTGCCTGAGTGGTAGGAGTGTGGACTCACTCTAAGGTAGGATTCTCTTATAGAATCTAAGTTGTAGGACTTTTTGAAGTCTGAGATGTAGGAACCATTCCGGGTTCAGAGTTGTAAGATTTGAGGATTTGAGAAGGAAGAAGGAAGTTAAGTCGAATCTAGTATACTGGTAGATAGGAGAAGGGGGAAAGTGGATGTACCCATCTCTTAGGGAACCACTATAAATCTGTGCGTATGCTATGATTGGCTATGTTTTCTATTAAACTGTGTTGTGATAGTTGTTACAAAGGTTGTCTACTGGTGACATATATTGTCTGCCTTAATAAAAAATGAATTGAACCTATTCACCCCCCTCTAGGTGTTTAGGATATCTTGAAACCAATTTTTTCAAGTGGTATCAAAGCGAGGTTGCTCAAGAATAGTGTCAACACTCTGTGTTGATCTTCAAGGCAGTTATCATTTAAATAAAATTGGTTCAAGTGAAAATCACAAGGAACTTGGATCCATGAAACTACCTATATGTAGAAAGCAAATTTTTGGCATATGGAAAGAGAGAGTCAGATTATTCATGGAAGCTTCTGACCCAAGAATCTACTTCACAGTTATAGAAGGCCATTCATTCCTATGAACATCTCAGCTCTTGATGCCAACCTCAGGACTCCAAAAAGTTATTCAGAAATGACAAAGGATGAGATCATCTTAGCCACTATGGATAAGAGAGCACAGAACATAATAGTTAGTGCTACAGATGACTCAACTTTCCAAAACTTGGTTCACTGCAAAACCTCCAAGGAGATGTGGGACACTTTGATTGTCTACATGGAGGGATCAGAAGAAGTAAGAGAGGATAGAAAGTCTATGCGAAATCAAGAATATGAAAGTTTTAGACAAATCAAAACAAACAGCATAACTGAGTACTACAAGAAGTTTTCAGAATAGTTAATGAGCTAATGTCATATGGAAGAGTCTTTAACACATATGATCTCAATGATAAGTTTCTCAGATCACTAACCAAGGAATGGGATACCAAGATATGTTCCATCAGGGAAGTGGCCAGACTTGCAGACACCTCTCCTCCAACCCTATTTGGAAAACTGTTATCATATGAGATGCAGCTTATGGCCAGAAAGGAGGAGGAGAAAAGCCATAGGTCTGAGTACAAATAGAAACATGTGGCCTTCAAGGTTGAAGCCACAAAGAAGGACTGTAGGATGTCTCCATCTCCTCCTAAGAAAGCTGCTGAAGTTATCTCAGATAATTCTAACAACAAAACATCAGACAGTCCTAATTCTGATGAAGACTTTGCTGCCTTCACAAGACAATTCCAAAGATTCATGAAGAAAAAACAGTGAAGAACCAAGCCATCCTCCTCACAGTCCAAGGATGACTATTACTAGAAAAAGAAATCTTCTAAGAAAGACAGGTATGACACTAAACCTAGCAAAATAACTTCTTCTAAGATTGTTTGTTATTGTTGCAATATGTTTGAACATGTTGTAGCTGACTGCCCTGATAAAAGAAAGGAATCTAATGACAAGAAGAAGCATCAAAATAAGGGCAAGAAGGAGAGATCCTTTGTTGCACAGAAATAGAAAAGTTGGACTGACTCCTCATCATCAAGTTCAGGAGAAGAGGCTAAAGCTGAAGCCTATATTGGATTATTCACTACTGAAGAGGATTCAGTAGAATCTGAATTCTTGCAAATGCTGGACTCTATAAATGGGATTGAATATCATCATTGCATAGGGCTGATGGCTTTATCTGAGGAAGATTAATGCTAGGATCAGCCTGGTCCCAGTAAGGTAAACAACCTATCTTCAATTTCTGATTATTTTACTGGATCAGAATCAGAAGCATCTGCATCAAAAGATGAAGATGGTTCTGAATCCGAAGGGTATGCTCATCAACTAATTGATGAGTATGGTGATCTGTTATAAGCTCTTAAGAGAAGCAGAATCCTTATCAAAAAACAGGCTAAGGAAATTGCATCTCTTAAATTAGCTCCATCAGATTCAGCAAAAATGCTAGATTTAAAGTTGAATGAGTTGCCAAACTGAAAAACATAACTGTTATTCAGATGGGTACAATTATCTTCAAAAAAGATCACATCAAGAGTCTGGAAGTCAAACTTCAAAAAGAGAAGGATCTTGTGGCTAAATTCTCAAAGCCAAAGTCAGTCTTACCTTTAATTGATAACTTCATCCCCCAAAAGGGTAAGACAGAATTAGGCTTCAATGGAAGAACAAGGGCAGCTAATTTAAAAAGAAAAGGCAAAGCCCCAATTCAACCACTAGCTTCCAAACCCCCTATTTCTTTTAGGAGAGTGATGTAGCCTACTAACAGGTATGACCATGACATCACACATGGCCACTGTAAGCATGGTGATCAGAATGACAAGGGTGCAAATGCCAATAGGGAAGTCCATGAACAAACACACCATGATCTTTAGGAATCATCAGTGTTTGATGCACCAGCCCCAACACTCAATAAAAGAACCATTGTACCTACAGAATGAAGGACTGCTGATAGCTATGCTATTAAGTCTGTACTTAGGAGAAGATACAATAGATATGAGTGTCGGTGTTATGGCAAAGTGGGTCATTATGCCATTAATTGTTGGCACAACACTAATATCAGGAAAAATGTCAGCTTACCTGTCAGAAAGACTGCAGGCAAGTATGTCAAATTTCAAGCTAACCAGAACCTAGGACCCAATCACAATTGGGGCTCTAAGGATAGGTAATTTAATTTGATGCAGCTGAGTCCAAGTGGCCGTACCCCAATATGGTACTTGGACAGTAGATGTTCCAAGCATATGACTGGAATAAGAAGGATGCTTAAGGATTACTCTCCCATAGAAAATGGACCCAAAGTGATCTTTGGTGGATCTGAAAAGGGGGTCATCAAAGGGTTTAGTAACATTTCCAATAGCTATATCACTATCACCCAAGTGGCTTATGTGAAAGGTCTGAAACATAACCTAATAATCATAAGCCAACTAAGTGATCTTGGTTATGACACTTCTTTTATTAAGAATGGGTGTCAGATTAGAAGGACAAGTGATCAATACGTCATCTTGTCAGGTTATAGAAAAGGAAATGTCTATTATCTAAATTTTGTGGGTGAGAATGAAGATTATCCTATGTGCCTAGTTGCAGATGAGAAAGCTTCTCATTATGTCAAATGGCACAAGAGGATATCTCACCTTAACTATAAGACTATAGGTCAACTCTTTAGTAAAGAGTTAGTAAGAAATGGTACTCAGGTCAAGTGCATCAAGGAGGGTGTATGTTCAGCTTGTGAAAAAGGCAAACATACCAAGACCTCCTTCCACAGACTTGATACCAAAGATTCAGTGAGGTGTTTGTATCTCCTACATATGGACCTATTTGGTCCTATGTCAGTTCATAGTCTAGGTAGGAAAGTCTATACCTTTGTGATTTTGATGACTTTTCCAGATTTGCCTGGGTATTCTTTCTGAGTAAGAAATCTGAAACTCCAACTATCTTCCAAACATTTGTTAAGCAAATATAAAATGAATTCAACAATTCTATGGTTAAGATTAGAAGTGACCATGGGACTGAGTTTCAGTCTGAATGCATGACAAAATTCTGTGAAGAACTTGGAATTTCTCAAGAATACTCATCACCTAGAACTCCCCAGCAAAATGGAATTGCTGAAAGAAAAAAAATAGAACACTTATTGAGCCTGGTAGAACACTAATAAGTGATACATCTCTCCCAGATTATTTCTGGGCTGAGGCAGTAAACATTGCTTGTCATGTTCTCAATAGAGCTTCCATCAACAAAATCCACAAGAACACTCCCTATGAGATTTTGAAGGGCAGAAAACCAAATAAATCCCATTTTAGCATCTTTGGTAGCAAGTGTTATGTACTTAACAATGGCAAGTCTTATTTAAAAACGTTTGCTGCCAAGTCTCAAGAAGGGATTTTTGTTGGGTACAACAAAAATAATAAGGCATACAGGATCTACAACTTGACTACTCAAGTTGTAGAAGAATCTGTCCATGTAGTCTTTGATGAATCTAAGCTAATCAACTATGAGCTGTCCAGCACTTCTTATAGATCCACAGGTTTGAAGGAAAAGATAGACAAGCTAACCATTAGTGAAGACCGACCTGCAAGACAGGATGAGGAAAATGATGGATGCTGTCTAGGGGGAGTACAAAACCCACAAGCTGATGATGAAGACAATGAAGTACAGCTTGGTGGAGAGATTGGAGAAAATCAAGTTGTGGATAGATTGCCTCCAGTAATAAGATATCTAAGGGATCATCCAGCACACCAAATTATTGGTGATCCAAGACATGGTGTTCTGACCAGAAGTAAGAGCTTGAACACAGTTCTATGCTCAAGTTTCCTGTCCCAGATGGAACCCAAGAAATTTGAAAAGGCCATAAAAGACCCAAATTGGATTAATGTCATGCAGGAAGAGCTGAATCAATTCAGAAGATGTAAAGTCTGGGAGTTGGTTCCTAAACCAAAGAATCGCAATATTATAGGGACTAAGTGGATCTACCTGAACATGTTAGATGAGAATGACATTATAATCAAGAACAAAGCAAGACTGGTAGCAAAAGACTACATGCAGGAAGAAGGAATAGACTTTGACCAGACATTTGCCCCAGTAGCAAGGTTGGAAGCAATAAGGTTGTTCCTTGCCTATGCAGCTTATCAAGGGTTCAAGGTATTTCAGATGGATGTTAAGTCAGCATTTTTGAATGGTGACTTAAAAGAGAAACTTTATGTTGAACAACTCTCAGGTTTTATAGATACTCTTTATTATAATTATGTTTATAGGCTTAGGAAAGCTCTATGTGGATTGAAACAAGCCCCTAGGGCTTGGTATGAAACACTGTCTACCTTCCTCATTGAGAACAAATTCTCAAGTGGGAAAATAGGCAAAACTCTATTCCTAAGGAAATCAAAAGGCAAGATCATCCTAGTCTAGATATATATTGATGACCTTATCTTTGGATCAACTGAAAATAACCTTTGTAGAAAGTTTGCAAAACTTATGCAAGGGAAGTTTGAGATGAGTAGCATGGGTGAGCTGAAATTCATCTTGGGACTCCAAGTTAGACAGACTGATGATGGCTTATCCATATCCCAGTCTAAGTTCACCAAGGAGTTAATTAAGAAATATGGCATGGAGTCATCCTCCACCATGAGAACTCTAATGGGGTCAAGTATGCCTATAGGCAAAGATGATGCAGGAAAACCTATAGATGAGTCTTTGTATAGAGGGATAATTGGCTCCCTTCTTTACTTAACTGCTAGTAGACCAGACATCATGTATACTGCATGTGTTTGTGCTAGGTATCAAGCTTACCCAAAAGAATCTCATTATATCGCTGTCAAAAGAATTTTGAGATATCTTAAAGGAGCACCAAATCTTGGCCTTTGCTACCCTTAGAATACAGATTTTCTACTAACAGGTTTTTCAGATACAGACTTTGCAGGATGCAAAGAAGATAGGAAAAGCACCACTGCCAAATGTCAGTTCCTAGGTGGAAGATTGGTGTCATGGAGCAGCAAAAAGCAGACAAGTGTGGCTATATCCACTGCTGACTCAGAATATGTAGCTGCAGGCAGTTGCTGTGCTCAGCTGTTATGGATACAACATCAACTTGAAGATTATGACATCAAGGTAAGTAGAACTCCATTATATTGTGATTCTACAAGTGCCATATCTATTGCTAGAAATCCTATTTCACATAGCAGAACTAAGCACATATAAATCAGGTTTCATTTCATTAGAGATCATGTTGAAAAAAATACATAAGTTTAGAATTTGTCAATACTAATAATCAAATTGATGACATGTTCACCAAACCACTGGATGAAACTAAATTCAATTTCTTTAAAATTGAATTAGGCATGCTAAACTTGGAATAAAATGGTAAAAATGACTAAGTAATTCTGAGTCGACACATAAAGAAATCTGTGTCGACACTTAGTAGTTGGTGTCGACACATATGGAAAATTCTGTCGACACTCAGAATTTGGTGCCAACACATAGCTTTCCTGACATTTAGATATTGGTGTCGACACATATAATCGTCTGTGTCGACACACAGAATTTAGTGTAGACTCTTAAGGTTGTTTGTGTCGACACATCGCAATTGGTGTCGACACATAGTATTGTAATACCTTTAAATTCTCTGTCGAAACTTTAGTAGTCTGTGTCGACACCATCCCAACTGTGTCGACACCATACGCAAATTTCTGCCAGCCTTTTGGCCTTCTTTGTTTAGAGATGGATAAATAGGTGGAAACAAGACCTTGTCGACTACGCTCTCAGAATTCTCGACACCAAACCATTTGTGTCGACAAGACCTTCATTTTCCTTCTCCTCAATTTCTCTCTCTCTCTCTCTCTCATCCCTAATGGCGCCAAAAATGGAAGAGAACATCAACGAGGGATATGAACTTGTTCGCAATGAGTTTGAGACTGCCACATAAGAAATCCAAGTTTTGATTACCATAATCACCGATAATGGATTGGAGTACTTAGTCTCAGAACCTAACAGGATATGGAAGGAGGTTCTTGAATTCTACTCGTCAACATCAATGGATTCGAAGGGCATGAAAATTAAATCATCTGTCCAGGGAACTAAGGTAAAACTCATACAGAAGAGTTTAAGTAAGACACTTTAGCTTCCCGGGATTAAGGAAGAAGATAAGATAGCATCTTCCATGACAAAAGTTGCTCTCCAATGGTGTGGACTGGATCCCACTACCAAGATTAGATCTTCAATGTACAGGAAGGGAATGAATTCCCAGGGCAAATTCCTGTTTGAGATTATAGGCAATGTTATTCTGTGCAAATGAGGAGGACATGATAAGATTTCAGAATATATGTTCAATCTCATGACCAGAGTTATATTCAAGGTGAAAACTAACTAGTTAGTTGTTGTCTTTGAAAAGATCAAAGAAAGTATCAAGAAACCTAATCTATGCAGAATACTAAGCTTATATCTGTCTTTAAATATTCCAGAGGTGATGAATCAGACTACAGGTTCTAAGATTAATAATATGAGGAGAATGGACTTAAGAATACTGTCCAGATGGGATAGGGTGTTGACCAAGGATGTTTCTACTCCTCAGAAACACATAAAATAGATTCAGAAAAAGAAGAAAACTGTACACAAGACCACTGAATATTCCAGTGATTCAGAGGAAGAAGTTGTTTTAAGCTCAGATAACGATGGATCAAAAAGGACTAGAAAATCACCTGCTCTAGAAACTGTAACTGATGGTCAGGTGCGAGGGGAGCATATTCCTGCAAGCAACATCCTAGTGGATCAGGTCCAGGAAGAGCCACTTCAAGGGGTAGCTAATGAGCTTTTTCCAATTCTAGCTCAACAAGTGCCATCACCTTCACGGGGAGCTAATGTGAAAGAGCCAAATGTCCAAACAGCTGCATTGGATAGTGAAGAAGCCACTCAATCTGTACTTAAGGTAGTACATGATATAAATCAAGTTGTTATAGGCACTGAGAATGATGCACTGGACGTGCTCATAAATTATGTTGATAAAACTAACCAAGACAATGTCCCTGAACATGAAATGACCATGGAAGAAACTTTTAAATTTGAAGGACGTGCATTTGCTGAGAAAGAGAAAGTTATTCCACCAGTTCAAATGCAACAAGAAGTCACATTAGAAGAATTATTTCCTGATTTACTAGGAGCAAGAACTGAGGGGCAGCTGCCAAGAACTGAGAGGGTGCAGCCCATCATTGCCTCTAGTCCAAAAGACCCGATGGATGTAGTTAGTTCATCTGATTCCTCTGAATATGAAGAAGCCTCCAGGGCAATGAAAAGGAAACTTGTGGAGCTCAGGAAGAGGAGCTCAGGCTATAAGAAAACCTTGCAAATTGCCCCACAAATACAAGCTCCTGCAGTTGACTTCAGCACACTTTTAGTGTCACTGCAATTGAAATTGGATGAGCAAAGAGTTGCTCTTGAAAAATATATGGATGAGAGTCATAAAGATCTGCAATTTACCTTGGCCGAGGATATCAAATCCATTAGGTTTGAAGTAAAATTGCACAAAACAGAAATGATCGAATGCTTCCAAAAGGGGGGTCATGCTGTAGTCTTCTTGGCTAAACAATAATAGGAGGACAAGACTCAGATAGATGACATTGCAGTAAAATAAGGTTATGTTCTGGAAAATCAAATTAGAATGAATGACAATCTTACAGAATCCCATAATGTTATTGTAACAGAACTCAAGAATCAAGCAACTACTGTTACTGAACAAATGGTTAAAATAAAGTCCGAGTTTGATAAACAACTCAAAGCGGATTTAGCTACTGTCTACACCGCTATCCAAGCCTCTCAAAAGGCAATTTCTGATCAAATGCAGAAATTCAAAGATTATTATAAAGAAGGCACAAATTATGTAGCTGATCAGAAAAGATTTCAGAAGGATAATCTAAGAGCCCATATCGAAAGAGAAGTCATAAAGGGGGAGAGAATATTAGTCAAAGCAAGCTCAGATCATGCTAAATGGATAACCAATTCTATCCGCGCAAATCTTGGTTATCCACCCCTTTGTGATGATGACAACACTGCTGAATCAGGAATTCAACCTGCTTACATTAAAGGGGTTCAGCAGGAAGTAGCCCAAATGATTTATCCACCTTGAGATTTTGCTGAAATTCAGCATGCAGTACAACACATGTATAGTCCTCCAAAGGAGGCACATAATGTTATTATTGAAAAGGGTGAAATGTCTGAATCTGCATTACAAAGAGAGCAAGAAGCACAAAGAGCTGGGGATGCATAGAAAGAAGCTCAAATATCTAAGAAAAGGTTCAGAGAACAGACAGAACTAAAGCCTGATTTTGAACAATGGAGTCCAACCTTCAGGAATATTATTCTCACTGCTTGGCAAACTGTTAAAGAAAATATGCATGGCAGATGCAAGTGGTATTCTTAACAGGAATGGAGCAAATATCAGAAGAGGCAAGATGCCATATACCAGTTCAGAAGAGACCTCAAAGCTGGGAAAATACCTGCTAACTCTGTGGATCCTAGCAAATATTTTCCAATACCTTATCATTATTTTGAAAGGCAAAAGGTCAAGGCTGAAGAGCTCAAGAAGAAAGATCTGAAAGGTAAGAAGCCGGTTGATGACACAGAAGCTAATGTACAAGCTAGGATTCAGTCTGTCAAAGGAATTGTCATCAAAGAGTCGGATCAATCCTAGGATAAATTGACTAGGTTTAGAACTATGTAATCTTTTGTTCTAAGATCCATGTAATGTAACAAAACAAAACTGATTCTTGTTCACTGTATTTTATCATATTTTGTGATCATATTACATGCAGTTTTTGTTAATGAGTTACCCTATCTGAGTAATGATTTTATACATCATAATCTTGGTTTTATTATAAGTGATGTATATCATTGACTAAGGGTTATGATTTCTCCAAATAGGGGAGATTGTTGGGTACATTGGAAATTGTGTACCTGATTTGGATAAGCCTCACTTAACTCAACAATATTCATCAATGTGTATTTGATGGGATTTTGAGTTTTAATGTGCAGGTTAAGGAAATGCAGAAACAAAACTTTTTAAGTACATGCGTCGACACTTGAGAAGGAGATGTGTCGACAACAGGAGCCAGATTATGTCGATACACAGGACTTGTGTCGACACACAGAAATTCTGTCAACAGTAATTGTGTCGACACACAGGACTTGTGTCGACACACACCAGGATTCTGTCAGCACCAACTATGTCGAGACTAGAAGCTATTGTGTCGACACATAGGACTTATGTCGACACATTTCACAGAAGCTGTGCTAAGTAGATAAAGAATGGTTGTGTCGACATTGTTTGAGCTGTGTCGACTTTATCAAGAATTATGTCGACACATGGTCTATTTGTGCTGACACATTTGAAGTATTGTCTTGACATTTTTTTTCTGCTGTTAAGATAGTGTATAATGAGGTATCAGGTGGCAAGACTGAAGACTTTACAGCTGTCATAACTAATAAAGTTGTTGCATCTGTCAGAGCTGTCAGAAGGTCATTATGGACCAGAACAACCGGTAACCTCAGATGGGTCTATCTAAAGACCTGTTCTATCATCAAACAAGAGAATTATTGAACAGATCAAGAGATATAAGAAGAAAGGAATTGACATTTTCCTAACAGTTGAAATCTACCAGTCATCAAGAGAAGGTAGATTCTGGACAAATCTGCAAGAAGATTTCAGATCAAATTTTGAATAGAAGAAGGAAGCTGGATTGAGCATCATCTCCAACTTCACAAGAAGATCAACATTACTTTGTTCAGATTCAAGAAGCTTTCAAAAAGCTAAGACAGGTTGGATCTTAAGCAGTCAGATCAATCAAGAACTGATCAAGAAGCCTTCACCCCTTCTCTCTCTACCTGGGTGAAGGATTTATCTCTTTTATAATCAATTTTTCTGTAAGAGCTTTTATAGATATGAGTGTAATAGAGTTATCTCTCTGAGTTGTAAGCATATATATATAACGGCTGAGATAGGGCTATTAGCCTGAGGTAGGAGATTGATTTCTTTGAGTTGTAAGCTTGGTGGAAGAGGCTGAGGTAGGGCTTGATTGCCTGAGTGGTAGGAGTGTTGACTCACTCTGAGGTAGGATTCTGTGATAGAATCTGAGTTATAGGACTTTCTGAAGTCTGAGCTATAGGAACCATTCTGGGTTTTGAGTTGTAAGATCTGATAATCTAAGAAGGAAGAAGTAAGTTAGGTCTAATCTAGTATACTGCTAGATAGGCAAAGGGGGAAAGTGGATGTACCCATCTCTTGGGGAACCACTATAAATTTATGTGTATGCTGTGATTGGCTATGTTTTCTATTAAACTGTGTTGTGATAGTTGTTACAAAGGTTGTCTATTGGTGACATATATTATCGCCTTAATAAAAAAGAATTGAACCTATTCACCCCCCCCCCCCTCTAGGTGTTTAGGATATCTTGAAACCAATTCTTTCAGCAGTGTCTGCTGTAGACCGGGCAATCCTTGCGTATTGGTCGTGGACTCGTGTTGTGGGCTGGTGCCATGTACGTGTGTAGCATACAGACTGATGCAGTATATATTTGTGGTTGTGTCCGTGTGCTGTGCAGTGTGGCGGACTGGCGTAGTGTTTGCGAGCTGGGCTGGCTAATGTCATGTCCGCATGTAGCACGCGAACTGTCGCAGTGATTGAGATGTTATTGTGTCTGCATGCTGCAATGGGTGCGGACTGGTGTGGTGCCTGCCTGGTTGTGGACTGGCTTCTTGTTTTGGCGCCTGGCTAGTTGACTAGAGTCCGGCCTAGTCCTTGCGGACTCGGGGGACTGGGTTGTGCTAGCTGCGAGCTGGGGTGGTGACTATATTCACTAGGGCGATGACCACACTCCTCACCCCGCATATAAATAGACCTCCCTGACACTTTTACAGTAACTTAATGAATAGTAAGTTGAGGGCAGACAAATTATTGTGGACTCAGTTTTATAGGCCGCTTGGTTTGAGCAGGATTAACTGGTTGTTGTTTGCAGGATGTGCGGCTAGCACTGTGAAGTCAGGCGTCTAGTTCTGATCAAGGTTAGGAAGTAGTGAAGCTGGCGGTTTACAATCAGCGGTTGCAGCAGGCCGCACTTGGAGGCCAACCAGTCTTCTCTTCAGCAATTGAAGTCTAAGTTCAATAACCAGGTCGCCGGTCTCGGCGGACTTGGCGGTCTGTTTGTTTAGTTCTGTGGCGGCCTGTAGAGCGGGCGTCAGAAGAATAACGTGTTGTCCGCAGTTTTTTCGGACTCTGTAGATCAGTGATAGCAGTATAGGCTTCGTGATCTCGGCGGTCTTGGCGGTCTCGGTGGACTCAGCGGTCTCTGAGGAAGTCCGCCCGACTTGAATATTTCTCTTGCCTGTTTACTTCTCTTTTGTACTTGGCAAAATCATGCCTCGTCATGTATACCTGGCCTTATAAAGATTGATAGTTGATGAATAAACACCTGTCTTGCTTTCTGTTGTTACTGATTATATTGCTCAATTTATGGTTGGAGTGTTCCTGCGCCTAGTTCTCATTTTCCGCTTGATCAAGTGATCAGCTTGATATCTCTGGAAGTGTTTGCTTGATACCAGAACTACCAGTTGATTAGCTTGAGAAATTTCAACAGTGATTGTGGACTTAATTAGTCTTATTTATACTCCTACTTCTTGATGATCTTCGTTGCGGCAAAATTGACATTTTGTACTAGCGACCTTCCTGTGCGTCGGTGTCACCGCAAAGCGATGGTTCTGGGCGTAAGACCCGGTAGCGTAGCAAAAAAAAGATGGGTCTTACACCCAAACCTTGCACCTTTCAAACTGGTTGATCTCCCCTTACATAGCAATTATACAAGAGGTATCCTTGTTTACTTCTTCAAATTTATTTGTCTCAACCTGAGACAATAAGCTAAAATGTTGGACTTCGTTAGCAGTACTGCTTCTGGTTCTTGCACCGTCGCCTGACTCTCTAATGATCAGATCAAAATGGTGATCTCTTAGGTGTCTGGACACTAGATTTCTTCTTCTCCCACTAGCAGGTTCTGCAATATCAGTTGAATCTCCAGTAAATTAAAGTAGTTGTTCATCTAATAGTTCTTCATCCACCACACTTAGATTGATGACCTTTACTGAGCTTGGAGCACGTTCCTTGATGGCTTCTTCCAAGCTTAGTCCTTCAACTTACTACCTCCATCTACACTAATAACACTAGAGGAGCTTCTATGAAGCATGCTTGTCACATAAAATACAACATTTATAGACTCTTCTACACCTAGGGTTTTCTTGTTAAAAATTCTATATGCCTTACTATGGCTACTATAACCCACAAAAGTATATTCAAAACACTTCACTAAACTTCACATGATAATTCTTCTCATTATTAAGTACAAAACATTTACTGCCAAAGATCCTAAAGTAGGACACAGTCAGTTTTCTGCTCTTCAACATTTCATAGGGAGTCTTAAGATGGTTTTTGTTATTAAACTCTATTTTGCACGTGGAAAGCTGCGTTGACTGCTTCGGCCCAGAAGTACTCTGGTATTGTAGTATCATTAAACATAGTTGTACATGCTTCAATGACGGTTCTGTTTCTTCTCTTTGCAACTCCATTTTGTTTTCGAGTACGTGGAGAGGAAAACTTGTGAAAGATATCTTGACTTCCATAGAATTCTATCATGGCCCTAGACTAAATTTCTATTCTGTGATCACTTCTGATTTTAACCATAAAGCAGTTTAACTCATTCTAAATTTGCCTAACAAAATTAATGAAAGTCTCAAAGGTGTCCTGTTAACCCAGAAATCCATGATCCTCTCCAAGGCTATCTCGCTAGTTGCGGACTACTCCAGCTCGTCTCGGGGGTTCGCGGCCAGCTTTTCAGCAAGCCGCGCAGACTAGTTTTCAAACCTCATTACAAAATGCCGATCCTGCCGGCCAAATCAATCACAACTGTAGCCAATGGTAAAGCAAGTCCACAGAAATCACATATATATAAATATTCTCCATGAAGGGAGTATCCACAGATATGACAAAATACTAAATCTTGGGCTCATGCCCGTTACATCAAGTCCTCACTACAAATCTCTCAACGCTGAAGCAAATACTATAACTAATAATGATCAGGACTCACTGTCCCTGTCATCTGAACTCTGATACTAGACTGGACCATCTTTATACGTGCCGACCTTCGGGGCTGCTCCTCTATGCTGGGCTCCATGGTCCCCTAAAATGATGTAGTTCAGAAATCGTTAGTCTAAAATACTAAGTCATATCATCCCCCGCCCCTTCCCTCATGGCCCCTAGGCACCGAGCGGGGAGAACGAAAGGAGAGGACATAAAGGTGGAGAATAACAAATAAGAAGGTGGCAGCGGAACTAATCTAGCAGTTCTACAGTATGTATGGCAGCAGAATAGGTATGAAAAACTGAATGAGAATGTGACCTTAACTTATATGAAAACACATAAGCTATGGGATCTTTTGCAGGGCTCCTATTGTATAAAAAGTCCCATACCGATTTATACGATAGGGTGTCGGTTTTCTAGCAAGCATAATATATAATATCAAATAAAACCTTTAACTAATAAGCACGCTTGCGCGAACTTATAAACTAAGGGGTCGTCTTGCAGGGCCTATTATATAGAGCGTCTCATACCAGTTATACAATAGGTGTTAGGTTATATGCAATTATTATGCTATGTAATACAATTATGCCATGATGTGAACATGCAAGTGCAACTCACCCACTCGACTCCGTGTACACAGACCTTTAGTTCCCCCTTTCTGGAGCCGAACCTCCCAGGATACCTCCGTAGTAGCAAACGGAAGAGGTGGGTTGGGCCTCGCCCACCTCTAAACCGGTAATTGCACTACCAGTCAAACATATCGTATGCCTCAACACTAGTTCAAAGAGCGGAGCGCCTACGTACTCTTGCCGGCTGGCGCATCGGACTTTATTTGGCCAAATTCTAAACCACACTCGCCGAGTCAACGTGTTGACGTCGGTGCATCGACCCTCCAACACCGAAGACCCACCACATTTTCCTTTATGCACATTCAACCTTATGTATCAGCTACCGATCCAAAGCTCCCCGGACCATCCCGTCCATCATAAACAACAACCGAGCCAAAGTTCGTCGTGCCAACCTACCCATCACAAACCATTACCGAGCCAAAGCTCGCCGGGCTAACCTGCCCTTCTACCAAACAACTGGGCTTACTGCCCGAGTGACCCATCCTATCTCCCCGAGTCATCGAGGTGTGAGAAAGTGAAACCCTAAAATTACTAGTTACCCTTAAATGTTGTGTTGGATCTAATCCTAGTGCAATTGACACTTCCTCCCTACGGGAAAGACGATCTTTCGTCGATCCCGGGCACCGCCTAACTCTAGTCAATCCATCCCTCTTCTCATCCTACTACCAATAATGAACTTATTTTTATCTATCCAAACCAGCAGACCACTAATCCCAAGGCATGCATCAAATTATACTCCAACATAATTTCTGCTATTGTTTTACTATATGCAGACCATTTAAGCTATATGACCCGTAAAATGGGAGGTACAACAAATAATCATTCAGTACTCCTATAATAATTATTGGAGGGCCATTATGAGCTTTGTGGACTAAATCCAGAATTTCACATTTTTCCTATTTATCTGATAATTTATTTAATTAATTTAGTAGCCAAAAATCTCATGTTTGAACATGAAATACCAATTTCAGATAAGATAACATTCCACCAAATTTTTGTTAAATACAATATGAATATATAACTCAAAATCCAAAGCCTCAAAATTTTCCAGTAAGGTTTAACCCCCTAATTTTAATGTCAAATATATCCCATAGTAATTCATTTTAAGAGAATTTACAGCATTAATAATTTCAAAACTTCAGAGAAAATTCATGGATGATTGTAAGGGCATATAAGTACTCTAGATTAAGTTTCACAATTTATCATTGATTAAGAAAGTCTATATTTGATTTTCTCATAATATTCCAAGTTAAGGGGTTAATGAACAAAGTATAGCAATTATCCATCTAAAAATTCCAAATAAATTCTCATATGAGAATACTGAGCTAGGAACACTAATTCTCAAGTTTCATAATTGTTCAATAAGTATTGAGCTCTATAAGAAATATTTAGAAAGTTCCCAAATATTTGAGGTTGTGAAGTAGGTACCCTAATTATGTATCCAAAAATTCCATTAAAATTCACATATGATTAGCATGGTCTAAAACTTCCTCTGCTAACCTTTTCTAGCTCCACAATATTTGTGTCCTAGGCTAGGGTTAGGGTTTTGTGGGGTCTACCCTTCCCAAAATCCCTTATTATTTTTACCATAGGGTTTTGTGGGGTCCCTACAAAATTCTAACATCATTCAAGGTGTTTTGACCTCATACCCTTCACAAGGCACAAAAGCCCTTCCTTAGGGTATGGCCTTAGATCTTAGGGCAAACCAATTCCAATCTAATCTATCCCATCTATAATGATAAGGTGAAATAAGCCATACCAATCCAGTGGCCCCAATCCCAACCTCTGTTGTGGTGATTTGGCCACTCAAAACCCAAAATACACCTTTTGACCAAAATACCAATTTTATGGCAAAGCTAGGGTTTGCATGATTTCTGTTCAAACCACCTCCAAATGTGATGAAATTTTATCCAGATATTTATATTGACCCGAAGCAACTCTCACCAAAATTTGGGTGAGTTTGGAGGTACTTTGGCCCTTAAAATATTTAAACCTACATAAATTAAATATTTTCCAAAACTATAGAAAATTTGTCCCCACAAATTCCCATCTTTGGGCAGCTCCTAGATATGTTCTAGGGGGACTCCCTACCAAAATTATAATTAATTTGGACCAAGGATGAAATGTGGACACTTAGTTTAATGTCTGCCTAGCCCTAGGTCTAGGTCCCACCAAAATGAGTGTCCTGGTCAAACCAGGCACCCAAATTTGGTTCAAATTAATTTTTCTGTAAAATAGACTCTCCAGGCTACACTTTGTATGTTGACCACATTCTATGAAACAGCATCTAAGTATTTTTAAAAATTACAAACATTAAATACATTATGTGTGATAGAATTCATTAAAATGAAATTTATAAAGCTATAGTTTAATATCTAATACAGCACGAATCTTGGCGCAAAGTGGAAGGGATCCCTTCATATTCAACCTTGAGCTGACGGGCAGGATTCAATTTTCCTGGGCCAACTTCAAGCGGCTGCCGCCGGTCGTCCAGCCACCTCCCCAGCCTGCCACGCCACCACCACCTGCGTAGAGGTGGTGGTCGTCGCCAGGCGGCGGCACAGCCGCCGGAGGGCCGTTTTTCGGCGAACCCGATAAGCTACATTTCACGGAAAAACCAGGGATTTTTCAACTTGGATCGGGCTCAATTGAGCCCGAACCTTGGCCCTAACGATTCTTATGAATTACCCATGGAAGAAGGAGAGGAGGAGGACCTGTGTGGGCAGCTGTAGCCTTGTCGATCGCCGGATTGTCATGGTGGTGGTGGTGGTCGGATTTCTGCAACAACATAGTGGAATTGCTTGGCTCCTTCAGGTAAGTGGTGGAAATGACTCCTTGGAGTCCAGTGAAGGTTTTAAAAATATCATAGACAGATCTAAGAAGCAAACTAAGCAGAAAACAGCAGGAAAACGTGAATCATTAACACTTGGTAATATCAAACGGGTCGGATTCAGTGACCAATTGTCCCATACCAGGCTCTCGGAGACAAATGTCTCAAAAAAGAAGACCAAGCGGTGTTGACCATTTGTCCCAACCCAAACCAACTGTCCTCAAAACAGAGACAAAACAACCACCAAGCGTATTGATCCACAAACCGACATCCAGTTAGTGGTCATTTATCCACTGCCAACCTTCACAGCCAAAGAAACATCAAACCCTAACCAAATCCCAAGTCCAAACCCGAATAAAAACTTAACCAAGTCCTAAAACCACCTTGAGGACCACACACGATGAATTGGGTCAAAAACAGCAAAAACATTTCTAAGTCCTGGCCAAATTGGGCGAAAATAACCAAGTACAACGATAATTCGGCGAGTATACTCGACACACACGATGATACTCATCGAATAGGTGAAAAATACTTGGCGACAAAATTTTACCCGATGATACTCGACGAATCAGCACGATTCGTCATGTATACTTGACGAACTACCCAACGATACATGCCGAAAAACACTTAGACTAACCAATGATATCTGAAGACTTTTCTACATTACTCGGCGAATGTCGATACCCGACGAATTCTTCAGCGATACTCGACAAAAGACACTAAAGCAAAAAAGACAACCTATACTCGACGACTCTATACTCGACGAATCACTACCATACGTGGCGAAAATGGTCACTATGATACTCGACGAATTCCTTCACGATATACGTCGAATTCTACTTGACCAGAATTCCTACTCTTCAGGTCTTGTCCGGATATTTGCCCTAACCTAGGTGTTCTTTTCATGATTCACCTATACTACTCCTATTCTCTAAGGAAAGATGAAAAAGGGAAGAAAATGGACAACAAAATGGACTTTCAAGTGGGGGAAACTCTACTTACCTCGAAACTCCGAAGAAACGCCGCCCGCACTGGCCGCTTCAAGGATCGGCCATAGAATGGCCCTAGTAAGGTTTGCTGAAACTTTTGGAGGGGAAGAGGAGTCAAAAATACTAACCCTAACATATGAAATTTGAATTATCGGGGAAAGCTTACCACGAACGCGAAGCCCTCGCCGAGAGCTTTCCAAATCTCTATCTTATTTACGGATCCGACCACCGAATCACCGGAAATCACCGGCCGAAACAAGCCCCATCCACCGCAAGTCTTCCGCAAAAATGGGGCCGTTGGGTTGGGGAAGAAGGTGAATAGTAAACCGTGTGACAAAATTACCGCTATTTATATATGTATATAATTAATAATAATAAAATAATAACACAATACATTCAATATTAATTAATCCCAAAACGATCCGAAATCCAAAACAACTCGGAATTTAACGAAATTCGCACCTAGCTAAATACCGACGCTACGAATCCAACGGTGAAGTCGAAATTCAAATCCGACAAACCAAACTCGGGCAAACACCTCCCGAAGCCAAAACATAAACATTCCCAAAAAAAGGCTCTATCGAGTCACCAAAACAAACCTGGATCGCAAGGGAATCTTGCAAACAGGCTAAACCCAGCCACACTGAAAACCTAAAGAGCAAAAACCACACTCTAACCATTGCACATGCAGAACATGCATCCACATAACGCCCTGATGTCAAAATTAAGTCATTATGGGAATAAAAATAAATATAAAAAAAATCAGGTGTGTTACAACCACCCCTCCTAGAAAGAAGTTTCGTCCTGAAACATAACATAAACAGGATCAAATCCCAAACAGAAAAAAAAAGCAATCATAGGCTAACAAAAAAAACACTTACCAAAAACATCAGGAGAACAGATGAGGATGAGCCTCCCTCATAGCTGACTCCAACTCCCAAGTCGTGCATTCCACATCTTGGTTCTTTCACAAGACTTTAACCATCGGTATTTTCTTCCTTCGCAATACCTGATCTTGAGTATCCAAAACAAGAACATGCTCATCCACATATGAAAGGATGGTCTCCAACTAGGGCACAAAATCAAGAACTTGCCTTTCTCTTAGCACACACTTGCGTAATTGGCTCACGTGAAAAACATCGTGCACACTGGAAAAATTTGCGGGCAAATCCAGCCTATATACCGACAAACCAATCCGCTCAACAACTTTAAAAGGTCCCACATACATCGGGTCCAACTTATGGTTCTTACCAAAGCTCATAACTCCAAACATCAAGAAAACTTTAAGAAATACCATGTCCCCTACAGAAAATTTCAAATCAGACCTACGCTGATTGGCATTCTTCTCATACCGCTCTTGAGCTATCTAAAGCTTCTCTCGAACAAGCTTCATAGAAACTTCCATTTCTTCTAAAGCTTCAGGACCCAACAATGGTTTTTCACGAACCTTGGCCCAAAACAAGGGTGTTCTGCAATGTCTCCCATACAAAGCCTCAAATGGGGCCATCTGCAAACTTGGTTGGAAGCTATTATTTTATGCAAATTCCATCAGTCTCAAACGCTCATCCCACGCTCCTCTGTGGTCCAAAATACAACATCTGATCATATCTTTCATGATCAAATTTACTTTCTCCGTTTGTCCATTAGTCTGTGGATGATAAGCCATGGAATACAGCAGATTGGTACCCAATCCTTCCTGTACGCTTTTCCTAAAGCGAGACGTAAACCTGGAGTCTTGATCTGATACAATAATGACAGGCACTCCATATAACTTGATGACCTCATCCAAATATAACTCAGCTATTTTCATCATGGAGTAGTCGATCCTGAATGGCATGAAGTGAGCACACTTCATCAGTCTGTCCACTATAACCCAAACAGAATCATGTCCTCGGGGAGATCTCGGCAATCCAGTAATAAAATCCATCGAAATACTCTCCCACTTCCAACTTGGAATTTATAAGGGCGTCAACTTGCCTCCATACCTACCATGATCGGCATTCACTCGTTTGCAAGTAAAACATTTTTATACATACTTAGATATATCACCCTTCATACCAAACCACAAAACAATCTACTTCAGGTAATTATACATTTTAGTAGAACTGGGGTGGTATGCAACATTAGTACTATGTGCCTCTTTGAACAACTTCGTTCGGATATCTTAACTGCAGGAATGCAAAATCTGTCATCGTACTTAAAAGTACCTGCATCATCAATCGAAAAGTCTAGAAATTCCCCTTTAGTAGTTCTATTATAAAGGTGCAGCAAATCAGGGTCATCTCTTTGATGTATCCTTGTCAACAAAATCCATGAAGGCTCTAATACTTCTAAATTGCTTGGCGATTCGCAACACCCGTCTATATATTCATCAGAAGAAATTCTTCCACCAGCGAATCCACATAATGATTAAAGATTTTAGTTGTCTTCCTACTCAAGGCATCGGCTACCATATTAGCTTTGCTCGGGTGGTATTGGATTTCTACATCATAATCTACCACATACTCTAACCACCTCCGCTGGCGGAAATTCAATTTCTTTTGAGTGAAGACGTACTTTAAACTTTTATAATCAGTATAAATCTTGCAAAGAGCGCCAGATAAAAGATGTCTCCATAACTTCACGGTGTAGATCACAACTATGAATTCTAGATCATGCTTAGGGTAATCCCTTTAATGAGTCTTTAACTGCCTTCTTGCATCAACACAAATCCAAGTCCAATGTGCGATGCATCTACATGCACAGAATACTCTATTCCTTCGATAGGCAACGCCAAAATCAGAGTAGTGCACAATCTCCTCTTCATTTCCAGAAAAGCCTCTTTGCACATATCTCTCCAAACAAAAGCTGCGTTCTACTGAATAAGCTTCATCAGCGGAGTAGATAATGAAGAAAAACCATCCACAAACATCCTATAATATCCTACCAACCCTAGGAAACTCCTTATATCTTAGGGTATGGTAGTCCTGTTCCAATCCATAACAGCAGCTATCTTCTTAGGGTCCACAGAAACTCCATCATTATTAACCACATGACCCAGAAAAGAAACCTGAGGAAGCCAAAAGTCGCACTTACTTAGCTTAACATACAACTTATGCTCCCTTAAGGTAGACAAAACTAAATGCAAGTGCTGGGCATGATCATCAACACTGCGGGAGTATACCAGGATGTCATCTATAAAAACAACGATGAAACGGTCCAAGAAATCCTTAAATACTTTGATCATCATATCCATGAAAGCAGAGGGTGCATTAGTCAATCCAAAAGACATAACTAAGAACTCAAAATGTCCATGTTGTGAACGAAAAGCATTCCGCGGAATATTTGTCTCGCGGATCCTCAACTGATGGTAGGCTGAACGAATATCAATGTTTGAAAACACAGAGCTACCACGCAACTAATCAAACAAGTCATCAATCCTCGACACGGGATATCTATTTTTGATTGTCACCTTATTCAGCTCTCCATAATCGATGCAAAGCCTCATCGATCCATCCTTTTTCTTTAAAACAACACAGCTGCAACATCCCTCAAACAACTAGACCCCTAGGAGTGATTTTGTCATGACTAGGTCATGACAAAACCATAGGAAGTCCCAGAGGGCCAAGTGAACCTGGGAATGTAGGTGAGACCACTATGGTCTACAAATAGTAATTTTTTGAACACTAGTTTAAGATGACCATGGGCTTTACCAAGACTTCAAGACCCCACCATGGTCTCATCAACCCATTATAAGGTCCATTAGAGACCTAAGGTTCCATTAAAGTCGACCTAGGGTGGCCAAGTAGACCTAGAACCACACTAGGCCTAAATTGGGCAAGGTGGCCTAACTAAGGGCAGTGTGCCCTAGTAAAGCCCAACTAACCATACCAAGGCCTTTCTAGACCTAAAGTGGGATCAATGGGTCACTAAGGACCCATGGAGGGCAGTCCAAAGGGTTAAGTTGACCAAAGTCAACTCTAACCCTAAATAGGTCAAACCTGACCTACATAGGGCCAACTGACCATCCCCTAGCCAAGTGGACCCCACCCAAGCCCACCTAAACCTAGAGTGAGGTCAATGGGTAACCTAGGACCCATTGGGCCCCACCCAAGGGGCTAGGTTGTCCAAAGTCAACTCTAACCCTAAATGAGTCAAACAGACCTGCATAGGGCCAACTGAAGTTCCCTTAGCCAAGTGGACCCCACATATACCTTCCTAACCCTAGTAAGAGGCCAATGGATCACCAAGGACCCATTGGGGTCAACCAAAAAAGGATAAGTTGACCAAAGTCAACTCAAGCCCTAAAGTGGTCAAAGTGCCCTGCCTAAGGGTCAAGTGACCTCCAAAGGGCCAAGTCTGTAACATCCCACGTTACTTCTAAACCCCTTAACTCAGATTGGGTTGGACATGAGGTGGAGTTAGGGTGGATCAAACTCATTTGATCGAAATATAACCTTCTTGAAAGAGGTCTGATCTTGAGGGGCTTTCCCTTTCTATTTGGCCAAAGCCTTCTTGGCGGCCTTATTCTTTCTCTGAGCCTTATTCCTCCTAGAAGATTTACTAGGAGCTTCAACATGGCCTAGTCCAGCACCCTTGGCCTTAGCTAAGAATTCAGCAATGAATGGAAGGACAGCCTTGAGCTTCGAGAAACTTTCAACAAGTTTCTTTTCACCTGCAAGTTGCGCTTCCAACTCTTTGATGATTTTCTACTTTAAGTATAGGTGCTCAAGAGCTTTATTATATTCTTCAATAGTAGTATTGAAGTTTTCTTTGAGTGAGTCAGTCTTATTGACTTCCTCTCTCAAGGTGCTCTCTTCAGCTTTTAGAGACTTTATCTCTTTAGCTTGAGTTTTCACGACTCGTCAACATTTATCGTAAGTCTTGATTAACTCCTTCTACTAGGCCAGGAGTTCAGACTCATCGTCAAAAGAGCTTTCCCCACGATCATGCTCAGAGACATCAGATTCAGAAAGATGTGTGTGAGAGTTTACCTTCCCAGTGAACTGCGGCTCTTGTTCATCATCAGTCTGAGCCATAAGCCTAAATTAGGCTTCTTCTTCTTCTTCTTCACTCGACTCAGATGAGTCTGAGTCGCTAAGAGTTTTGATCTTCTTGGCTATTAGGATCTTCTATGTCGTATTCTTATTGTATGAGGACTTTTTTCATCTCTCTTTCCATCCTCCTTTTTCTTGTGGGGGTTGTCAGCAATAACATGACCTGACGTATTGCAGCAGTAGCAAACAATGTTAGTGGAAATATGTTTGTTCGGTTTAGAAGTATACTTGTCATGGCTGCTTGAGCCTTTTTTGTGTCGAGCACCATCATGTCGTGATCTTCTGTAGGAGGCATCCTTGTCTTTCCATTGCTTATTTTTGTACAATAATTTCTTGAATTGTCGTGAGAGTAGAGAGAACTCCCCTTCAGATAGCTCTGAGCCTGAGGTACTTGGCTCAGCGGTTTCATCTTCACTTACTTCTTGTGCTGGGGTAGGAGAGGCAGCCTTGGACTTCCTTGATATGTCTGCCTTTAGAGCAACAAACTTCTCCTTAGATGAGGACCTGCTCTTCTCGTTTTTAGCTTTTCTTGTATTGAGTTACAGCTTATATGACATAAGCTTACCGAAGAGATTCTACGGGTCTGTCTCAGCTAGCTTTCCAAATTCCCGGATAGCACAAACCTTGTTATCCCATTCCTTGGTTAGCGATCTCAAGAACTTATCATTTGTTCTCCATTTGTGAAGACTCGGCCATAGACCCTTAGGTCGTTGACTATCTTGAAGAAGTTTTCAAAAGTGTCAGCAATGGTATCCTTGTGTCTTTGTCGGAAGGCTTCATATTTCTGATTCAGAAGGGATCTTCTATCATCCCTAACTTCTCCAGTACCTTCCATCAAGGTGACGAGGGACTGCCACATCTCCTTAGCAGACTGGTAGTGAATCAAGTTCTGCAACATGGAGTCATCAACTGCACTTGCTATAATATTCTTGGCCTTCTTGTTTAAAGATACAAGTGCAATCTCATCTTTGTCTAGATCCATCAATTTCTTGGGAACTTACTTTGTTGGATCTATAGTGGAGACGGTCACAAGAATGTAAGGACCTTCTTCAACGATCATGAAGATTCTTGGATCCACAGCTTCCATGAAAAATCTGATTCTTTCTTTCCACATGAGAAGTTATTCTTTGTGCATAATGGAAGCTTGGCAAAATCTTTGGCCTTGTCCATGCTTGGATAATCTCAAGAGACAACTAGAGATGGATCTGATCAAGGTGTTAACCTTTTAGTGGTCAACCAGCCTCTGATACCAATTGAAAGTGTTCAGTTGTCTACCTAAATCACCTAGAATGGGTGAATAGGTGAGTTGTGTGTCTATTTGCGGAATAAAAATTATCGATCTATGCACACAAAAATCTACCAAGCATTCACAGATGACAAAAGATTTATAGTGGTTCCCCAACCTTGGGTACATCCACTTTCCCTCACCGATCTAGCAAAGCACTAGACTCGGCTACTCCACTATCTCGGATTGAAAACCAATCCTATGCCTCGGAACAAAGTTCCTACAATCTCGATCCACAACACGAATCTACACTCGGAAGATAAAAACTTCCTACAACTCGGAGACAAAAGCTCCGACACACAAAGAGAAATCTCCTACAAGAATAAGTTGAGAATAATGAAATACAAATAGTAATATTCTCAGATCTGGAAAATCTCGGCCCAGGTCTTCTTCCTTGATCTTTGTGGCTTTATCAGAATATATTGAAGAAGAAACTTGGCAATATCTTGATCTGAAATTTCTTTGACTCACACGATCCGAGAGATGATGAGGAGTTGAAGAGCAATCTCGATCTGTAATTCAACCTTGATCTGAATCTACTTGAACTCAAACCCCAGGCGATTTGCACGATGAAGAGGGCGGCGACTTTCGTTTTTAGACAGAGAGAATAGGATTCAGATTTCTTAGAATAATTCTTAACAGCTTGTTAGGGTTAGTCGGATTTGACAAGATCTTATATAAGATCTCCCTAATGGTCATAATTAGCATTAATGACGTACACGTGGACAAATCACGTCAAGGCATTTGAAAATCTCGTCGGTTATGGACTTAGCGAAATTCTGGAAAAGATTTCTGAAATATTCGAGTGAAATATAAACTACTCAAGTACTCATATAATTACTCGAGAGGATTGAGACAGACTACTCGAGTAGAAGACCTTGAGAAAATTCAGAATAGAATGTGTAATCACTCGAGTAGAAAATATAACGGTCCAGGCCAATCAACATGGGACCCAGCTGGAACCACCGGCCTACCAGAGTCTAGACCAGGGCCCACTGCTAGTAGTCAGCCTATCACATTCAAGCCTGCAGGCCATGCACCCCAACCCCTCTCTGCGTCTGCTTATCAGCAGTGGCGGGTTGTTGTCACTGGGGATCGAACACAGGACCTTGATAAGAGAGATTTACGCTACTCTCTCATCACCAACAAAGCTGCGGCTCAATTGGTTTATAACGGTCCAGGCCCATCAACATGGGACCTAGCTGGAACCGCCGGCCTACCAGAGTCCAGACCCGGGCCCACAGCTGGTAGTCAGCCTATCATATTCAAACCTGCAAGCCATGCACCCCAACCCCTCTCCGCCCCTGTTTATCAGCAGTGGCGGGTTGTTGCCACTGGGGATCGAACCCAGGACCTTGATAAGAGAGCTTTATGCCACTCCCTCATCACCAACTGGGAGGGGTTGGGGTGCAACTCAGTTGGTGATGAGGGAGTGGCGTAAAGCTCTCTTATCACGGTCCTGGGTTTGATCCCCAGTGGCAACAACCCACCGCTGCTGATAAACAGGCGTGGAGAGTGGTTGGGGTGCATGGCCTGCAGGCTTGAATGTCATAGGCTGACTACAAGTAGTAGGCCCGAGTCTGGACTCTGGTAGGCCGACGGTTCCAGTTGGGTCCCATGTTGATGGGCTTGGATCGTTATAGAAAAAGACTTACTCGAGTGATAGAAGTATAACATGAGACGTGGAGAAGAACTACTCGAGTACTAGAAATATTGCTCGAGAGGTAGAAGAATTACTCGAGTCAAAGACTTAGCGAATTTTTCTGGGAGTTGAAATCGGGTTACTCGAGTCCCGAAACTGGACTACTCGAGAAGTAGATTAACTACTCGAGTATATGAATATTATTACTCGAGTATAGGGCTTAGAAAAAATTCTAAGAGATAAAAACCTTATCACTCGAGTATTAGAGCTGGACTACTCGAGTAGTAGAAATACTACTCGAGTACATGAACTGAACTACTCGAGTTGGATAAAACAACACGAGAATTGTCCTTCTGTAACTCTAGACAAATGACTAATCCACTCGAGAGGTTAACATGACTACTCAAGTAAAAGACTTAGAATATTCTTTGAGAGGAAATACTGTTAACTCGAGAATAAGAGAAAGTCTACTCAAGTAATGGACTTGGCCACTCGAGAGCCATTTCCCTTACTCGAGTACAGATAGATTTACTCGAGTAATTACTAAGTATTCAACTCGAGTATATAAGCTTCTACTCGAGTGAAAGACTTAGAAAATTTTACTTCAACAAAATTTTCTTTTCTTCAATGAACTCAACAACACTGCTTTATCCAATCAATCCTAGTGCTTGAAACAAGAAGTGTATCCCAATAGAGAGGCTACACATGAGTCAACATCATGGATCATACAATGAGGGATTACATTGTATGGTCCTGTGTTTGGTGACCCATTGTAGACTGACATTGGTATACACTTGGAAATTTAGTCTTGCAAACACTGTTAAATTTTCTCAACGTGGTTAGCAAGATAGCCCAAACGCCAAATTAATATCTTCGGAACTATCCAGTTCTCACGTTGAACCAGCAGAACCAAGGAATAGAGGTAACAACCAACAAACAATGGAAGCACAAGCAGGTCTTTTAATCATTCACTTCTTTACAATGCGAGGCATACATAGCGAGACATGATTTCGCTAATAACAGCTGAAAAACAGAAAGCACCAAAAACAAGCCGGGCGGACAGCACCGGAGTCCGCCGAGACCGCGAGGTCGCCGAGTCCGCTGAACTCGCCCAAGCTAAGCTGCAATCCGCCGAATAGACACGGAGTCCGCCGAAGCCGCGAGGCCGCGCGGACACACCGTTATTTGCCTCCTGCTGAACCTGAACTGAGGAACACCCCTACCCGCCTGAAGCCGGCGGACAAGTTATTGAAGCTGGCAAAGATGAAACAGAACTGACAAGCCGCAGAGCGACCTCCTGCTGAGTCCGCAGAGACCGCACACTTCCAAGTACTTGACCGAAGTAACAGCCAAACTCCTGGCTCCTTGAAGCTACCCGCGCGACCTGCACACAGCAAATCGTCAGCCTGAAACAATCCGCGCGGACTGACAAACACAAACCGCAGCACTTCGCTCAACCCAACTTACTGTTCACTCTAGTTGCTTAGGTTATGCCAGGGGGTCCTATTTATAGGCAAGGTGAGGAGTGTGGACACCGCCCAGGAGATAGCGACACCACCCCAGCCCGCGCGATAGCAAAAACACCGTCCGCTGAGTCCGCAGGGACTTAGCCGGATACCAAGGCAAACCGCCAGGAGCAAGGCAAACATTGGTGAACCCTCTCCAGTCCGCCCAAGCTATGCGGACAAGGCATCAGCCCGCAAAGCTCCAACCACTGCAAGACAACAATCCCCTTCAATGGCAGTCCGTACCAACCCGAGGTAGTCCGCAAGACTCACACCTCAATCCGCCACAAGTCCACGACCAAAGGAAGACAGCAACAGTCTGCCCGGTCACAGCGGACTTGGCGGATACCGCGGATACCATGGCCTTGGCACAAAGTGTAACCAAGTCCAAAACCATCAAGGGCCAATGCGAGCATGGCGGACAAAAACTCCCGTCTGCCAAACACCCTAGCACAGACCGCCATGAGTCCGCGAGCTCCTCGCACTTCTGTCCAACGCAGCAGCCAACCCCGGACTCCAAACCCAGTCCGCTAATCGATCTCCACAGCAAATCGCCTGCTGTGCCACCAGAGCTCGACAAGGCCTCAGCCAAGCTCCAAGCCCAGTCCGCAACAACCCATAACGCGGACACTCCAGTCCGCAAGCTTCCCGCAGACATGAGCCAACCCGCCTAACAGCACAAGCTTACACCCGCGGCCACTGAGCAATGCACCAGTCCGCAAGCCTCCATCCGCTCAGGCCGCTCCTTGGCAAAGCCAATCAGCAAACACGCTATCCGCAGAAACCAGGCCGCATAGTCCGCGGACTCCATGCAACAAGCCGCTCAGAAGACAGCCGGCTTTCCACTAGACCTTCCACCAGGCTGCACATCTCAGTCCGCCCAGTCCGCCTAGTCCGCCAAAGTTGTCCGCCCCAAGCCGCCCGGCCTGTCCCGTCACCCACTTCCACTTCACAAATTTCAACACTCCCCCTTGAAGTGGGAAGTGGTGACCAAGCCTAGCAAGCTGCGCAAGCGTTCAAAGGGCCCCTTCGACAGTGGCTTCGTGAAGATGTCAGCAAGATTATCTTCACTCCGAACATGCCCGACCAGCAGAGACCCCTCCAACACCTTCTCCCTGATGAAGTGGTGATCAATCTCTATATGCTTTGTCCTGGCGTGACACACTGGATTGTTAACCAGTTTGAGAGCACTCTGATTGTCACCCCGGAGTAAAGTAGGCCCTTGCACTTCTTCATGAACATCCTCTATAAGCCTTCTCAACCAAACGACTTCCCGAGCAGCCAAGGCCGAATCCTTATACTCCGCTTCCGTGGTTGAAACCGACACCGAGTCCTGCTTCTTGCTACACCACGAGATGCTAGCTGAACCGCAAGTGAACACAAAACATGAAGTAGACCTTCGATCATCCGAATCACCGCCATAGTCAGCATCTGTGTACCCGAGCAACGCAAACTCTGCGTCCCTTCTATAGAGGAGTCCCATGTCAGAAGAAGCCTTGACATACTTCAGAATTCCCTTCGCCTCCACTAGATGAGATTGCCTTGGTTCAGCCATATACCGACTTACTCGGCCAACAGCATAAGCGATATCCGGCCTTGTAATCGTCAGATAAATCAAGCTCCCAACAAGAGCCCTGAACACCAAGGGATCATGAATAACCCTTCCCTCGTCTCGTCGAAGCTTCAGCCCAGATTCTAGTGGAGTAGAGCACTTCATCCCTTCGCCCATGCCAAACCGCTTCACAATGCGATTAGCATACCCTTTCTGGCTAATGAGAACCCCGCACTCCTTCCTCTCCACTTCCAGACCAAGAAAGTGATGCAACTCTCCCAAGTCTTTCATCTCGAAGCGTATAGCAAGCTCAGCCCTAAGCCTTGCTACTTCCCCCTCCGAGTTCCTTGTGATGATCATGTCATCCACATACAGCAGGACCAAGACTCGTAGCTATCCCTTCTTCTTGACGAACAAGCTTGAATCCGAGTTAGAAGCAAGGTATCCACAGAATTGCAAGTACTAGGCAATCTTCCCATACCACACTCTAGGAGCTTGCTTCAACCCATAGAGAGCCTTCCTGAGTTTGCAGACATAGTCCGGTTGCTTCTCAGAGACAAAACCAAACGGCTGATCAATGAAGATGTCCTTGTCAATCTCTCCGTAAAGAAAGGCATTCTTCACATCGAGTTGCCACAACCTCCATCCCTTGCTAGCAGCCAAGGCGATCACCACTCTTACAGAAGTCATCTTCGCAACTGGACTGAATGTCTCCTCATAGTCTTCTCCATACTGCTGTGAGAATCCTCTAGCGACCAGGCGAGCCTTGAACCGATCAATGCTCCCATCAACCTTCTTCTTCAACTTATACACCCACTTGCAAGTAACCGGAGTAACGCCATCAACCTTGGGCACAAGGTCCCAGGTTTCATTCTTCTTCAGAGCATCAATCTCTTCCTTCATGGCATCATCCCACTCCTTTACTCCAGTGGCCTCGTTGAAGTTTGCAGGCTCTCGCTCAAACAGAGGACCTACAAAGAAGCAGGAGACAATGCTCACTGCATTCCCATCACAGTACCGAGCAGGTGGCTTAACCACCCTCTTCGATCTCCGAAGACATGGCTCCTTGCTCACGGCTTCCGTTGCTTCTTCGGGCTCCACTCCTACCTGGGGAAAGCATTGAGCAGTGCTCCCCCTGCTTCCTGAGCCAGAAGGCTCAGCCTTGGAGTTCGAAGCAACAGAAGCTGTTGGTGAAACAGCAAGCTCCTCTTCCAAGCCTTCAGCAGCCTCCACCGGTGCTTCATCAACCTTGCTACTTCCGGTTAGCTCCACCGAGCCACCTCCATATGACGTCAGCTCATCAAATACAACGTCTCTTGACACCACGAACTTCTTTGTCACAGGGTCCATGCATTTCCATCCCTTCTTCCACTCATCATAGCCAACAAAGACAAGTTTCATTGCCTTCGCATCCAGCTTTGTCCGTGAAGCATCCGGGACATGCACGTAGCAAGTTGAACCGAACACCTGAAGGTGTCCAACACTAGGCTTCTCCTTCAGTAACAGCTCAACAGGAGTCTTCATGTTGATAGGGCTGAGTGGCATCCGGTTGATAACATAAGCAGCACAAGACATTCCCTCCGCCCAAAAGGACCTTGGGATATCTTTCGCATGAAGCCAGCATTTGCAGGTCTCCGTCAGATGACGGATCTTCCGCTCTGCTACCCCATTTTGTTGTGGAGTGTGAGCACAAGTAAGCTCTCGTTGGATCCCGTGCTTCCTGTAGAAGTTAGAAAACTCGGAGGAAACAAATTCACCCCCGTTATCAGTTCTAAACTTCTTAATCTGCAAGCCAAGCCGGCCTTCTACCAACTCCTTAAACTCCACAAACAAACGGAAGGCTTCCGACTTCTCCTTTAAGAAGTACACCCAAGTATACCTTGAGTAGTCATCAACCAAGACAAGCATGTATCTACTTCCACCAAGGCTGGCAGTAACCGTTGGTCCCATCAGGTCGCCATGAAGACACTCCAGTGGCTTCTTGCTCCTTGTTTGTGATTTATCAAACGGAAGGTGATGTGCCTTACCGTATTGACAGCCAACACAAACATGCCCATCACCAAAGGAGGACAACTTCGGCAACCCCCTCACCAAACTTCTACTCGCCATTGCCTTCAGCTTGTCCATGCCAACATGCCCCAACCTCTCATGCCAGATAACAGCGCTATCATTGGCCCTCATTCTATCAACATAAGCACTGGTGGAAAGAACAAATAAGTTCTTCACCCTCCTCCCAACATGAGCAACATCAGCCTTTACCGCTGATACGTTGCGAAGGAACCTCACATCTGTTGGCCCAAACAGAACGTGATACCCAGCGTCCACCGCATTGGTCACCGAGAAGAGGTTTTTCTTCATGCCCGGCACGTGATACACACTCCTTAACGTGAGTGGCCCCTGATCACTACCCAATGACACGACCCCCTCTTTCTCCACTGCATAAACAGTATTATCAGCAGTGATAATAGCTTCATTACCTGAGTAAGCCTGCATGGAGGTGAACTTCGATTTGTCTCCGGTGAGGTGATGACCACACCCGGAGTCCACGATCCACTCGCTGTTGAAGTCCTCAGCAGACAAGGCCCGGACACAAGTGCCCATCATGAAAGCTCCGCCCCATTCTGCTTCTTCACTTAGCAAGCTTCCTCCTTTCCCGCAGCATGCCCAGGCTGCAGTTTGATCTTGCAGTCCTGCCTGAAGTGCCCTCACTGATGACACCGGTAGCACTTCAGATTCTTCTTCCAGTCCTTAGGAGCATTGCTCCTCTCCGGCGGATATGAAGTTGAAGTCTCCTTCTCAACAGCGGCCTGCACCTTCTTCTTCTTCTTCCCTTCCCATCCTTTCTTCTTGCCTGAGAAGAGAGCTTCGCTGCCTTCCTGATTCAGGTTCACTCCAGCCATCTGCCTTGCTACGCTTTCCTGCGAGGCAAGCAGATTCTCCAGCTCCAGCAATGACGGCTGAGTAGCCCACCCTTGAACCGATGTAACAAAGGCCACATACTCCTTCCGCAAGCCGCGGATAATGTGCCTTTTCATCTTTGCCTCAGAGATAGGCTCATCAGGATCCAGTGCTGACAGCTCAGCACACAAGCTCTTCATCTTTAAGAAGTACTTGGAGATGGAAAGGTCTCCCTGAGTTGCCCTGGCCAACTCATTCTCCAGGAACTGAAGCCGCGCCACATTCTTCCTATTGAACAACTCATCAATGGTTGTCCAAATATCAGCAGCCGACTCACATCCAATGATGTGATCAAACAGTTCCGGAGACACAGCTCTCTTCAGAACGAACTCTGCCTTAGCATTTGTTCTTCTCCAGAGCCTAACCTGCTCAGCAGTACCGAAAGCAGCAGTGACTTCCTGTCTGTCGTCACCACCGACGACTTCCCACAGCTCCTCGCCAAGAAGATAACTCTTCATGCACGACTTCCACTTCTTGAAGTTAGTCGGCGTTAAGAGTTCAATGCCCAGACCTCTTGCAAAGCTCCCTTCCATTGCAACACCTGTTGGCAACCTATCAGCAGCTCCGAGCAACAACACAGGTTGATCACCACTCAATCACTGAGTAACAACACTGGCTGTCTTCTGCTCACGCAACTAAACCTCAGAAACCTGGCTCTGATACCATGTTAAATTTTCTCAACGTGGTCAGCAAGATAGCCCAAACGCCAAATTAATATCTTCGAAACTATCCAGTTCTCACGTTGAACCAGCGGAACAAAGGAATAGAGGTAACAACCAACAAACAATGGAAGCACAAGCAGGTCTTTTAATCATTCACTTCTTTATAATGCGAGGCATACATAGCGAGACATGATTTCGCTAGAAACAGCTGAAAAACAGAAAGCACCAAAAACAAGTCGGGCGGACAGCACCGGAGTCTGCCGAGACCGCGAGGTCGCCGAGGTCGCCAAGTCCACTGAACTCGCCCAAGCTAAGTTGCAAACCTCCGAATAGACACAGAGTCCGCCGAAGCCGCGAGGCCGCGCGGACACACCGTTATTCTGTTGGAGTTACCATTATGATCTGGAAGTGATCAAACATGTAATCTCACTGCCAACGCGATATGAGCCTGCAGGGTCGCACATAAGAGATGTGGAGAAGTTGGATAATTGACTGTGTTGGTAAAGGTTACCAATCACCGACCTGAATGGGATTGTGGGCAAAGTGTTGCCTTAAAGGATCGTCGGGTTGGGCAAATGTTGCCTTGGAGGGCTGGTTAGGATTGTCGTCCGAGGGTCGATAACATTCGTCGAGAATCGTCTTCTGATTCCCGCCGATCGGCGAGAATCGTCTCTCTGATTCTCGCCGATCGACGAGAATCGTCGAGAATCAATATGTTGATTCTCGACGATCGACGACTTCGACATGTATCGTCGACCACGGCTCGACGGTCGACGAGATTCGACGTGTATCATCAAGTGAAGCTCGACGATCGGCGAGAATCGTCGAGTATTGTACTCTGATTCTCGCCGATCCATGGTGATGCTCACTGATCGATTCTCGCTGATTCTCGCCGACTCTCGCCGATTGATACTCGCCGATTCTGAACCTCATTCTTGGGTGGTCTGCGGATAGCGATAAGCCTAGGTTTATTTATACCTTTGGTATAAATACAACACTTAGGGTTTTCGGGAAAAGGCTCGTGATTTTCTCCTGTAGCAGATCGAAACCCGCGACGGAAGAGTTCCGTTCCGCGATCGTTCCGCCGATCCCGAATCCCACCGCCGACGGAAGGGTTCCGCCGCAGCCGTGTTCGCTCCGTCGACCTCCTCTTCTCCGGCGACTGTCGCTGGTGCTGCTCTTCCTGGCGCGGACCTAGCAGTCCGTGGAATAGCAAGGTGCGGTCATCGTTCTTCCCGATCTTCCGTGCGACGGAAAGCTCGGCGTTCTCCCGCTCGTGTGGATTTCTGCAGAGACATGGATATTATTCCACGTAGAACTCGCCACTAGCAAGAAGACAAAGTTTGGAGCATCTCCGTTGAGTTGTGACTCAACGCCACCGAGGTAATTTTTGCCTAGTTTTGCTAACTTCTTGATTCAACGTTCATAGACTGATCCACATCTCTTTGGGTTTTTCTTGATGTTTTTCTTTTCCGCTGCGTGCACAAGCGTTGTGCCATCCTTATAGAGAAACCCAACAGTGGTATCAGAGCGAGGTTTCGGCCATGATCGTTGTATTGGAAGTTTGTTATTCCAGTGCGTGTAAACCTATGGATTTAGAAGTGTTCTAAATGCCTAGATTTAGTCTTGGTTTCCCTGCCAAGAACGTCTGGAATTGCGTGGGAATTTCTAATTGTTAGAAATTGTGATCTCCTTAGCAGTAACCATCCCTCGATTTTGTTTTGGATATTGAATCCAACAAAGAGAGATGAGCTTGTCTACTGCTTTAAGTTGAGCTGTCTTTGCCTTTGTCCAATGCATGTAAATCTGAGGATTTGGAAGTTTCCGGATGTTCAGATTTATCCCTTCCTTCTATCAATTGTTGATGGTGTTAGGATGTACACATAAGGGATGCATGTGGTTTAGAATTGTTTTTCTTTGGATGTGCACATTGATCAAATGTTGATCATGGTTAAATGTTAACCTATATTCAAAATCCCTTCATCTAATATTAAGTGTTCGGATGCCTTCCGATGGATGACACTCTTCCTGCCTCGATCGATGAAGTGTGGGCTTGCCAAAGCAAGGTGCATTAATCTATCTTGGTAAGGGTGCGAGCGGATAATTATGATATCCCACTGTCAACATCGGGTCATACTTAACTAGGTGACCTCAAAGGTTGAGTGCCTAGAGGCATAGGGTTCGCATGCACCATATGATGGATGCGAATAAGGAGTTATTCACCAACCATACAAGAATTGCATGAGGATGCAATTAGCAAGCGTTGCCTACCTAAATAACCGCATCGTGAGAGGAACGCCAAAGTGGACTCATAGTGTTGGTGAAATACGCATCTTGTCCACTAAGAGAGTAGCTCGCATGAACTCTCCAAATTGTTAGTGAGGGCTATCATTTCGAATAAAATAGTGGGAGTATTTTAATTGAAGTCCAAATTAAAATAAATTGTATTTGAAATTTTGGTACTGATTTTATTCTGCATAAATTCTTGTAGAATTCCATGGCAAGTGTTTCACACTCCACATTGTCTCTGAGAGCCATCCTTGAGAAGGATAAGCTCAGTGGGACTAATTACATGGACTGGTATAGGAACCTGAGAATTGTTCTCAGGCAAGAGCGAAAGCTCTATGTCTTGGAAGAAGAAGCCCCCGAGGTGCCGACCGGAAACTCTTCCCGTGCTGAGAAAGATACTTATAAGAAGTATACTGACGATGCTTTAGATGTCGAATGCCTTATGCTTGCCACTATGAACTCTGAGCTTCAGAAGCAACATGAGAACATGGGGTGCAAGAAGATTGACGAGCATCTCAAGAAAATGTTTCAAGGGCAGGCTCGTCAAGAGAGGTTCGACATCACAAAGGCGTTGTTTCAGTGCAAGATGGGAGTTCGAGACTCAGTAGGGACTCACGTACTCAAGATGATTGGGTATATAGAGAACCTTGAAAGGCTGGGTTTTCCTCTTGGTCAAGAGTTGGCCACGGATCTGATCCTGCAATCGTTGCCGGACAGTTATGAGCAGTTTGTCTTGAACTACAACATGAATGAAATAGACAAGACACTGCCCGAACTCCTAGGCATGTTGAGAACTGCCGAAATCAATATGAAGAAGGCCAAGCCTGCCAGCCCCATACTGATGGTGCATAAGGGCAAGGGCAAGGCCAAGGGCTCTAAGAAGACGAAGGTGGGACCTAAGTCATACCTTGAGCCCAAGTCTTCAGCACTGATGAAAAAGAAAAGCACGATGAAGGAAGGGAAATGCCACCACTGTGGCAAGGCTGGTCATTGGAGGAGGAACTGTCCTTCGTACATTGAGGGTCTGCAGAAACTGAAGGGAGGTATGACTTCCGCTTCAAATATTTACGTTATAGAGATAAACCTTTCTGCTCCTTCATCTTGGGTATTGGATACCGGATGTGTTTCTCACATTTGTACAAATGTGCAGGAACTGGGAAGGAGAAGATTGCTGAGTAAAGGGGAGGTGGACCTCCGCGTCGGCAATGGAGCAAGAGTTGCTGCTGTAGCCGTAGGAGTTTACCGTCTTTCTTTGCCCAGTGGGCTTGTAATAGAACTTGATAACTGTTATTTTGTTCCGGCCATAACTAGAAACATTATATCTATTTCATGTTTGGACATGATTGGATTTTCTTTTATAATTAAGAACAATTGTTGTTCTATATTTAAGAATGATGTTTGTTATACTGTAGCCCAATTGTTTAATGGTCTTTATGTTTTGAACTTGGACCATCTGATCTGTAATGTAGAAAACAATAAAAGACTAAGAACAAATGACTAAAACCCTACGTATCTCTGGCATTGTCGTTTGGGTCATATCAACGAGAAGCGCATATCCAAGCTCCATAGAGATGGACTTTTGGACTCATTTGATTATGAATCATTTGAGCGATGCGAGTCTTGTTTGTTAGGCAACATGACTAAAGCTCCTTTCACTGGTTATACTGAGAGGGTTGAGGATCTCTTGGGTGTTGTACATAGTGATGTATGCGGACCCATGAGTTCCATGGCTAGAGGTGGGTATTTCTACTTTGTTACATTTACTGATGATTTCAGTAGATACGGATATGTGTATCTTATGAAGTGCAAATCCGAGACCTTTGAAAAGTTCAAAGAGTTCAAGAATGAAGTAGAAAACCAGTTGGGTAAAAGGGTTAAAGCACTCCGATCTGATCGAGGTGGCGAATACCTGAGTCATGAGTTCCGTGATCATCTGAAAGAGTGTGGTATTGTATCATAGCTCACTCCACCTAGAACACCACAACATAATGGTGTGCCTGAGAGGAGAAATCGTACTCTGTTAGACATGGTACGTTCGATGATGAGTCATGCAGACTTGCCTATTTCCTTTTGGGGTTTTGCTTTAGAGACTACTGTAATGACATTGAATCGCGCTCCAACGAAAACGGTTCTGAAGACACCATATGAGATATGGACTGGGAAGCGTCCTAGTATGTCGTTCATTAAAATTTGGGGCTGTGAGGCATACGTGAGACGTCAAATGCCTGATAAGCTGGAACCCAAATCGGATAAATGTTATCTGGTGGGATATCCTAAGGAAACGAAATGGTATTACTTTTACCTACCGTCTGAGGTCAAAGTGTTTGTCGCAAGGACTGGTGTCTTCTTGGAGAAAGAGTTCTTATCAAGAAAGACTGAAAAGATAGAGCTTGAAGAAGTTCAAGAACCACATGTAGTGAATGAACCGGAATTGGATTCTGAGACAGGACTACAAGATGTTGTAGCTAGAGAACCTGCTCAGGGAACACAAGTCCTACGTAGATCGGGTAGACCGAGGTTTGAGCCTGAGAGATATGGATTTCTCGTGTCTCAAATAGGTAATGTGTTGCTTATGGATCATGATGATGAACCAGCAACCTACCAAGAGGCTATGAATGGACCGGACTCCGACAAATGGCTTGAGGCTATGAAATCCGAAATGGACTCCATGTATGCAAACCAAGTTTGGAACTTGGTGGAACCACCTGAAGGGGTACGACCCATAGGGTGAAAATGGATCTTCAAGAAGAAGACCGACATGGATGGGAATGTACAGACATTCAAAGGGCGACTGGTGGCTAAGGGTTTCAAGCAAATTCATGGTATTGACTATGATGAGACCTTTTTCCCTGTTGCCATGGTAAAATCCATTAGGATATTGCTTGCTATTGCTGCGTATTATGACTACGAGATCTGGCAGATCGATGTCAAAACGGCTTTCCTTAATGGAAACCTCCTTGAGGAAGTGTATATGACACAACCCGAGGGTTTTGTATCCCCAGATGAAGCCACTAAAATATGCAAGCTGAATAAGTCCATTTATGGACTGAAACAGGCCTCTCGAAGTTGGAATCTTCGTTTTGATGAGAAAATCAAAGAGTTTGGTTTCATCAAGAATGAAGATGAGCCTTGTGTTTACAAGCGAATCAGTGGGAGCATTGTTGTCTTCCTGATATTGTATGTAGATGACATACTGTTGATTGGGAATGACATTCCTACCCTGAAAATTGTTAAGAACAACCTAGGGAACTGCTTTTCAATGAAGGATTTGGGTGAAGCGACTTATATACTCGGTATTAAGATCTATAGAGATAGATCGAAGAAGTTGCTGGGATTGACCCAGAGTACGTACATCGAAAAGGTGTTGAAGCGGTTCAACATGCTTGAGTCCAAGAAAGGATTTTTGCCCATGTCTCATGGTGTGAATCTCTCTAAGGACCAGTGTCTAAAGTCTTGTGAAGATAAGGACCGCATGAAGTTGATTCCATATGCTTCGGCAATTGGATCAATCATGTACGCGATGTTATGTACTCGGCCCGATGTCTCCTTTGCTTTGATCATGACTAGCAGGTATCAGTCAGACCCTGGTGAGTGTCACTGGATTGCAGTCAAGAATATCCTGAAGTACTTGAGAAGGACTAAGGATGTGTTCTTGGTGTATGGTGGAGAGTAAGAGCTCGTTGTAAGTGGTTACACAGATGCTAGCTTCCAAACTGATAGAGACGACTCCAAGTCTCAGTCAGGTTTTGTATTTTGCCTGAATGGAGGAGCTGTGAGCTGGAAGAGTTCCAAGCAAGAGACAGTTGCTGATTCTACAACTGAGGCCGAGTATATCGCAGCAGCTAATGCGGCGAAGGAGGTTGTATGGATTAGGAAATTCATCGGCGAGCTTGATGTAGTTCCTAGCATTGTTGGTCCCGTAGTTCTCTACTGTGATAACAATGGTGCAATTGCACAATCTAAGGAACCTAGATCTCATCAGCGCTCCAAGCACATACTTCAGCGGTTTCATCTTATTCGTGAGATTGTCGAACGAGGAGATGTAAACATTTGCAGAGTGCCGACTGAGGAAAATATTGCGGATCCGCTGACAAAGCCTCTCGCACAGAGAAAGCATGATGGTCATACTAGATCGATGGGTATACGATACCTAAATGATCAACTCTAGCGAGAATCTTGTGGATTGCATGTAAATATGTATTTTGTTGGCTGTTTGTTCATATGATGAAGATTGTACCTAAGTTTTTCTTTTACAATTAATGGCAAGTTCTTTTATTATGTCTTTTTCTATATGATAGTTAAATGTTAACATAATAGATACCCTTAGAATGTTCGCTTCCATGGGACATCAAGTACGTGACTTGAATGTGAGAGCATATCAGTTATTTGAAGCTTCATTCTTAAAGGTCCCTGGTCGAGTATCATCATAGAAGCTAAGGGTGATGATGGTACATGAAGACTAGCACGTGTGTTGACTGATGACCGGTTCTCACAGGTCATGATATTGTGATATCAAGTCATCACGTGGGTACTTGTTTGTGAACAAGTTGTACTGGACAGACCCAACCTGAGACTACTCTGTGGATTGTCATCCAATCATGTCACGAGTAGGTCTCAATTGACAATGGTGTTGTGATCCTTTGACCTGAAGTCACAACATTCATCAAGTGAGGAAGAGCGTGCTTTGATGCCATCTAAAGTCTTCCTTGAGAAAGGTTGATGATAAGGGTGGTTGTTGGGCATGTTACGAATCATTTGGGTGTTTGTGTGTGAGCAGATATGGAATTTGTCCTCCTGTATGACAGGAGTTGCATCCATGGGCCCCTTGATGGAACTGGACTGAGAAATGCATGACCATGCTTGGTTGAGTCAATATGTGATATTGGACTCACCATTCTCTGGAAGTCCGTCCTGGATCAAGAAACTTGGATTGAGCTATTACGAGGGTGATACGGTCCATACCTCTAGTTCTTTCCGGATATAAGGGACAAAGGGACAAAGACAACGCTGGTGCATTGGTCATAAAGGCTTATGAGTTATGAACTCTTATTCCTTGGGGAGCAATGATGCATTGCTAGATGCCGCTCATTGTTTGTGAGGTTTTTGCTTTGATATTTTCGAGATCAAGTGGGAGTCTGTTGGAGTTACCATTGTGATCTAGAAGTGATCAAACATGTAAACTAACTGCCAACACGATATGAGCCTGCAGGGTCGCACATAAGAGATGTGGAGAAGTTGGATAATTGACTGTGTTGGTAAAGGTTACCAATCACCGACCTGAATGGGGTTGTGGGCAAAGTGTTGCCTTAAAAGATCATAGGGTTGGGCAAATGTTGCCTTGGAGGGCTGGTTAGGATTGTCGTCCGAGGGTCGATAACATTCGTCGAGAATCGTCTTCTGATTCCCGCCGATCGGCGAGAATCGTCTCTCTGATTCTCGCCGATCGACGAGAATCGTCGAGAATCAATATGTTGATTCTCGACGATCGACGACTTCGACATGTATCGTCGACCGCGGCTCGACGGTCAACAAGATTCGACGTGTATCATCAAGTGAAGCTCGACGATCGGCGAGAATCGTCGAGTATTGTACTCTGATTCTCGCCGATCCATGGTGATGCTCGCTGATCGATTCTCGCCGATTCTCGCCGACTCTCGCCGATTAATACTCGCCGATTCTGAACCTCATTCTTGGGTGGTCTGCGGATAGCGATAAGCCTAGGTTTATTTATACCTTTGGTATAAATACAACACTTAGGGTTTTCGGGAAAAGGCTCGCGATTTTCTCCTGTAGCAGATCGAAACCCGCGACGGAAGAGTTCCGTTCCGCGATCGTTCCGCTGATCCCGAATCCCGCCGCCGACGGAAGGGTTCTGCCGCCGCCGTGTTCGCTCCGTCGACCTCCTCTTCTCCGGCGACTGTCGCTGGTGCTGCTCTTCCTGGCGCGGACCTAGCAGTCCGTGGAATAGCAAGGTGCAGTCATCGTTCTTCCCGATCTTCCGTGCGACGGAAACCTCGGCGTTCTCCCGCTCGTGTGGATTTCTGCAGAGATGTGGATATTATTCCACGTAGAACTCGCCACTAGCAAGAAGACAATGTTTGGAGCATCTCCGTTGAGTTGTGACTCAACGCCACCGAGGTAATTTTGCCTAGTTTTGCTAACTTCTTGATTCAACGTTCATAGCCCGATCCACATATCTTTGTGTTTTTCTTGATGTTTTTCTTTTCCGCTGCGTGCACAAGCGTTGTGCCATCCTTATAGAGAAACCCAACATATTTGCCTCCTGCTGAACCTGAACTGAGGAACACCCCTACCCGCCTGAAGCTGGCGGACAGGTTGTTGAAGCTGGCAAAGATGAAACAGAACTGACAAGCCGCAGAGCGACCTCCTGGTGAGTCCGCAGAGACCACACACTTCCAAGTACTTGATCGAAGTCACAGCCAAACTCCTGGCTCCTTAAAGCTACCCGCGCGACCTGCACACAGCAAACCGTCAGCCCGAAACAATCCGCGCGGACTGACAAACACAGACCGCAGCACTTCACTCAACCCAACTTATAGTTCACTCTAGTTGCTTAGGTTATGCCAGGGGGGTCCTATTTATAGGCAAGGTGAGGAGTGTGGCCACTGCCTAGGAGATAGCGACACCACCCCAGCCCGCGCGATAGCAAGAACACCGTCCGCTGAGTCCGCAGGGACTTAGCCGGATACCAAGGCAAACCGCCAGGAGCAAGGCAAACATTGGCGAACCCTCTCCAGTCCGCCCAAGCTATGCGGACAAGGCATCAGCCCGCAAAGCTCCAACCACTGCAAGACAGCAACCCCCTTCAATGGTAGTCCGCACCAACCCGAGGCAGTCCGCAAGACTCACACCTCAATCCGCCACAAGTCCACGACCAAAGGAAGACAGCAACAGTCCGCCCGGTCACAGCGGACTTGGCGGATACCGCGGATACCATGGCATTGGCACAAAGTGTGACCAAGTCCAAAACCATCAAGGGCCAATGCGAGCATGGCGGACACAAACTCCCGTCCGCCAAACACCCTAGCACAGACCGACATGAGTCTGCGAGCTCCTCGCACTTCTGTCCAACGCAGCAGCCAACCCCAGACTCCAAACCCAGTCCGCCAATCGATCTCCACAGCAAATCGCCTGCTGTGCCACCAGAGCTCGATAAGTCCTCAGCCAAGCTCCAAGCCCAGTCCCCAACAGCCCATACCGCGGACACTCCAGTCCGCAAGCTTCCCGCAGACATGAGCCAACCCGCCTAACAGCACAAGCTTGCACCCGCGGCCACTGAGCAATGCACCAGTCCGTAAGCCTCCATCCGCTCAAGCCGCTCCTTAGCAAAGCCAATCAGCAAACACCCTATCCGCAAAAACCAGGCCGCATAGTCCGCGGACTCCATGCAACAAGCCGCTCAGAAGACAGCCGGCTTTCCACTAGACCTTCCACCAGGCCGCACATCTCAGTCCGCCCAGTCCGCCTAGTCCGCCAAAGCTGTCCGCCCCAGGCCGCCCGGCCTGTCCCGTCACCCACTTCCACTTCACAAATTTCAACAAACACAACTCAAACAAGACATCAAATACAACTTAATTCATCTTTGTTCAATGGTGACTTCACCAAATCTGGGTTATTGTGGATACAATACCCAATAAGAAGCAAGTCTGTGTCGACACACAGGACTTGTGTCGACACCCAGAGTTTTAAGTCGACATCAACTGTGTCGACACTCATAACTTGTGTCGACATATTTATACATTTGTTGTATTGACAATTATAAAGATGCAGTTATGTCGACATCCAGGACTTGGGTCGACATTTGGAGAGGCTGTGTCGACACACAGGACTCGTGGTGACACATTCTACAAAGTCTGTATCAAGAACTTGATAAAGAGTTATGTCGACAGTTCCAGAAGTATGTCGACACATTCTACAAAGGTTGTATGTCGAGAACATGATGAAGAGCTGTGTCGACTGTTTTCTGAAGTATGTCTACACATTCTACAAAGACAGTGTTGAGACTGTGTGGAGAGCTATATTGACAATTTCTGAAGTTTGTCGACATCACTAAAGGAAGTGTGTCGACACCCGGGTAATTGTGTCGACACATACTTCATCTGTGTTGACATATACTATCCTTATATCTCGACACATTTAGCTGAGTTAAATAACTCTAAGTGACAAATCACAAGACTAAAGACTTAACAGTTGCCAGAATTGTCATGACTTATTAGACATGTCAGAACTGTCAGTTGTCAGTCAACTACTGGATCAACCGGTTGCCTCTGATGTAAACGATAAATAGAGCTGAGCTATCAGAGAAAATTAACAACAGAAGATAGAGATAAATTAAAGTGGAATTCTCCAAGAAGAATTCACGGATTCCAGTACAACAAGAAGATTCTGATTCAAAATCAGAGAAGGGGATTGCTTCACAGCAGATCTGTTAGAGATTGCAGATTTAATTCTACAAGGTGGAAGAAGCTGGATCTACACCAACTTCTCAAGAAGATTCAACCTAGGATCTCTCTTTCAAGAAGCTTTGGATAAGCTAAGCCAGGTTGAATCAGATTCATTGTAGCAAAGAACAGGAGAAAGCAGATCCATCAAGATTTGATCAAGATTCCCTCATCTCTCAATGAGTGAAGGAAGCAACATCTTCTTAACCAATTTTCTGTAGGATCTATTTTAGATCTGAGTGTAAGAGATTTCAATCTCTAAGTTGTATGCCTGTAACTGTAAAGGCTGAGGTAGGGCTGTTTGACTGAGGTAGGAGATTAAGTTCTTTAAGCTGTATGCCTGGTGATAAAGGCTGAGGTAGGGCATGATTGCCTGAGTGATAGGAGGGTGGATTCACTCTGAGGTAGGGTAATTGAGAAGAGCCTGAGTTGTAGCACTTGTTAAAGTATGAGCTGTAGGAAGTAGTTTGGGTTCTGAGTTGTAAGATCTAAGGATCTGAGAAGGTGGAAGGAAGTTAGGTCGAATCAAGTATACTGCTAGATAGGTGAAGGGGAAAGTGGATGTACACATCATTTGGGGAACCACTATAAAACTGTGTGTATGCTGTGATTGGATGATTGTGCGTTGTGATAGTTGTAGAATTTATATCTATGTTGTGATTCATTTATTAACTGCCTAAGTGATTTGGAATTGAACCTATTCACCCCCCTCTAGGTATTTAGACTTTCTTGAAACAAATCCTTTCACGAGGTCATATAGTGGATGTGACGATTCCTCGTAAAACGCAACAAGAGCAAGATTTTGGAAATCGAGCTAGAGAACTCTGAATTGAGTTCTGTCGATTCATGTGATCTCATGTAACCTAGACGGGTGCATCGAAACCCATCGCGTCACAATCCAAGATCTAACGATAGATTTAGACACTTTGACCACTTTAACGCGCTGCGACACGTAAAGTTCGGACTTTCGCCAAACGGACTCCGACTCAACCCCAGTCAGTGGCGTTGGACTCATGTGGTCAATACGAAGTCAACGGAAGTTGTCCCAGTCAATTTCGACGACAATTGGTCAACTCGTGGTCAAATCAAGCATAGTCGTGCACTGAAAAGCGTGCGCACACCAATTGTAACACGACACCCAAACTTTGACCCGACCCCGATAACTAGGACCCACTTTGACTTTGACTAGTAAGGGGGACCCACCCTATGGTTGACTTGGTCAACCCCCCCCCCCCCTAAAACCCATTTTTGGATTTTTCTCCAAATGGGGGGCCCACCCCCTCTTCATGACCACTTAGGGTCTTCTCCCTCACCCACTTTGGGCCCCCCAACAAGCAAGCAGCCCATTAGGAAGTTGAGGCACATTCACACCATTTCTCCCTCTCTCTCTCTCTATCCCACCCTAAGAAAAGCCCAAGCCTATAAGGGCTTAGCCTTTTTCCCAACATGGGGGAAATGTTGGGGGCTCCAGCTGTCCTTGTATAGCTGGAGTGTACGGATTAATCCCTCCCTAAGGAGGGATTAATCCCACATTGTGTAGGGGAGGAGAGCCCCTCCCCCAAGCCAATAAAAGACCCCCCCCCCCCCCTCCTCCTCTCCCCCTTAAGCTCTCTGAGCAACTCCCTCCTCCCTCTGCCCAACCCACTGTCGGAGACCAAGTGGCCGGAAAAGGCAAGCCAAGGGAACCCTCCCCCTCCACTGCTACCACCTTGGCATGGATAACCAGGCCGGCCCTTCCCAAGCCCACCAAACTCAGGTGGAGACCTTCTCCCTCACCCTTTCCTATTCTAGATGACCTGCATGTCCCTCCCGACGGACGGACCGCCGTCGGTGCCACCCGAGCCATGCTCCAGGCCGGGTGGTGCCCAAGGAGGAATTCCCCTCCCCGAGCGCCAGTGGTGGTGCTGGGGGAGTGCTAGACCACTGGGGCGGCAACCCCTAGCGGTGGAGAGCGGCGGTGCCGCCGGAAAACGTGGCTCCAGCGGCACCCGCAAAATAGTGTGATGCTCTGTTTAGAGTTGGCGGCGGTGGTCGACAGCGCATGGCCGCTGGGCCACCACCGACGAGAAGCCCGACTCCTGTCGCGTCGGCCAGGGGTGGTGCAGTGAGTGCCCAGCCACCCGAGAGGCGGGGTGACACGGTGGTGCTGGGAGTAGAGCTCCGCCACCCCGAGCTCTCGGGATGAGCACTTCCGGAGGTGGCCGGCTGCGGAAGGCCGTCAGACCACCACCCAGTTACTTGCCAACCCCCAACGAGTCAATCGGGGGTGGCGGCGGTGTCCGGCAGTGGCTGGCCGACAGTGGCAGTGAGCCACTGCCTCCTTCTCTGGCTGGGAGGGATCAACGCCATTCATCTCATGAAAAGAGATGAAATGCTGGGATATTCTCAATCCTCGCCTCCACCTCAGCATCAGTGCCCCCCACAGCGGATCCCCGACCGATCCACTATAGGGACAAATGCACTAAATGCGTTCTGCGGCTCAATCTCAGCCGCAGGATCATGCTGATCTGCTATAGGCAGACCAAAATCAAGGGGAAGAATTTGTGGAATTTTTGGGCCAAATATACGCCTCTAATAGAAAAGTGACCAATATGAAAAATGTTCCCCATGATGAGGGCTTCCTCCAAAATAATTTTGAGAATTTTTGGAGTTGATTTAATATTTTTAAAAGCCAAAATTAAATTTCTTAGGCTAAATTAAAAGCCCAAAATACTTTGAAAAGTTATAAAAAAATTACTATACTCATTTTAGGTCCTCCTAAGGGTTGTATCAAAATTTGTGGTCATTGGGATAGTTTTGATATTTTTCCTAAAATTTGGAAGCCCAGGGTCGCGCTCAGAACGTATTCCGCTCATTTTCACTCTAAGGTGGAAATTTGAGCGTGCAACCACCGCCTTTATAATGCAATAAGTAATTCAATACTACTCCAATCTCGTACTGGTCAAGCTTAATTCAGTACCACTCCAGTCTCGTACTGGTCAAGCTTATTTTAGTACTTTCAATTCAGTACAACTCCAATCTCGTACTGGTTAAGCTTAATTCAGTACCACTCCAGTCTCGTACTGGCCAAGCTTATTTTAGTACTTTCAATTCAGTACACCAGCCTTGTACTGGTCAAGCTTATTTCAGTACCACTCCAGTCTCATACTGGTCAAGCTTATTTTATTACTTTCAATTCATTACATCTCTAGTCCCGTACTGGTGAAGCTTATTTTAGTACTTTCAATTCACTACAACTCCAGTCTCGTACTGGTCAAGCTTATTTTAATACTTTCATTTCAGTACTACTCCAGTCACATACTGGTCAAGCTTATTTTAGTACTTTCATTTCAGTACTACTCCAGTCTTGTACTGGTCAAGCCTATTTCAGTACTTTCTATGCAGTACTACTCAAGTCTCGTACTAGTCACATTTCATTCCAACACTTTAAATAAGCAGCATAATCACCACACTTGTCCTCATTTCAATTTACTATTATAATCCTGGGTCCTACTCTGACGAGAAATCGTTGTTAAAGTTGAGCCTTAGTTGGGGATAACCGGAGTTGAAGTATTCCTCCAGGTCTAGCCCCAAATAATATGCTCCCACGCTCCTTGATGAAAGTAGAGCTAAGTGCCGACGCCCGAAGTCTAAAGCCTTGTAGGGCAAGACAACGTAGACCCTGTGTATATTATGATTGCCTTTTGTTTGATTATTTGTAAATTACTCACGGTGAAATTGTGGCGGGTCAGTCCCTCCCAAAGACCATTTGTACCGGTGCCGGAAGGTCGACGACTCAAGGCGACAAGGAGATGGGTACCACGGGTGACCGACCGTTATAGTAATCCCCGTCGGGTTTTCCTCCATTGGTCGGCCAAAACGATTCACCGGATGTCGCTCACATCCAAGAGTACACAAGGTTGTATGTTAGGGACTGGGGTTGTGCGGTACGACCACCCCCAGAAGTGGCAGGACTGGCCACTGTCACCGACGACCACATCGGTGAGACACGCGGGGCTCGCTATCCTGCTAGAAACTAAAGCGGTCCAAACTATGTCGACATAGGGTTTGCATGCGTGGCTATAATTTCCTGCGGTGTCTGTGCGACTATGAATGCCTGCGATAGAATTCAGGATGTGAAAACCCGATGTGTTGATGAGCTACTGAAGCCTTATTATAACTGATTTATATTGCTGCTACTTTTTTCCAATTATACTATCATGTACTCTTTTATAGTTTCTCCTAGATATACATATAGGAAATGTTGTGCTAACCCTCTCTTGCTTCAGTTATTTACTTTTATTGGGTGGTTGTGTGCTCGTCCCCAAGATATGGATCCAGGGAGGAGATTTGTTTCCACTTAATTCTGTGACTAACAGTTATCTAAATAACCATTCATAGGAAATGGAGCATCATTGTGACTCGCTGCCGTAGGAGATTACGCCAGCGGCCAGGACTACTCGAGCAGATGCACCCCCACCATTCCCGGAGTTTAGAGATGTGAGTACCGCCGAGCAGCATAGGGAGAGAGAGAGTGTGAGGGTTATGTGTAGTACATGGATAGCCCACGGGCTTATATAAATTCTTAGGCCATAGAACCTCTGTATTATTATATGATATGATATATATATCTGTAGTGGTTTCCTATTAATGCTTCCGCTATACTCTGATGGGTTATGAATGTTGTGATTCGAGCCTAGTAAGGCGACCATCTAGTGCTTAGATAGGGTGGATCGTTTCTCCTAAGGAGCACTGGGTGGACGTCTTGGACCAGTAGTACCCCTCCTCCCCGACCCGGGCAAAAGGTTGTGGGGGGGGGGGGGGGGGGGGGGTCCTACAGTTACAACCCTCCCCTCCTAACAAAAATTTTGTCCAGAAATTTGGATAAAAAAACAGAACACAGTAGCCAATAGGTTATAACATCACTTTTCATCAACAAAAATTTGTTACAACATTTTATGTTTTGTCCAAAATAAAACAAAAACTATTATACAAGTTTAGACAAATAATTCGGGAAATTCAGCACGCATGATTTACTCCTGCTCTCATGTTAGCTCCTCACGGCCACAATTATCCCACCAGACCTTGACCATCCTGATTGTCTTGTTCCGCAGCTGCTTATCCGCTTTATCTGCGATCCGAATGGGTCTAACCTTCGTCGTTAGCCCAGATTCGACCGGTACGCGATCATTCGTAATTAATTGAGCTGGATCCTTCATGGATTTTCGAAGCACTGAGATGTGGAACACATCATGCAGTCCACTCAATTCTGCCAAAAGTGCTAGCCATAAGTAGCTTTGCCAACTCGTTCCACCACTTCAAACGGACCAAGATATCTTGGACTCTGCTTTTTCAAGCGTCGAATCCTTGATACTCCTTTGAATGGTTTGATCTTTAAGTAGACCAACTCGCCAACCGCAAACTCCATGTTTCGGTGCTTGGCGTTGTAATATTTTGCTTGCCTATCTTGGGATATTAATAGCCTCTACCGGATAGAGCGTATTATCGAATTCGCCTCTTTGACTTCCTTACGCTTATATAATTTAGATTTGCCTGTTTCCGTCCAAGCTAATGGTGTACGACATTTCCTTCCATATAAAGCTTCAAATGGTGTCATATTTATGCTAGCTTGAAAGCTATTATTGTAGGCGAACTCCACCATATAAAGATGATCTTCAAATCTTTTTCCAAAATCCAAGGCACACATTCGGATCATGTCCTCCATCGTTCTATTGGTCTGCTAAGTTTGGCCATCCGTTTGTGGATGAAAGGCCGTACAATATGTTAATTTTGTCCCCAACAATTGATGGATGAGTCTCCAATCATTCGATGTAAAGCACCCATCTCGATCACTTATGATGCTACGTGGCACACCGTGCAATCGTACGATTTGCTCAACATAAAGCTTAGCCAAGACTTCCACTGAATCATCCCTCTTATTCGGACTAAAGTGAGCCACTTTAGTTAACCAGTCCACGATTACCCAAACTGAATCATTACCATGTAGAGACCTCGGCAAACCGTGCACAAAATACATTCAAATATCATCAAACTTCCATTCCGGAAAAGGTAGAGACTTGATGAAACCTCCAGGCTTCTAGAATTCAGCTTTCACTAAGGCACATGTCTGACATTTTGCCACATAATGTGCGATGTCCTTCTTCAAAACCGGCCACCAGAACAGTTTTTTCATATCTTTGTACATTTTTGTGCTCCCTGGGTGAATTGAGTATTTCGTAAAGTGAGCAACGTACATCAATTCTTCTCTTAGCTTACCCATACTTGGGATGCACAAACGATCATCTTTCTGCACGAGGCTGTTGGGTACATTGGTCAAATGTACCTGATTTGAAGAAGCCTCACCTAACTCAATGATATACATCAGAATGTATTTGATGTTTGTTTGAGTTATTTGTGCAGGTTAGGTATACACTGGACTGAAGCTGAAAATTTCTAAGTCCATGTGTCGACACCCAGAGGCAAAGTGTCGACACTTGAGAAAGCTTGTGTCGACACCCAGACAAGCAGTGTCGACACTTGGAGTCATTGTGTCGACACCAGGGAAGAAGAGTCGACACCAGTCAGAAAGTGTCGACACTTGGAGCTGTGTCGACACTCAGTGTAGAAGGATGCAGAAAAGCTGTGTCGACACTTAGCAGAAGTGTCGACATCTTGAAGAGCTGAGTCAACACCAGACAGTGTCGACACTTGGAGTTGTGTCGACACTCAGCATAATTCTGCAGAGACTAAGTACAAGTGTCGACACTCAACACAATGTGTCGACACTCAATCTAAAGAGTCAACATATGAAGAATGTGTCGACACTCAGCATAATGTGTCGACACACACTCAAAGAAGTCAACACTTAAAGTATGTGTCGACACTCAGCACAATGTGTCGACACATAACCAGAAGACTCAACACTTGAAGATAGTGTCGACACAAGGAGCTGTGTCGACACTTAGCAAAGAACAGAAAACTTGTAAAATATTCTAAGTATAAGTGTCGACACTAATGGGATGTGTCGACACTCAGCTGAAGAATCAAGAATGAAGACTTGTGTCGACACCAAGAAGCAGTGTCGACACTTGACAGTTTCTACACATGAAGATGTGTCGACACAAAGGAGATGTGTCGACACTTAGAAGAATATAGAAAGAATGAAGTACAAGTGCTTGTGTCGACACTCAATTTCAGTGTCGACACATGCAGAAGAAACTGTGTCGAGACATACAAGGGAATGTGTCGACACCTTGTAGACTTGTGTCGACACTTACACAACATGTGTCGACACTTGGTCTATAAGTGTCGACACTTAAGAACAGAAAGTCTCGACACTAACTGACAGTTAGAGAATTTCAAGAAGTGACTGGTTGACATGACAGCTGCCAATCCAGCCGGTCTACAGCAACTGTCAGCAAAGTCAAAAGACTGTTATAAACCGGATCAGCCGGTTACCATGAAGGAAGCCTATAAATAGGCACCCACAGTCTACAAAAATGTAGTGATAATAATTAAGAAGTTCACAAACATTACATGGTGTGATTGAAGTAGTTGATCAGACTAAATCAAGAAGTAATACACAGAAGATCAACACAAGAAGATCAGGCAGTCCAACTGCAGATCTAAGTAGTTGGAGAGAGAGAGCTCCAACCAAGGATTCAGTCTTTGGAACTAAGGCTGAGAAGAAGAATTCAGAGTCATCTGGATTTCAAGAAGCAGAGATCAAGGATCAACTGCAGAAGATTCAGACTAATTCAGTTCTACTCAAGAAGCTTTGAAGAAAGCTAAGTCAGTTTGGATCAAGCTGAGTTCTTCCAAGAACTCTCCAAGAAACTCTCAACTCCTCTCATTCCTTCTGAGTTGTAGAGTTAGAATTTGTAATTTCTATTATATCTTGTAAGATCCATTGGATCTGAGTGATTGTAAGCCTATTTTATAAAGGCTGAGGGTAGGGCTTGGTGCCTGAGTGTAGGAGTTGAAGAACTCTGAGTGTAGGCCTTTGATTGGCTGAGTGTAGGCCTGGGTGGCTGAGTGTAGGCCTTTTGGCTGAGTGTAAGGCTTTGGGCCTGAGGTAGGAACCTTGTTGGGTTCTGAGCTAGTGGAGAAGTTTGGCCGAATCTAGTACACTGCTAGATAGGCGAAGAGGGAAAGTGGATGTACCCAAAGATTGGGGAACCACTATAAAATTAGTGTGTCTGCTGTGCTGTGCTGTGTTGTGGCTTTTCTATGTGATTTCTGAAATTGCTGTTAACTGTAATAATCTGTGATAAACTGTTGTGCTGTCAAACAAAAGCTAAAAAGGTTTAGGTCACCTATTCACCCCCCCCCCCCCTCTAGGTGTTTAGGTACCATATCTTTCAAGTGGTATCAGAGCCAGGTTCCTCAAAATCAGGACTAACTGTCTGAGGAGATCCAGTTTGGCAGATTCAGTTAAGTCAGGAAACAGGAAACAGTTTCAAGAAAATCAAGAACATGGGTTCTTCAGAGAATCATAAGGAGTTGGGTTCAATGAAACTACCTATATGCAGAAAAGAGATCTTTGGGATCTGGAAAGAGAGGGTTAGGCTGTTTATGGAAGCCTCTGACCCTAGAATATACATCACAGTCAAAGAAGGGCCATATGTGCCTATGAAGATTTCAGTTTTGGATGCAAATCAGAGGACTCCAAAGGATTTCTCTGAAATGACCAAGGATGAGATTGTCCTAGCAACTATGGACAAAAGGGCACAGAACATCATAGTCAGTGCAATTGATGATGCCACCTTCCAGAACCTTATTCACTGTAAAACTGCAAAAGAAATGTGGGATACCCTCATTGTCTACATGGAAGGTTCTGAAGAAGTAAGGCAAGATAGGAAGTCCTTGCTTAATCAAGAATATGAGAGTTTTAGGCAAGGAAGAGGAGATAGCATCACTGAATGCTATAAGAAATTTTATAGAATTGTAAATGAACTCATGTCATATGGAAGAGAGTTCACAAACTATGAGTTGAATGACAAATTCTTAAGGTCCCTAACCAAAGACTGGGACACCAAGATTTGTGCCATCAGAGAAATGGCAAAGTTGGGAGAAATTCCTCCTCCCACACTTTTTGGCAAGTTGTTATCCTATGAGATGCAATTGTCAGTAAGAAAAGAAGAAGAAAAGTCAACAAGGACTGAATACAGAGAAAAGACTGTTGCCTTTAAGTCAGATGTACCTAGAAAGAGCAGGACCAAGTCATCAACTCCTCCTCCTGAGGTAGTTGAATCAGAATCTGAAGAATCTGAAAGTACAAAATCTACAAGCAGTGAAAGTGATGAAGACTTTGCTGCATTCACCAGACATTTTCAGAAGTTCCTTAAGAAGAAACAGTGGAGGTCTAGACCTTCATCTTCCAAAGGGAAAGAGGTTCAGTATCTGGAAAAGAAGCCTTCAAAGAAGGACAAGAAAAGGACCAAGACAAGTAAGGCAACTGGATCCAAGATAATTTGTTACTGCTGCAATAGACAGGGCCATGTTATTGCAGACTGTCCTGAAAGAAGGAAGGAATCCAGTGACAAGAAGAAAACACACTTCAAAGGAAAGAAGGAGAAGTCCTTTGTTGCAAAGAATGAGAAGACTCTTTCAGATATGTCTTCTTCAGACACAGAGACAGATGCTGAAGCCTATATTGGGCTATTTGCTGAAGAAGAAGAAGAGTTCATGCAGATCATGGAATCTATCTATAAGCAAGAAGACTGTCAAAGCCAAGGACTGATGGCTTTGACTGAAAGTACCAAAAACCTGGAGCAGCCAGGACCCAGTCAGGTACAAGGCTTAACTCAAAGTTCTGATTCCAGTTCAAGTTCAGAGTCAGAGTATTCTTCATCAAGTGATGAGAATATGTCTGAGTCTGAGGGAGATATTCATCAACTCCTAGATGAATATCAAGTACTATTGCTAGCCTATAAGAAAAGCAAGACCCTAGCCAAAAATTTGGCCAAGGAAATTGCTGATCTCAAGACAGCTGCAATAGATCATGAGAAGAATTATGATCAAAAACTAATTGAAGTGGCCAGGCTGAAACACATTACTGTGATTCAGATGGGTACCATTACATTTAAGAATGATCAAATTAAGAAACTGGAGATTAATCTTCAGAAGGAGAAAGAGCTAGTAGCTAGCTTTTCAAAACCTAAATCAGTGCTACCCTTGATTGATGATTTTGTTCATCATAAAGGAAAGACTGGACTGGGATTTGTTAACCCAGTTTGGACTGTTCAGAATCAGTCCAAGTCCAAGGGCAAAGCCCCAACATTCACTAAGACAGCCAAGTCTGTACCTAAGCAAAGGTACAACAAATTTGAATGTTGGTGCTGTGGCAAGGTTGGCCACTTTGCTTTGGATTGTTGGCACAATGCCAGTGCCAAGTTGAGTAGCAAGTTACCTGTTGGAAAGACAGCAGGTAGCTATGTCAATTTGCAAACTAACAATCACCAAGGACCCAAGTTTACTTTGGGTTCTAAGGTTCAGTAATTTGTTTTGCAGGAGAATCCAAGTGGCCATACCCCAACATGGTACTTGGATAGTGGATGTTCCAGACACATGACTGGAACTAGGGGACTACTGAAGGATTTCATTCCAATCAAGAATGGTCCAAAGGTGACCTTTGGTGGTTCAGAAAAAGGAATCATCAAAGGGTTTGGTAACATATCTTCTAACTTAGTTACCATTACTCAAGTGGCTTATGTTAAAGGTTTGAAACATAACCTCATTAGTATAAGTCAATTAAGTGATGTAGGGTATGACATCTCATTTGTTAAAAATGGTTGTCATATCAAGAGGTCTAGTGATCAAAAGATCATTTTGACAGGTTATAGGAAGAGAAATGTCTATTGTTTAGACATTATGGTTGAGAACAATAGTTCTCCAGTTTGTCTTGTAGCTGATGAGACAGTCTCTCAATGTGTCAAGTGGCACAAGAGGCTTGCTCATCTAAATTACAAGACTATTGGCAAACTCTTTAGTAAAGAGTTAGTGAGGAATGGTCCTCAAGTTAAGTGTGTCAAAGATGGCATTTGCTCAGCTTGTCAAAAGGGCAAGCAGACTAAATCCACCTTTAGAAGCATTGACAACAAGGATGCTGTGAGATGTTTATATCTCTTGCATATGGATCTATTTGGTCCAATGCCAGTTCACAGCTTAGGTAGGAAGGTCTACACCTTTGTAGTTGTTGATGACTACTCAAGGTTTTCCTGGGTGTTCTTCTTAAAGCAGAAATCTGAAACACCTAGTGTCTTCCACAGTTTTGTTAAGCAAATTCAGAATGAATTGAACTGTACAGTGGTCAAAATTAGAAGTGACCATGGTACAGAGTTTCAATCTGAAAGCATGACAAAACTATGTGAAGACTATGGGATATTTCAAGAATTCTCTTCACCAAGAACACCTCAGCAAAATGGCATTGCTGAAAGGAAAAATAGAACCTTGATAGAAGCTGGTAGGACTCTATTAAGTGATTCTTCACTACCAGAATATTTCTGGGCTGAAGCAGTAAACACTGCATGCCATGTGATAAATAGAGCTACCATAACTAAAAGTTAAACAAGACCCCCTATGAAGTAGTGAAAGGCAGGAAACCAAACCTATCCTATTTCAGGATTTTTGGTTGTAAATGCTTTATACTTAACAATGGGAAGACTCACTTAACTAAGTTTGCTGCCAAATCCCAAGAGGGAGTGTTTGTTGGGTACAGCAGTAATAGTAAGTCTTATAGAGTCTACAACTTGACTACACAAGTTGTAGAGGAGTCTGTGCATGTAGTTTTTGATGAGACACTTCTTATTAACAATGAGTTGTCTAGTAGTGTGTGCAGCCCCACAGGTCTTTCTAAGAAGATGGACAAGCTAACCATAGAAGATGTACCTGCTGCAAGACAGCAAGTAGAAGAAGATGGCTTTTGTCCAGGGGGAGAACTACATGTACCAGGAGCTGAAGAAGTTCAAGGAACTCAGCATGATGAAGATGATGAAGAAGTACAACCAGAAGTAAGGATGCCTCCAGCAAACAGGCATCTAAGAGATCATCCAGTGGAGCTGATCATTGGAGATCCAAGACAAGGTGTTCAGACAAGGAGCAGAAATCAGAATGCTGCAATATATTCAAGTTTTCTGTCTCAGATAGAACCAAAGAAATTTGAAGAAGCTATACAAGATCCACAGTGGACTGAAGCTATGCAGGAAGAGCTAAACCAGTTCAAGAGGTGCAAGGTTTGGGACTTAGTTCCTAAGCCTAAAGATCACAATGTGATAGGAACAAAGTGGATCTACAGAAACAAGTTAGATGAACAAGGAGTCATCATTAAGAATAAGGCAAGATTGGTTGCAAAAGGATATAGGCAAGAAGAAGGTATTGATTTTGATCAAACCTTTGCTCCAGTAGCCAGACTGGAAGCCATAAGGATGTTCTTGGCCTATGCAACCTACCAAGGATTCAAAGTATACCAAATGGATGTGAAGTCAGCATTCCTTAATGGTAATTTAAAAGAAGAAGTATATGTGGAGCAACCTTCAGGTTTTGTTGATTCTACTTTTCCACATTATGTCTATAGACTTAGGAAAGCATTGTATGGGTTAAAGCAAGCTCCTAGAGCTTGGTATGAAACCCTATCTAGTTTCCTCATTGAGAACAAGTTCACAAGGGGGAAAATAGATAAGACTCTATTCCTTAGGGAATCTAGAGGCAAAGTAATACTTGTCCAAATATATGTAGATGACATTATATTTGGGTCTACTGAAAGTAGCCTTTGCAAAAAGTTTGCAAAGCTTATGCAGAGTCAATTTGAAATGAGTAGTATGGGAGAACTGAAGTTTTTCTTGGGTCTCCAAGTTAAACAGACTGAAAGTGGTCTTTCCATATGTCAGTCTAAGTTCACCCTAGAACTCATAAGGAAATATGGTATGGATTCCTCCAGTACCATGAAGACTCCTATGGGGTCAAGTATGTCTCTAAGCAAGGATGATGCAGGGAAACCTGTAGATGAAACCTTGTATAGAGGGATAGTTGGCTCCTTACTATACTTGACTGCAAGTAGGCCTGACATTATGTATGCTACATGTGTTTGTGCCAGGTATCAAGCCTGCCCCAAAGAGTCTCACTTGACTGCAGTCAAGAGAATCTTGAGATATCTAAAGGGCACACCTTATCTAGGCCTCTGGTACCCTAGGAATGGAGATTTTGATCTAACAGGCTATTCAGATGCAGACTTTGCAGGATGCAAGGAAGATAGAAAAAGCACAACTGGATCCTGTCAATTCCTAGGTGGAAGACTTATCTCTTGGAGTAGTAAGAAGCAAACCAGTGTGGCCATCTCCACAGCTGAGTCAGAGTATATAGCTGCAGGAAGTTGCTGTGCTCAACTTCTATGGATTCAACATCAGCTAGAAGACTATGGATGTCAGGTAAGTAGAACTCCACTTTATTGTGATTCTACTAGTGCTATTTCCATAGCTAATAATCCTGTATCTCATAGTAGAACTAAACATATTGAGATAAAATATCACTTTCTTAGGGAGCATGTAGAAAGAAATGATATTGCACTTGAATATGTTAAAACAGATAATCAGATAGCTGATATGTTCACTAAGCCCTTAGATGAAGCTAAGTTTAATAAGTTCAAAATTGAACTAGGTATGATAAACTTAGACTAAGTATACAGAACAAAAATTGGCTAAGTAAAAAGGTGTCGACACATAGACAAGTCTATGTCGACACAGAATAGTAAGTGTCGACACTTCAGAAAAATGGTGTCGACACATCTAGGAAGTTAGTGTCGACACTTCAGAATGTTAGTGTCGACACATGTCGAGTAGGTGTCGACACATCCACTAAGGTGTCGACACTTAAGTTTTACTCAGAATTTTTCTAAGTAAAGTCTCGACACATGTCGAGTATAGTGGTGTCGACACTTAACCAAGTGTCGACACATAGAATCTGTTAACTAAATTTGTGTCGACACATGAGTGTCGAGACATTATAGGTCAGTGTCGACACTTATTGACAGTGTCGACACATCATTAGAAATTCCTCCCGCCTGTTCGTCTTCAAACAGGAAAGGTATAAATAGGGTTCTGTCCTTGATTGTCGACACGCTTTCAAAGTTTCGAGACCTAAACTCTTGTGTCGACATTTCTCTCTTCTCAAGACTAAATCTTCAAACCCTAATGGCTCCCAAGCTGGAAGAGAACGTCAACGAGGGCTATGAGCTCGTGCGAGGCGCATTTGACGACAGCGATCAGGAATTCAAATCGGTGATTACCCTAGTCAGCGATTCAGGACTGGAATTCTTGGTTTCAGAACCAACGAAAATCTGGAAGAAAGAAGTAATTGAATTTCTTACTCAAGCAACTGTGGACGACTCTGGATTCAGAATCAAGTCCAGGGTGCATGGCACCAAAGTCAAACTATCTCCCAAGTCTTTGAGAAAGGTACTTCAGCTACCTAAGATTCAAGAAGAAGAGGAGGTAACTGCTTCTAAGACCAGGGAAGCTCTTACTTGGTGTGGACTGGATTCACAGATGAAGGTGGGATCAGTCTTCAATAGGAAGGGGATGAACAATCAAGGCAAGTTCTTGTCAGAAGTAGTGGGCAAGGTAATTCTGTGCAAACCAGGAGGGCATGACAGGGTGTCTGCCTCCATGTTTGAAGTAATGACCAGAATCATCTTCACTCTGAAGACAGATTGGTCAATGGTGGTTTTTGAGAAAGTGAAGGAAAGCCTGAAGAAGCCCAATCTGGGCAGGATTATAAGTCTCTACCTGGCTGGATCCATTCCAGAGGTAATGAGCACTGCTGCAGGAACAAAGATAAATCATATGAGGAGAATGGACTCCAGAATATTCTCAAGATGGGAAAGGGTGCTGGTGTCAAAGGACTTGGCCACCCCTGAGAAACAAACTTCTAAAACAGACTCTCCTCCCAGGAAGAAAAGGAAGACAGCTGCTGTGCCTCAAGAGTCCTCAAGCAGCTCAGGCAGTGAAGAACAGGTGGTCTTCACTCCTGAAAGTCCAGTAGATGTGACTGCAGCAAAGTCACCTGCTCCTCAGGAGCCAGCTGATATCCAGGGGGAGCCTCCAGCTGTAGAACATCCATCTACACTGGATAGTGAGCAGGCTACTCTCATCATTCAAGAGGTACTTGTTGATCTTAACATTTTGAATTTTTCTATATCACATTCTGATTTGTCTGATGACCATCAGCCAACTCAGCAAGCACAAGAACCAGATGTTGTTCATCCAGACACATCTATTGTGATACCTGATGCAGTGGTAGTAAGAACCAAGGACATCTCCTGCACAGTCTCCACCAGAGTATACCATGGAAGATCTGTTTTTGAACTTGGATCAAGAAGATTTTGATATGGAAAAGACTGCTGCTGATGCAGTGAAGGATGCTGTTGCTGAGGGGGAGACTTTGGATATACTAGAAGAGCCTATAAGGCTAGATTCTGAGCAGGCACAAGATGTGCATACTGAAAGAACATCCAGCCCTAAGGATAGGGTGGATATAGCAAGTACATCTGACTCTGAAGATGAGGAAGCTGAGCAAGCTAAGAAAAAGAAGTTCTTTGTATTCAAGAGGAGGAGCCAAAGCTATAAGAAGGCTCTACAAACAGTTGCTCAGCATTCACAAGTTCAACAAGCTCCATCCACTGATTATAGTGCTCTACTGCTTGCAATGCAAATCAAGATGGATGAACAAAGGAAAGCCTTAGAAACTTATGTTGATGAAGGGCACAAGGCACTGCAAACTGATCTAGGCCAGGAAATCAAGTCTATAAGGTTTGAAATGAACCTTAATAAAACAGCAATGACTGATTGTTTTACCAAGGGTGCTAATGCTGTGGTCTATCTAGCTAAACATCAAGAAGAAATTAAAGAGAAAGTGGATGATATAGCAGTCAAGCAAGGCTATGTGCTGGAGAATCAGTTGAGGATGAATGATAACTTGACTGCATCTCACAATGCAATTGTCACTGAAATTAAGAATAAGTCAGATGAACCTTCCACTTCCTCAGCTGCTGCCAAAGCTGATTTTGATAAGATATTTCAAGCAGAGATTGCTGCTGTTAAAACTGCCATAAAAGATTCCCAGAAGGTCATATCAGAACAGCTTACAAAGCTTAGACCTTTCTTTAAAGAGGGCATAAGATATTTGGATAGCCAAATCCGATTTCAGAAAGATGATGTAAGGGATCATATGGCTCAAGAAGTCATAAAGGGGGAGAGAGTGTTAGTCAAGGCCAGTTCTGAGCATGCAAAATGGATTTCAAATTCTATAAGGGCTACACTTGGATATCCTCCCCTGTGTGATGACAATGAAGTAGGTGAATCTGGTATTCAAGGAACATTTCTTGGAGGTGAGCAACAAGCAGTGGCTGATGTAATCTATCCACCTCCAGACTTTGAAATGATTCATGCTGATGTAAGCACTATGTATAGTCCAACTGCTGGCAAGCCAAATGTTATTCTGGAAAAGGTTGTTCAACCTATCACAGCTGCTATGCAAGAGGCATTGGATAAAGAAGAAGAAACTAGGCTGTCAAAGAAGAAGTTTAGGGAAATTGCTGAGCAAAAGCCAGATTTTGAACAATGGAGCCCTACTTCTAGAAACATAATTCTTACAGCCTGGAAAGCAGCCAAGGATAATGCCCATGAGAGGAACAAGTGGTTCTCAGAGGCTGAATGGAGAAAGCATGAGATTAGACAAGAAGCCATTGTCCAACACAGAAGGAAGGCCAAGTTAGGAAAGCTACCTCCAACAGCTGTGGAGCCTAGCAAGTACTTTCCCAAGCCTTATCATTATTTTGAAAGGCAGAAGATCAAGGCAGATAAGCAAGATCTAAAAGGGAAGAAGACTGCTGAAGCTGAGCCTGCTGCTGCTGCTGCTGTGAAAGCTCAAGTTAAAGCTGGAAAAGGGATTGTCATCAAAGAACCTGATCAGCACTAGATTAGGAATTAACTTGTTGCTTATTGTAATTCTGTTAAGAGAAAAACATTGTAATACTTCATTGAAAATGTATAAGAAACATTATTGGAACAGTATATGATAAATATAGTTTGAATGTTCTGAAATATGTGTGTTTCTTAATTGTTCTGCAATGTTTAATAAGTATACATGTGTGGTTTATTACATGTTCAAGTTTTCCCTGTTGTCATTTATATGTTTTACATCATTTTGTAATTTTTAATTATGAGTGGTGTATATCATTGACTAAGGGTTATGACTTCTCCAAATAGGGGGAGATTGTTGGGTACATTGGTCAAATGTACCTGATTTGAAGAAGCCTCACCTAACTCAATGATATACATCAGAATGTATTTGATGTTTGTTTGAGTTATTTGTGCAGGTTAGGTATACACTGGACTGAAGCTGAAAATTTCTAAGTCCATGTGTCGACACCCAGAGGCAAAGTGTCGACACTTGAGAAAGCTTGTGTCGACACCCAGACAAGCAGTGTCGACACTTGGAGTCATTGTGTCGACACCAGGGAAGAAGAGTCGACACCAGTCAGAAAGTGTCGACACTTGGAGCTGTGTCGACACTCAGTGTAGAAGGATGCAGAAAAGCTGTGTCGACACTTAGCAGAAGTGTCGACATCTTGAAGAGCTGAGTCAACACCAGACAGTGTCGACACTTGGAGTTGTGTCGACACTCAGCATAATTCTGCAGAGACTAAGTACAAGTGTCGACACTCAACACAATGTGTCGACACTCAATCTAAAGAGTCAACATATGAAGAATGTGTCGACACTCAGCATAATGTGTCGACACACACTCAAAGAAGTCAACACTTAAAGTATGTGTCGACACTCAGCACAATGTGTCGACACATAACCAGAAGACTCAACACTTGAAGATAGTGTCGACACAAGGAGCTGTGTCGACACTTAGCAAAGAACAGAAAACTTGTAAAATATTCTAAGTATAAGTGTCGACACTAATGGGATGTGTCGACACTCAGCTGAAGAATCAAGAATGAAGACTTGTGTCGACACCAAGAAGCAGTGTCGACACTTGACAGTTTCTACACATGAAGATGTGTCGACACAAAGGAGATGTGTCGACACTTAGAAGAATACAGAAAGAATGAAGTACAAGTGCTTGTGTCGACACTCAATTTCAGTGTCGACACATGCAGAAGAAACTGTGTCGAGACATACAAGGGAATGTGTCGACACCTTGTAGACTTGTGTCGACACTTACACAACATGTGTCGACACTTGGTCTATAAGTGTCGACACTTAAGAACAGAAAGTCTCGACACTAACTGACAGTTAGAGAATTTCAAGAAGTGACTGGTTGACATGACAGCTGCCAATCCAGCCGGTCTACAGCAACTGTCAGCAAAGTCAAAAGACTGTTATAAACCGGATCAGCCGGTTACCATGAAGGAAGCCTATAAATAGGCACCCACAGTCTACAAAAATGTAGTGATAATAATTAAGAAGTTCACAAACATTACATGGTGTGATTGAAGTAGTTGATCAGACTAAATCAAGAAGTAATACACAGAAGATCAACACAAGAAGATCAGGCAGTCCAACTGCAGATCTAAGTAGTTGGAGAGAGAGAGCTCCAACCAAGGATTCAGTCTTTGGAACTAAGGCTGAGAAGAAGAATTCAGAGTCATCTGGATTTCAAGAAGCAGAGATCAAGGATCAACTGCAGAAGATTCAGACTAATTCAGTTCTACTCAAGAAGCTTTGAAGAAAGCTAAGTCAGTTTGGATCAAGCTGAGTTCTTCCAAGAACTCTCCAAGAAACTCTCAACTCCTCTCATTCCTTCTGAGTTGTAGAGTTAGAATTTGTAATTTCTATTATAACTTGTAAGATCCATTGGATCTGAGTGATTGTAAGCCTATTTTATAAAGGCTGAGGGTAGGGCTTGGTGCCTGAGTGTAGGAGTTGAAGAACTCTGAGTGTAGGCCTTTGATTGGCTGAGTGTAGGCCTGGGTGGCTGAGTGTAGGCCTTTTGGCTGAGTGTAAGGCTTTGGGCCTGAGGTAGGAACCTTGTTGGGTTCTGAGCTAGTGGAGAAGTTTGGCCGAATCTAGTACACTGCTAGATAGGCGAAGAGGGAAAGTGGATGTACCCAAAGATTGGGGAACCACTATAAAATTAGTGTGTCTGCTGTGCTGTGCTGTGTTGTGGCTTTTCTATGTGATTTCTGAAATTGCTGTTAACTGTAATAATCTGTGATAAACTGTTGTGCTGTCAAACAAAAGCTAAAAAGGTTTAGGTCACCTATTCACCCCCCCCCCCCCTCTAGGTGTTTAGGTACCATATCTTTCAGAGGCCATCATCCCAGGAGAATTAGCCATTTGACCCATCCACTGCATAGCGTTGCAAACTTGCATCAAGTTTCGTTGCTCGCCGAAACCTATTCACAAGGTCATACTGTACCTCCGCCCAGTTCAAGTATGCATTTGCAATGGAATTCTTGTCAACACAAGAAATCTATAACGCTTCCAACTCCTAGATCAGACGTTCATCATGCATCTGCAACCAATTTGTAACACCCCTATCCGTCACATAGCATATAGCAGTAGGTCCGGCTGGGGCCCAACGACATATACCACAGACAGACTGAAGAGTTACTAAAGGAAACCATCCTTCCAATCACACACATCCTACACAGAGTACATTCTAGCGGAAGTATTTTAAATGTTTCAAAGAAAAGAACCCAAACCATAACATGAATGTCAACTAACACAAAATAGTAATGGACGTACAAAATACACAAAGTGCCTGACCATATGGCCTTAAAAGAGTTTACTTAAATAATAAATGTCTTCTAAACATCGGCACACAGGCCGACCACACATGAACATAAAAGTAAACATTCGTCTTGGCCTTCAAGGGCCGACACAGCAACCTGGCCGACCGCCCGCTACTTGCCACTAGGCTCTGCAGCACCTGCAATCAACATTCTACCGCAACGGTGGCAAACAAAAGCAACGGTCAGCTAAAGCTGACCAAATTATAATGACCACACCCCTAAATCAGGGAGGCGGTGCTCCTTCCCTGCATTTTATTAGTATATCCAACAAGCTAGTGAAAGTATAAGTTAAGCACACTTCACCACAGGCGTAGGCTCGCACGACCACATACCTCGTGCTCTCAGGGCACATTCTCGGTGAACCTGGTCCACCACCGCCCCAGAACGGCAACATCGTGAGTATTTGAGTCTTTCTTGCTGAAGCCTAAGACCCGCCCTCTATGCTATCGGTAGGCCCCTTAAACCGAACCACATAGAGCGGGAACAGTTCCACTCAACCCGTTGCTCACCTCGCCATGTCAATTTAAGTCATCGACGCGGGTCAAGCTTCCTCGAAGCCCGAGTATCGATCATACAATTTTACATAACCCTGTTATATACAAGTTTGCTCTCACGACACCAAGATGGTAGAACTACGTATCTGCCCATTTTTCTGGGTGCACCTTGGAGTTAGACCCCAAGGATCCCTGTTGCAATCTACCGCGTAGAAAAAACCCCGAAAATAACCATCGGCACAGAGTCTTCTCCGGCTATTAATGCATAATGAAACATCACCGATCCAGACCAACTTGTCCGGGTAGGCTTCACACACCATGCCTATGTCTGTACTTTGATTTCGGACTCTACATGCAAAACTAGGGGGATTATTCACATCCACCCGAAGGAACACCACACACTCACCGCATACTCGCGAGAGCGGGTTTCCTATGTAGAAAGAAAGAGGACTTCAGATGTCCACGAAGAGAATCGTTACCCTAGAGGTTCGCTTGGGCGCCATGGAAAACTAGTCGGACGGAAAGCACCGCAACGGCCTCGCCTCCATGGATCTGGACTCGGCACGCGATTTTGGGCTCCAAAGCTCCACCGACGGCCGAATCTTTCCTTCTCTTTCTTCCTTGATCTCCCCTCTCTCTAATACCTTATAAAGAGAATGGCCATGGGAAAAATGAGGAATAAACCCCCATTCACGACCTTATCCTTGCAGGAATAGTTCTGGGCCGTCGGATTATTTCAAATAGAAAAAAAGGCCCTGATTCGTACTTAAAGTCAACTTCCCGGGCCGAACACGGCCTGTGACATGCCTGTGTCACAGGCCGTGTCTCACGATCTGAAAACGATCGTCGAACATAGAACAAGACATGGGTTCAGACACGCCCGTGTTGTAAGACCCCCCTCCCCCTTACCAAGGAGGGCTACCGGATCTTATGCCCAGAACCGCCGTCTTACGGTGGCACTAACTCACGGGTTAGTCGACACCGCAACACGCCGATTCTGCCGGCTAGTACGATCATAAACCTGTAGGCCAATATGAGAAATAAGAAGTAAAACTGTGTATAAAATGCCATCAGTCCACAAGTCACAGTACAATCATATAAAAGAAATGAATAGTACAATAGTCCACAGAATAGTACAGAAGAAAGAGTAAAAAGGGCTTATGCCTAGTACATCAAATCTCTCTCTCACAAAATAGTAAATGCGGAAGCTAAACTAGAACATCAAGACTCGTCCCACCTGAGGACGCACAGTAGTAGTGGTAGCCTGCTGAAGCGGTATCTGCTCCTCATGTCCTGCCTCCTCGACGTGCTGGTGCTCCATCTCCACGGGCTCCTAAAAATAGTTGGTCACCGACCATTAGTCAAAAGACTAAGTCGTTTCCTCCACACCTCGCCCCGCAGCTCCTAGGCACCGAGCGGGAGGACGAAGCGGAGGACAACAAGGGGTAGCAAAATGGAAGCATGTGACAATATCTATCTAAAGTGGTACTAAGTAATGAAATTCTACACTAGCAATGCTAAGTACAGTACAAGTAGTAAGTAAGTAAGTGCGGTGCAGTAAAGGAAAGTAAAGAAACAGCGGTATGAACAAGTAAATAAACTAAGCTACCACTAAGCTATCATCACAAACGTACCCTAACTTATATAAATGCGCATACAAATATATAAGTTAGGATTTCCAGGAAATTTAACTTATCATATAAAAGAGCCCATACTAATTTATATGATAAGGATCTATGAAGCGTATGACCTAATATGAATGAATGATATGATGCAATTTTATGCGCAGGCAAGTGCAACTCACACACAACGACTCTGTGATCACAGACCTTTAGTTCCCACTTTTTGAGAGCTAGCATCACTCTCGGGTACCACCGTTGTGGCTACGGCAGCAGCGGAGCGGGCGTCTCCGCTTCTAGACCGGTATGCACACTACCAAGCCTTAGACCCCTCTCATACGCCTCTGTACACGTCCAAGGTGCACTCTAGAGTCTCGCGTACGTACTTTGCTGACAAACCCGTCAGTCTTGTTGGGTCGGATGTGTGTTATCGGGGGTCGTCCTCCAGACCGCAGTGTAAAACAACCCACTGGCCCCTCTAACTCCCACAACCGCCTGGTGCACCGTACTGCCATCGGTGTGACGAATGACCAGTACCGCATGCCCCGCCACAATATTTATGCACATGCAAGTAATTCATACCGAGCCTTCCGCTCGCAGGACCAAAACCCATCCTGAATCCCTCAAACCCAAACCCGGGTGAGAACGCACATCAGTGACTTTGTGTCAACTCCCTCAACCCCAAACGGGTGAGCATATATCATGAATCTCTCCAGCCCCCACACGGGCGAGAAGGTACAACAATGTCCTAACCTATTAAACTACTCTTGCCTACGGTTTATTATACTTAGAGATTTAAGGTTAATCCCAGGACTGCCCCCGGTATTCCCTGTGAAGGGCTCTCAAGGGGCACTAGGAACTGTGTTGGGATTACGCCCAGCGTTCCCTTTCGCAAGGATATTTATTTTAGTTGATGGCTACCCATGTATCTTCCCAGCTCTCCTTATTGCTTTAGTATAACCCTAGTGACTTAAGTTATTGCCGGGAAGCCGACGGTCTTCCGCCGATCCCCGCTCCAGTTGCTAGCTAAGACTTGCACTTTTAATCCCTCACTAAGACAACTCTACCCACCAGGGTTACTCATGTTGAACTCTATCTTATTTCTGCCGATAATCAATCCCCTGGTAATTCCCTTAAGGCAGGACCTATTTGTGTTATATGCAGATCATGACCTATGCCTACCCTAGAATTGTGATCTTCCAAACCTTAAGGCATCTTGCCCCTAAATTTTTATCCTAAGGTGTTATGGACTAAGGGAACTACCCTAGGAATTCTCGTAATTTTCCTTGGCCAAATAGTCCTTTAATTAATTCTTTTAATTCAAATACTAGGTCACTTTACACATGAAGTAGTTTGATTAAGTATCCACTGACCTAGGGAATTTTTCCTGAGATGTATATTGACAAAACATTACTGCCTACAGAATTTCATAATTTTCCTTAAATTATTTATTATCATTTTCAATTTAATATCAATTCCACAAAAATTCCATTTTCCAAATGAAGTATAAGCATTGTATACTCAAAAATTCCAGAAAAATTACAGAGCTTTTAGGACACTAAATTATGGTTATTGGCAGAGAATCATTAACATTTAATGTAAGATGGCCTATGGGATTCCAATATAAGATATTTACCAAAATACCATTGTACTAATTTAACACAAGTAATGCATCCATTAAATTCTGAGAAATTTATGATAAGCTAATAACAACATTTTATAATATTAGAATAAATTCCAAATTTTTCAGAGGTGTAATTCCAACATTTCAAGAATTATCATGATGAGGGTAAAATGGGAAATTTAGGGTATCTACTCCAAAGTTCTTCAAAACAGAGAAATCATAATTTTCCTAAGTCAAATTTGATGTAATCTATGCCTTGGCAAAGTTGTTTGGATTTGTACTTGAATAAATCCTATTTTCCAATTTTTAATTCCAAAATAGCTATTTTAAAATAAATTCCAATAAATGGAATTTGATCCCAAAAATTCCCTTATTAATTTGAGGAGTGAAATTTACCCTAATGAACCACTGTAAATAATTTCATGACTCATGCATGTAACCATTGGGCTAAATTCACCAAATTGCATTTTTGCTATTTGCACACCAAGGTTAAACATAGGCTAGCACATGCAAGTGGATTCCCCAACATGCAGTGAACCCAAGGTGCTGAAAATTTTATCATGCACCAAGGGTGACCCCACTGACCCACCACCAAAATTTGGGGCCATGGGGAGGAGTAGAACTCCATATATGCCATTAATTTAAATTTTGATATTTTACCAAAAACTATAGGAAAATGTTTTCTAAAAATTCCTAAATTTTGGCAGGAGGTAAGTAAGCCCTAATCATGCATGTGCCCAAAAGTTGGGGCCATGGTGACTAATATTGAGACCAGGGCATCCAATATATTTTCTGCCCTAGTCTAGGACCAGTCCTAGGAAAAATGTCCTACAGGGCTGTACTCTACACCAAAATGTATGTTTAGGGTGGCATATTAAAGGTAAGACCCTAGGCTACAATTTACATTAAGGGCCTAAGTTCTGGAAATGCCTCTAAGAGGCCTAAATTTAACATGCAAAAGTACTGAAAAAGTGTGACAGGAAATGTCACTATTCATATATTAAACTGATTTATATTAAAATCGGCGCACGAATCTTAAAGTAAGAATCGACGGGATCGGGTTATCGTCTACCTCCAGCCAACGGCTGAGATCGAGCCGACCTGGAACGATTTTGCCGGCGGTTTCCGGCCAGCTGAGACGTCGCCACCTCCGGCCAATGGTGCCATCACCTTCACGGTGGTGGTGGCTATCATTTCCCGGCGATGGGGCGGCGGGAGACGGCGGCGACGGCGATCCCGAGCGGTTTCAGAAACTTAGAATTTTCTCGATTTTCTCACATGGCATCGGGCTCAATTGAGCCCGATCTCTCGCCTATTTGATCTAAGAAGCTAGTGCGGGTAGAGGTGAAGTGAAACGCACCATAATCGGGGCTTGGCTGCGGGTCAGGCGGCGGTTTGCCGTGGTGGTGGTGCGCCGGCGAGCTCCTCCCCGAAAGTTCAATTCTCCACCATTCTCCATGAGTAAGTAGTCGAATTCCACTCCTCTCGGCCTTCTGAAGCTAATGGTGAGCTCTGTTTGGACTGGGGTGGCCTATAAGTGGAGATAACTCCAATGTTAGCTCGGTTTTGAGCTTTGGAGGCTTCACCCAGCAGCCATGTGGCTCACAGCCCTGGTTTCCTGCTGGAATTAAAGAGGGGAGGTCAGCCACCTGGTCTTGGGCAGCCTAAGTCAGCTGATGGGGTGGCCATGTGGCCACCATCTCCTTCATTCCTCTTTCTCTCTCCTCTTTCCCTAAAAATTCCAATTTTACCCCCTTGCATGTATTCTCTCTCCTGATTTAGAGGGGTAGGGCTGGTCTTGTTCACTTGGGCTGACTATGGGCCAATTTTGGTGGGCTTGGTCCAAGGGGGAATGACTTGGCCTTCATTTCATCCCTTAGGTCAAATTGTTGACCAATTTGACTTTTGGGGTTGACTGGTCAACTATGGTGGGTGGACTGACCCCACTTGGTGGAAATGGGTCTAGTGGCACCACCCAACTTGGTTTGGGTCAAGGGGGTGCCCCACTTAGGTTAATTGGGCCTATGAGTGTGGGTTTGACCAATTTAAGCCCAAGGTTGACCTTGGTCAACTGGGGTCAAAATGTTGACCCAGTGACATACCCTAGGGTCCACTTAGATTGTTTTTAGGGTTAGGGCAATGTGGTGGGGTCATGGTGTGGCTAGGGTCCCCACTTAGGCTAGTTTGACCTAGTTTGACTATGGTCTTATAGTGGGCCCCACATGGCTACCACCCATTACCTAGGGTCAAACTTAGTTGGTCTCCTCAAATCTCACCCCATGCCTAACCCAATCTAAGTTGAGGGGTCTAGAAGTAACATGGGATGTTACAAATTCCAATAAACAAGAAAATAATTTCGTCCCCGAAATTTAAGTTCGGGTCTACGGGGTTCTAATTGCAAGAATTATCAAGAATCTTAAGAGCATAACTTAAATGTACCTGATACGAATAGCTCCGGGTGTTGCTCCAGCATCAGATCTCTCGGCTCCCAAGTGTGCTCTTCCCGTCCATGGTTGGACCACAGCACCTTCACAAGGGGAACCTTCTTCTTCCGCAACACTCGGATGGCTGTATCGTCAATCCGGATCGGCTCCAATCTCACTGACCTGTCAGGCTCTACCGGTCCGGCTGTAGTAGTGATGTGCTGCTCCGGCCGAAGGAGAGCTCTCCGTAAGGAAGAGACATGGAAGACGTCATGTAGTGCACCCAACTCCGGTGGCAGCTGCAGTCGGTAAGCTAAGGGGCCGATCCGCTCCAGGATCAGGTAGGGCCCCATGTATCGTGGACTGAGCTTCTTGTGCCTCCGCACCCGTGAAACACCGTGTACCGGACGTATCTTCAAGAATACCCTGTCTCCAACCTGGAACTCCACCTGCCGGTGCCGAGCATCATAATACTTTGCCTGCCTGCTCTGGGCCTCCAGTAGCCGATCCCTGATCAATCGAATCTGAGCCTCAGTGTCCTCTATATATTCGGATCCCAGAGCCCTGGTGTCCACATCCTGTACCCATGATAGCGGTGTCCGGCATCTCCTCCCGTAAAGAGCCTCATACGGAGCCATCCTGATGCTAGCCTGGTGGCTGTTATTATACGAGAACTCGATCAATGACAGCAGCCTCTCCCAAGGCCTCCCCGTATCCAATATGCATAATCTGAGCAGGTCCTCCATGGTCCGGATGGTCCGCTCGGTCTGTCCGTCGGTCTGCGGGTGGAAGGCGGTACTAAAGGTAAGCCGAGATCCCAAGTGAGCATGCACGGCCCTCCACTCGCTCGAAGTGAACCGACCATCACGGTCCGAAACAATAGTCCTGGGGATACCATGATATCTGATGTACTGCTCCACAAATAGTCTCACCAGAACTGCAACTGGGGCATCCTTCCGAACTGGAATAAACCGCGCGACTTTGGTCAATCTGTCCACTATAACCCATATAGAATCATGTCCGGAGTGGGAGAGAGGCAATCCGTGTACAAAGTCCATAACAATGTCCTCGAACTTCCACTCTGGAACTGGCAGTGGCTGTAGTAAACCTCCCGGGCTCTTGCATTCCGCCTTCACACGCTGGCAGGTCTCGCAATGGGTCACAAAATCCGTGATCTCCCTCTTCATCCCGGGCCAATACATAGATCTCCGCAAATCTGCCCACATCTTGGTGATGCCGGGGTGCACTGAATATCTCGAGCAATGTGCCTCTCGGAGTATGTCATCTCGAATACTGCCCCCTGCTGGTATGTAGATGCGCCCCCGGAACCGAAGAAGATCATCCTGTAATGTGTAGTCCTCGACCTTGCCCCTCTCTAGGGCACTGAAAATCGGCTGTAACGCAGCATCCATCCTCTGATGTGCTCGGATGCGCTCCTGTATATCATCGCAGCTGATCACTGAGCTCAAATACTCTCTATATACCACTGGCTCGGTCTCGGACACCACGGTAATGTGCATGTCCTCCATCATCTGAAGCAGCTCTATGGACATCAATCGGGGCCCCGGTCCAGAAGTGCCGGCCCTCCTGCTCAAAGCATCCGCAACCGTGTTCGCTTTTCCCGGATGATAGTGGATCTTGTAATCATAATCACAGAGAAACTCCAGCCACCTCCTCTGTCTCAGGTTTAGGTCCTTCTGAGTATCGATATACTTGAGATTCTTGTGATCTGAGAAGATGTCACAATGAATCCCATATAAGTAATGCCTCCATATTTTCAGGGCGAAAACCACAGCCCCGAGCTCTAGATCATGTACTGGATAGTTATGCTCATGCTTCTTCAACTGTCTCGAAGCATAAGCGATAACGTGTCCATGCTGCATCAAGACTGCACCCATCCCCTGATAAGAGGCGTCCGTGTAGATCTGGAATCCTTCGCTCCCGGATGGAAGCGCAAGAATGGGGGATGAGATGAGTCGGTCCTTCAGCTCCTGAAAAGCCGTTTCACACCGCTCTGACCAAACAAAATCTATATCCTTCTTTGTCAAGGACGTGAGGGGGAGTGCTATCCTCGAGAACCCCTCCACGAACTTGCGGTAATAGCCTGCTAGTCCCAAGAAACTGCGGATGTCAGATGCGGTCTTCGGCCGCGGCCAATCCCTCACTGTCTCTATCTTGGCCGGGTCCACAGCTAACCCAGCCCCACTGATCGTGTGCCCCAGGAATGCCACCTCCTGCAACCAGAACTGGCACTTCGAAAATTTTGCGTACATCTGTGTCTCCCTCAATCTCTGCAGGACCTGTGCCAAGTGCTCCGTATGCTCCTCCTGAGTCCGAGAATAAATAAGGATGTCGTCGATGAATACTATCACGAAGCGATCCAAGAAAGGCTCGAAAACACGGTTCATCAGACTCATGAATGCAGCAGGAGCATTCGTGAGCCCAAAAGGCATCACCGTGAATTCGTATAGTCCATAGCGCGAACTGAAAGCCGTCTTCGGTTTGTCTTCTTCCCTGATACGGAGCTGATAATAGCCGGATCGCAAGTCTAACTTGGAGAACCAGAATGCTCCCTGTAGCTGGTCAAATAACTCATCTATCCGAGGCAGAGGATAGGTGTTGCGGACCGTCAACCGGTTCAGCTCCCGGTAATCTATACACAATCGCAGTGATCTGTCCTTCTTTTTCACAAATAGAACTGGCGCTCCCCATGGCGATGAACTAGGCCGTACAAATCCTGACTCGACTAGCTCCTGCTGTTGAGTTCTGAACTCTGCTAACTCTCTAGGAGCCATCCTGTAGGGTGCTCGGGACACCGGCTTCGCTCCCGGCACTAGCTGAATCCTGAAGTCCAAGTCTCTAGCAGGCGGTAGCCCGGGCAATTTCTCCGGGAATACGTCGGAGAAATCCCGAACCACCGGAATATCTGAGATAGTCGCCTCTGTCCCCACCATCTCGAAGCAGACAATATAGACTTCTTCACCCTGCTCATGGGCCTTCACAGCCTGTATAGAAGATAATAGTAGGTGGCAAATAGGCTGGATACCTTCAACGATAACATGAGAGTCGCCATGTCTCAGCGTGATCCTCCTGGACGGGCAATCTATCTGGGCATGGTTCTGATGCAACCAGGCCATGCCCAAGATCAAATCAAAGTCCTGCAGCTTCAAGATAGTCGCCGGCGCCTCAAATGCCTTGCCGCCAATCTCGGCCTCCATATCACAATGTGCAGTGGTCCGCAGCTCCGATCCATCGGGTAGGCGTACCCTCATCTCTAATCCAGGGAACCTCTCCACGCCTTCGAGTCCGTCGATGAAGGCCTCGGATACGAACGAGTGTGACGCACCCGTGTCGAAAAGAGTATGGGCAGGCTTGCCGCTGATCATGACTATGCATGAGGTTTGTTTATGTGAAGGTTAATTGTTATCCTATGGTTCCAGGTACTATATATATATCATTGGAAAATTTAAGGAAACTCAAAATTAACTTCAAGTACCTGTGATGACCTCCTCGGGATTCCTCGGCTCTGTGAGGTCCAAGGCGTATATCTGCTCCTGCTCGCGCCTCCTGCCGTGATATCCCCGACCTCGGCCTCGTCCTCGGCCTCGTCCTCGGCCCTGCTGTACTGGGGCCACTGGAGGTGGAGGAGGAGGAGGGGGATGGAATCGGTGCGGGCACTCCGACCTGATGTGCCCAGGCTGGCGGCATCCGTAACAAACCACTTGTCGGTGGCCTCAGTCATCCTGCCTCCTTGGATCATGCATCTGTAGAGGTGGGGGAGCCAATGCTGGAGGAGGCCCCTGCTCCTGCCTGAAGTTGGGACGACGACGTCCCCCACCCCTCCGGTATCCGATGGTCCTGCCTCTCTGAGAGCCCCTACTGCTCTCACCTGATGTCGATCCATCAAATGGTCTCTTCCCTCCGGCTCGCACCATCAGCTGGTCAGCCTCCAGCTTCTTCGCCATCTCGATGATCTGCCTGGATGTGCCATGTGAAATGAATAACAGAGCCTGCCTCAGATCATCCCTGAGGCCCCGGTAAAACCTCTTTGCATACCTCCTGTCGTCGGTGTCCTGAATCCCTGCGAACCTGGCCAAGTGGGAGAACTCTCTCTGGTACTCTATCACTGATCTGGTCCCCTGCTTGAGGTTCAAAAACCTCTCCTCCAAAGCATCCCTGTCCGTAGCAGAGACGAAGTGCTCCAGGAACACATCGCCAAACTCCTCCCAAGAAATCTCTGACAACTCAAAGTCCGCATAAGTAGTCTCCCGGACTGACTTCCACCATCTCTTCGCGTGGGCCTCTAGCACGGAGGTGGCTAGAGGTACTGCCTGGCCGACTGGGCAGCTGATGCCCGCTAAGATCTCGTGTATGGCCTCCAGCCATTCTTCTGTCTTCACCGCATCCTCTGTCCCGCGGTACGTCGGTGGGGACAGGCTCTTGAATGCACTCAGCCAGCTCGACCCCGGATTTGGCTGTGGAGCCGGGACTTGCTGGGCTCTAAAGGCATCCAAAATCGCCGTCAGGGTCTGCCCCATCTCCGTATGTAGGAATGGAGTGGCAGCTGGAGGGGGAGGAGCCACATTTTGCGGCGCTGCGACCTGTGGAGGTTGCATAAAGGTAAGGTTAAAGCAAAATTGGCCTATCAAATTGTACTTTGTGGACCATTTCTGTGACTTTTGTACATGGGCACACCACTGCTTCCGCTGCATAGTTTGTCCGCAAACTAATGCTGGGGCGGGGGTGGTCCCATGTTGTGGACTTCTTTCTCATATGATCGTTGTTCGAGTGATACCAGTTTGTAAGACCCCCTCCCCCTTACCAAGGAGGGCTACCGGATCTTATGCCCAGAACCGCCGTCTTACGGTGGCACTAACTCACGGGTTAGTCGACACCGCAACACGCCGATTCTGCCGGCTAGTACGATCATAAACCTGTAGGCCAATATGAGAAATAAGAAGTAAAACTGTGTATAAAATGCCATCAGTCCACAAGTCACAGTACAATCATATAAAAGAAATGAATAGTACAATAGTCCACAGAATAGTACAGAAGAAAGAGTAAAAAGGGCTTATGCCCAGTACATCAAATCTCTCTCTCACAAAATAGTAAATGCGGAAGCTAAACTAGAACATCAAGACTCGTCCCACCTGAGGACGCACAGTAGTAGTGGTAGCCTGCTGAAGCGGTATCTGCTCCTCATGTCCTGCCTCCTCGACGTGCTGGTGCTCCATCTCCACGGGCTCCTAAAAATAGTTGGTCACCGACCATTAGTCAAAAGACTAAGTCGTTTCCTCCACACCTCGCCCCGCAGCTCCTAGGCACCGAGCGGGAGGACGAAGCGGAGGACAACAAGGGGTAGCAAAATGGAAGCAGGTGACAATATCTATCTAAAGTGGTACTAAGTAATGAAATTCTACACTAGCAATGCTAAGTACAGTACAAGTAGTAAGTAAGTAAGTGCGGTGCAGTAAAGGAAAGTAAAGAAACAGCGGTATGAACAAGTAAATAAACTAAGCTACCACTAAGCTATCATCACAAACGTACCCTAACTTATATAAATGCCCATACAAATATATAAGTTAGGATTTCCAGGAAATTTAACTTATCATATAAAAGAGCCCATACTAATTTATATGATAAGGATCTATGAAGCGTATGACCTAATATGAATGAATGATATGATGCAATTTTATGCGCAGGCAAGTGCAACTCACACACAACGACTCTGTGATCATAGACCTTTAGTTCCCACTTTTTGAGAGCTAGCATCACTCTCGGGTACCACCGCTGTGGCTACGGCAGCAGCAGAGCGGGCGTCTCCGCTTCTAGACCGGTATGCACACTACCAAGCCTTAGACCCCTCTCATACGCCTCTGTACACGTCCAAGGTGCACTCTAGAGTCTCGCGTACGTACTTTGCTGACAAACCCGTCAGTCTTGTTGGGTCGGATGTGTGTTATCGGGGGTCGTCCTCCAGACCGCAGTGTAAAACAACCCACTGGCCCCTCTAACTCCCACAACCGCCTGGTGCACCGTACTGCCATCGGTGTGACGAACGGCCAGTACCGCATGCCCCGCCACGATATTTATGCACATGCAAGTAATTCATACCGAGCCTTCCGCTCGCAGGACCAAAACCCGTCCTGAATCCCTCAAACCCAAACCCGGGTGAGAACGCACATCAGTGCCTTTGTGTCAACTCCCTCAACCCCAAACGGGTGAGCATATATCATGAATCTCTCCAGCCCCCACACGGGAGAGAAGGTACAACAATGTCCTAACCTATTAAACTACTCTTGCCTACGGTTTATTATACTTAGAGATTTAAGGTTAATCCCAGGACTGCCCCCGGTATTCCCTGTGAAGGGCTCTCAAGGGGCACTAGGAACTGTGTTGGGATTACGCCCAGCGTTCCCTTTCGCAAGGATATTTATTTTAGTTGATGGTTACCCATGTATCTTCCCAGCTCTCCTTATTGCTTTAGTATAACCCTAGTGACTTAAGTTATTGCCGGGAAGCCGACGGTCTTCCGCCGATCCCCGCTCCAGTTGCTAGCTAAGACTTGCACTTTTAATCCCTCACTAAGACAACTCTACCCACCAGGGTTACTCATGTTGAACTCTATCTTATTTCTGCCGATAATCAATCTCCTGGTAATTCCCTTAAGGCAGGACCTATTTGTGTTATATGCAGACCATGACCTATGCCTACCCTAGAATTGTGATCTTCCAAACCTTAAGGCATCTTGCCCCTAAATTTTTATCCTAAGGTGTTATGGACTAAGGGAACTACCCTAGGAATTCTCGTAATTTTCCTTGGCCAAATAGTCCTTTAATTAATTCTTTTAATTCAAATACTAGGTCACTTTACACATGAAGTAGTTTGATTAAGTATCCACTGACCTAGGGAATTTTGCCTGAGATGTATATTGACAAAACATTACTGCCTACAGAATTTCATAATTTTCCTTAAATTATTTATTATCATTTTCAATTTAATATCAATTCCACAAAAATTCCATTTTTCAAATGAAGTATAAGCATTGTATACTCAAAAATTCCAGAAACATTACAGAGCTTTTAGGACACTAAATTATGGTTATTGGCAGAGAATCATCAACATTTAATGTAAGATGGCCTATGGGATTCCAATATAAGATATTTACCAAAATGCCATTGTACTAATTTAACACAAGTAATGCATCCATTAAATTCTGAGAAATTCATGATAAGCTAATAACAACATTTTATAATATTAGAATAAATTCCAAATTTTTCAGAGGTGTAATTCCAATATTTCAAGAATTATCATGATGAGGGTAAAATGGGAAATTTAGGGTATCTACTCCAAAGTTCTTCAAAACAGAGAAATCATAATTTTCCTAAGTCAAATGTGATGTAATCTATGCCTTTGCAAAGTTGTTTGGATTTGTACTTGAATAAATCCTATTTTCCAATTTTTAATTCCAAAATAGCTATTTTAAAATAAATTCCAATAAATGGAATTTGATCCCAAAAATTCCCTTATTAATTTGAGGAGTGAAATTTACCCTAATGAACCACTGTAAATAATTTCATGACTCATGCATGTAACCATTGGGCTAAATTCACCAAATTGCATTTTTGCTATTTGCACACCAAGGTTAAACATAGGCTAGCCCATGCAAGTGGATTCCCCAACATGCAGTGAACCCAAGGTGCTGAAAATTTTATCATGCACCAAGGGTGACCCCACTGACCCACCACCAAAATTTGGGGCCATGGGGAGGAGTAGAACTCCATATATGCCATTAATTTAAATTTTGATATTTTACCAAAAACTATAGGAAAATGTTTTCTAAAAATTCCAAAATTTTGGCAGGAGGTAAGTAAGCCCTAATCATGCATGTGCCCAAAAGTTGGGGCCATGGTGACTAATATTGAGACCAGGGCATCCAATATATTTTCTGCCCTAGTCTAGGACCAGTCCTAGGAAAAATGTCCTACAGGGATGTACTCTACACCAAAATGTATGTTTAGGGTGGCATATTAAAGGTAAGACCCTAGGAGACAATTTTAATTAAGGGCCTAAGTTCTGGAAATGCCTCTACGAGGCCTAAAGTTAACATGCAAAAGTACTGAAAAAGTGTGACAGGAAATGTCACTATTCATATATTAAACTGATTTATATTAAAATCGGTGCACGAATCTTAAAGTAAGAATCAACGGGATCGGGTTATCGTCTACCTCCAGCCAACGGCTGAGATCGAGCCGACCTGGAATGATTTTGCCGGCGGTTTCCGGCCAGCTGAGACGTCGCCACCTCCGGCCAATGGTGCCATCACCTTCATGGTGGTGGTGGCTATCATTTCCCGGCGATGGGGCGGCGGGAGACGGCGGCGACGGCGATCCCGAGCGGTTTCAGAAACTTAGAATTTTCTCGATTTTCTCACATGGCATCGGGCTCAATTGAGCCCGATCTCTCGCCTATTTGATCTAAGAAGCTAGTGCGGGTAGAGGTGAAGTGAAACGCACCATAATCGGGGCTTGGCTGCGGGTCAGGCGGCGGTTTGCCGTGGTGGTGGTGCGCCGGCGATCTCCTCCCCGAAAGTTCAATTCTCCACCGTTCTCCATGAGTAAGTAGTCGAATTCCACTCCTCTCGGCCTTCTGAAGCTAATGGTGAGCTCTGTTTGGACTGGGGTGGCCTATAAGTGGAGATAACTCCAATGTTAGCTCGGTTTTGAGCTTTGGAGGCTTCACCCAGCAGCCATGTGGCTCACAGCCCTGGTTTCCTGCTGGAATTAAAGAGGGGAGGTCAGCCACCTGGTCTTGGGCAGCCTAAGTCAGCTGATGGGGTGGCCATGTGGCCACCATCTCCTTCATTCCTCTTTCTCTCTCCTCTTTCCCTAAAAATTCCAATTTTACCCCCTTGTATGTATTCTCTCTCCTGATTTAGAGGGGTAGGGCTGGTCTTGTTCACTTGGGCTGACTATGGGCCAATTTTGGTGGGCTTGGTCCAAGGGGGGAATGACTTGGCCTTCATTTCATCCCTTAGGTCAAATTGTTGACCAATTTGACTTTTGGGGTTGACTGGTCAACTATGGTGGGTGGACTGACCCCACTTGGTGGAAATGGGTCTAGTGGCACCACCCAACTTGGTTTGGGTCAAGGGGGTGCCCCACTTAGGTTAATTGGGCCTATGAGTGTGGGTTTGACCAATTTAAGCCCAAGGTTGACCTTGGTCAACTGGGGTCAAAATGTTGACCCAGTGACATACCCTAGGGTCCACTTAGATTGTTTTTAGGGTTAGGGCAATGTGGTGGGGTCATGGTGTGGCTAGGGTCCCCACTTAGGCTAGTTTGACCTAGTTTGACTATGGTCTTATAGTGGGCCCCACATGGCTACCACCCATTACCTAGGGTCAAACTTAGTTGGTCTCCTCAAATCTCACCCCATGCCTAACCCAATCTAAGTTGAGGGGTCTAGAAGTAACATGGGATGTTACACGTGTACTGCTTGACACGCCTGTGTCAGCTTATGACACGCCCGTGTCACGAGGTGTGTCCTTCAAACGACACAGTAAACTGTCACGTCCCGACCACGACACGGGTTTAGACACGCCCGTGTAACTTTTGACATGCCCGTGTCGACCAGTACACGCCCGTGCTTTAGGCCATGTACCACAACCGACACAGCCCGGTTAACACAGAGAAGGACACAGCCCTGGACACACCCGTGTCCGCACTAGACACACCAGTGTCCGACCTGGATACGCCCGTGTCCCAGGCCATGTACCTCACTCGACACCACTCTGCCGACACACAGCAAGACACGACGCTGGACACGCCCGTGTATCAGGCCGTGTGCCCGACCTCCAAGGATCGTCGACTGCATTTCATTGACCACACGGAAAATCGTCGAACTCGTAACTTGACACGGCCATGGACACGCCCATGTCCAAGGCCGTGTGACCCTTGTAAGGCCCCAGATTGGCCTGAAGACGCTACCAGAACATTTCCGAGTTTTGGAGCGTTATAATTCTCCCCCTTAAAAGAATTTCGTCCCGAAATTATAGAATGAAAAGTAATCAAACTTAAACAGTACCTGAGTAGAAGAGCTGGGGATACTCCTCAAGCATGGTCTGCTCTCTCTCCCTTGAAAGCTCCTCACGACCGCAGTTGCGCATTGGACCTTGTCCATCTTGATGTCCTTGTTACGAAGTCGCTTGACTTCAAAGTCCTCAATGCGAACGGGCTTGGCCTTCGTCGTCAACCCACTATCAATAGGTACTTGATCTACCGCAATCACTTATGAAGGCTCTTGCACCGCCTTCCACAACACCGATATATGGAATACGACGTGTAGACCACATAATTCCACTAATAGTTTCATTCGGTAAGATGCTTCACCAATTCTCTCTAGAATCTCAAACGGACCAAGGTACCTCGGACTCAGCTTCTTCAACATGGGCTTTTGCGCTCTATTTACCACTTGGCTCCGCAGCACCTGCAAGCAACAATCCACCGCAACGTTGGCAAACAAAAGCAACAGTCAGCTATGCTGACCAAATTATAACGACCCTGCCCCCGAACTCGGGGCGGCGATGCTCCTTCCCTACACTTTGTTAGCATAACCAAGCAGTATAGTGTAAAAACACTTCATCACAGGCGTAGGCACATATGACCATATACCTCGTGCTCTCAGGGAACATTCTCGGTTAACACGGTCAAAGTCCATTGTCTCACCACCGCCCCCTGGACAGCAATATCTCATGAGCATTATGGTCTTTCTGGCCTACGCCTAAGACCCTCCATCTATGCCAACGGTAAGTGCCAAGTACCTTTAGGTCTCTTTAACCGAACGACATAGAGCGGGTACGGTTCCGCCTAACCTGTTGCTCACACCACCCTGTTACCTTAAGATATGGGTGCGGGTCAAACTTCCCCGAGTCGCAATCCGATCACACACTTCACATAACCCGATTATATGCAGGTTGGCTCCCAGGCCACCAAGATGGCAGAATCATGCATCTTCCCAGTTTTCTGGGTGCACCTTGGAGTTAGTACCCAAGGCTCCCTGCTGTAATCTACCGTGTAGAAAACCCGAAAAACAACCATCGATGCGGAGTCTTCTCCGGCCATTTATGCAATGCAACATCACCGATCCAAACCAACTTGTCCGGGTAGGCTTCACACATCATGCATATATCTGTTTCTCGATTACAGACTCTACATGCTAAACAACGGGGACTATTCATGTCTACCCAAAGGAACGCCTCACACTCACCGCAAACTCGCGAGAGAGGGCTTCCTATGCAAAGGAAAAGAGGAATTCACATGTCCTAGGATGAGAATCGTTACCCTAGCATTCCTCTTTGGCGCCATGAAAATCTATGTAGATGAAAAGCACCGCAATGTCCTCTCCTCCGTAGATCCGAAGTCGGCTTGCGATTTGGCGCTCCGAAGCTCCCCGGAGGCCGGATCTTTCTTCCTTCATCTTCCTTGCTCTCCCCTCTCTCTAGAACTTTAGAAAGAGAAAACCCAAATAGAATGAGGATTTCTAAGACCTATTCCCAGGTATATCCCAGAAAGAACAACCCTGAACTGTTGGATCCCAAAATAAGGAAACGGACGACCACGATTCACACTTAAAATCCAAAACCTGGGCCGAACACGGCTTGTGACACGCCCGTGTCCAAAGCTGTGTGCCTCAATCGATGCCAAAACCGTCGTGCCGAGAATAGGACACGGGCACCCGACACGCCCATGTCAAGCTTAACACGCCCATGTCAACTAATACACGCACGTGTTGCCGGGCGTGTTCCTCCATTGACATAGGACCAAAAACATCCTGCAAGGGACACGGGTACTTGACACGCCAGTGTCATATTTTGACACACCCGTGTCTACCCGTACATGCCCGTGCGCTAACACCGTGTGTCTCCCACGACACGGCTCAACCTTCACCCCATGAAGGACACTGCCTGGGACACGCCATTGTCTCAGGCCGTGTTCGCTGCTCGACGATCGTCGACTCCCAATTCGTCGACCACTCGGCCAGATCGTCAACCTGAGCACGACACGCCCCTGGGACACACCCGTGTCCTAGGCCGTGTAACCACTACCAAGTTCTAAACTTGGTTCAAAATGCTACCCGTCCCTCTTTTGAGTTTAGGTGTGTTACAGCTCTCTCCCCCATATAAGGATTTCGTCCTGAAATTACAGAAAGGGAAATAAACACAAAACTAAAACGGTACCTGAGTGGAATAACTCTGGGTACTCCTCAATCATGGTCTGCTCTCACTCCCATGAGAGCTCCTCCCGATCGCAATTGTCCCAACAGACCTTGACCATCCTAATCTCTTTGTTGCGTAGCCGCTTGACTTCTTAGTCCTCAATGCTTACAGGCTTCACCTTCATCGTCAAACCATTATCAACATATACTTGATCGACCGCAATCACTTGCGGTGGCTCTTGCACGACCTTCTGTAGCACCGATTTGTGGAATACGTCATGTAGACCACTTAGTTCCACCGATAGCCTCAGTCGATATGCTGCTTCGCCAATCCGCTCCAGAACCTCAAACGGTCCAAGGTACCTCAGGCTTAGCTTCTTCAAGCACCGTACCCGCGAGACACCCTTGAACGGCTTAATCTTCAGGTACACCCAGTCGCCAACAGCGAACTCAACGTTCCGATGTTTGGCATTATAGTACTTAGCTTGGCGGTCCTAAGCGATTAGCAATCTTTCTCGAATCATTCGTACTAATGAAGTCGTGTCTTCCACCTCTTGCCGCTTGTACAACTTTGACTCACCCGTTTCCAACCAAGACAATGACGTGCGACATCTCCTACCATAAAGGTCCTCGAAGGACGCCATCTGAATGCTCGCCTGGTAGCTATTGTTGTACGCAAATTACACCAAGTATATGTGGTCTTCCCACTGCTTCCCGAAGTCCAGGACGCACATGTGAAGCATGTCTTCCATTATCCTATTGACCCTCTCGGTCTGACCATCCGTCCGCGGATGAAAGGCCGTGCTGAATCTCAACTTGGTCCCCAACATCCGCTGCACCAATCTCCAGTCATTGGCCATGAACCACCCATCACGGTCACTCACGATGATGCGGGGCACACTGTTGGGTACATTGGTTCAAATGTACCTGATTTGAAGAAGCCTCACCCAACTCAATGATATACATCAAAATGTATTTGATGTGTTTTGAGTTTACTTGTGCAGGCTAAGTATTTGCAGGAAAGAAGAAAAAGTTTCTAAGTCCATGTGTCGACACCCAGAGGGAAAGTGTCGACACTTACGAAGACTTGTGTCGACACCCAGGCAAGCAGTGTCGACACTTGGAGTCATTGTGTCGACACCAGGGATGCTGAGTCGACACCAGACAGAAAGTGTCGACACAAGGAGCTGTGTCGACACTCAATGAAGAAAAGCCAGTGAAGCTGTGTCGACACTTAGCAGTTGTGTTGACACCCAGTGAAACTGTGTCTACACCAGAAAGTGTCGACACTTGGAGGCTGTGTCGACACTCAGCAAAAGTTAGCAGAGACTAAGTACAAGTGTCGACATCCAGAACAATGTGTCGACACTCGGCAGAAGAGTCAACACTTGAAGTAAGTGTCGACACCAAGAACAATATGTAGACACTTAGCTGAAGACTCAACACTTGAAGAAAGTGTCGACACAAGGAGCTGTGTCGACACTTAACAAAGATCAGCAAAATTCAACAAAATATTCTAAGTACAAGTGTCGACACTAAAGGAATGTGTCGACATACAGCCAGAGTCTCGACTGAAGAAGAAAGTGTCGACACCCAAAGCAATATGTCGACACTCAACAAGTATCAACACTTAAGACATGTGTCGACACCAAGAAGCAGTGTCGACACTTAACAGATTCAACACATGAAGATGTGTCGACACAAAGGTGTTGTGTCGACACTTAGAAGAATTCAGCAGGATACTGAAGTATAAGTACTTGTGTCGACACTCAATTTCAGTGTCGACACATGAAGAAGAAGTAGTGTCGAGATACAAAATCTACAACACAAGGAGTTGTGTCGACACCTTGTAGACTAGTGTCGACACTTAGACAACTTGTGTCGACACTTGGTCTATAAGTGTCGACACTTAAAGACAGAAAGTCTCGACACTTAAAGACAGTTACAGAATTTTCAAGAACTAACTGGATGACTTAACAGCTGCCATTCCAGCCGGTCTACAGCACCTGTCATAGTTGTCAGAATTCAGTTATGGACCGGACCAGCCGGTTATCATGAAGAAGGCCTATAAATAGGCATATGCTGTCTACAGAAATTGGTTGTTGAAGTTGTTGAAGAGATTGAACACAAGTCCAAGTTCAAATTTAAAGAAGATCTAGCTATCAAGTGAAGATCTAAGAAGTTGGAGAGAGAGAGCTCCATCCAAGAAATCAGCTGTTGGAACCCAGCTGAGAAGAAGGATTCAGATTGGTCTGAATCTTAAGAAGCCGAGATCAAGGATCAACTGCAGAGGAATCAGTCTTATTGTGTTCTACTTTCAAGAAGCTTTGAAGAAAGACAAGTCAGATTGATTTCAGCTGAGTTCTTCCAAGAACTCATCAAGAATCTCACAACTTATCTCTCTTTCATCTAAGTTGTTGAGTTTATATATTTTGTATTCATTATAACTTGTAGGATCCTAAGGGATCTGAGATTGTAAGCCTGCAATTATAAAGGCTGAGGGTAGGAGAGTTAAATCTCTGAGTGTAGGCCTTGGTGGCTAAGTGTAGGCCCTGGTGGCTGAGTGTAGGCCTTTATGGCTGAGTGTAGGCCTTTGTGGCTGAGTGTAGGCTTTGTGAAAAAGCTGAGTTGTAGGGCCTTGGGCCTGAGGTGTAGGAGCCTGTTTTGGGTTCTGAGATAGTGGAGGAGTTTGGCTGAATCCAGTACACTGCTAGATAGGCGAAGGGGGAAAGTGGATGTACCCAAAACTTGGGGAACCACTATAAAACTCTATGTCTACTGTGTGATTGTTGTTGGCTGTGATTGCTGCATATGTGCTGTGATATAGTAGATAGAATTCTGTGATATTATCTGATTGCTGCTCAAAAAGTTAAAAACATTCAAGTCACCTATTCACCCCCCCCCCCCCTCTAGGTGATTAGGTACAATATCTTTCAAGTGGTATCAAAGAGAGGTTCCTCAAAAAGGACTAATAGTCTGAGTAGATCCTGTTGCAGATTCAGGTTAAGTCAATTACAGATTCAAGAAAATCAAGAACCATGGGTTCCACTGAAAAGCACAAGGAATTGGGATCCATGAAACTACCTATATGTAGGAAGGAAATCTTTGGCATATGGAAGGAAAGGGTGAGGCTGTTTATGGAAGCCTCAGACCCTAGGATTTATATCACAGTAAAGGAAGGGCCATATGTGCCCATGAAGGTGTCAGTCCTAGATGCTAATCAGAGAACACCAAAGGATTTCTCTGAAATGACTAAGGATTAAATAGTTCTAGCCACTATGGATAAGAGGGCTCAGAACATCATAGTGAGTGTCATAGATGATGCAACTTTTCAGAATCTAATACACTGTAAGACAGCCAAAGAGATGTGGGATACTCTTATTGTGTATATGGAGGGTTCTGAAGAAGTAAGGCAAGACAGAAAATCCTTGCTAAATCAAGAGTATGAAAGTTTTAGACAAGGAAAGGGTGATAGCATAACTGAGTGTTATAAGAAGTTCTACAGGATAGTGAATGAACTCATGTCCTATGGCAGAGAGTTCAGTAATTATGAACTCAATGATAAGTTTCTAAGGTCCCTAACTAAATATTGGGACACCAAGATCTGTGCCATCAGGGAAATGACAAAGCTGGGAGAAATTCCTCCACCAACACTTTTTGGCAAACTGCTGTCCTATGAAATGCAGTTGCTGGTGAGAAAAGAAGAGGAGAAATCCACAAGAAATGAACACAAGGAAAGGACAGTGGCCTTTAAAACAGAAGCCCCCAGAAGGTACAGAGGTAAGTCACCAACTCCACCTCCAAAGGTTGCTGAAACTGAGTTAGAAGAGTCAGCAAGTACAAAGTCTGAAAGCAGTGAAAGTGATAAGGACTTTGCTGCCTTCACTAGACATTTTCAGAAGTTCTTGAAGAAGAAACAGTGGAGGTCAAGGCCATCTACTTCACAGGGAAAGGAAGACGCTTATCAGAAAAAGAAGTCTTCAAAGAAAGACAAGAAAAAGTCAAAGTCTAGCAAAGCTACACTATCAAAAATTGTGTGCTATTGCTATAATAGACAAGGTCATGTGATAGCAGATTGTCCTGAGAAGAGAAAGGAGTCTAGTGACAAGAAGAAGACTCATTTCAAAGGCAAGAAAGGAAAGTCATTTGTTGCCAAAAAGGAAAAGACCCTGTCAGATATCTCTTCATCAGAAACTGAGTCAGATGCTGAGGCATATATAGGGCTGTTTGCTGAAGAAGAAGAAGAAGAAGAGTTCATGCAGATTATGAATTCTATTGATGAACAAGAGGACAGTCAATGTCAAGGGCTAATGGCATTGACAGAAAATGACAAAATCCTGGAGCAGCCAGGACCCAGTAAGGTACAAAGTTCAACTTTAAGTTCAGTTTCTTGTGCCAGTACAGAATCAGATTCATCTTCATCAAGTGATGAGAGTGTATCTGAGTCTGAAGAAGATATTCATCAGCTGATAGATGAATATAAAGTACTGTTGCAAGCTTATAAGAAGAGCAAGTCCCTAGCCAAAAGTCAGGCAAAGGAAATTGCTAATCTCAAAGCTATGGCAACTGATTCTGAGAAATTGTTTGATCAAAAGCTAAATGAGATAGCCAGACTGAAGCACATAACTGTGATTCAGATGGGGACTATCACATATAAGAATGATCAAATCAAGAGTCTGGAGATTAATCTTCAGAAGGAGAGAATTCTAGTTTCTAGGTTTTCTAAACCTAAGTCAGTTCTACCTTTAATTGATGAATTTGTTCATCACAAAGGCAAGGCTGGACTGGGTTTTATTAAACCTGCAAGGACTGTCCAGTCAAAGTCCAAGGGCAAAGCCCCAACACTCAACAAGCCAGCTGTGGATAAAACAGCTAAGACTGTACCTAAGCAAAGGTACAATAAATTTGAGTGTTGGTGTTGTGGCAAGAGAGGCCACTTTGCAATGGACTGTTGGCACAATGCTAGTGCCAAAGTGAGTAGCAAACTGCCTGTTGGAAAACCAGCAGGTAGTCTTGTCAGGATGCAAACTAACAAGTACCAAGGACCAAAGAATTCTTTGGGTTCTAAGGTTCATTAATCTGTTTTGCAGGTGAGTCCAAGTGGCCATGCCCCTATATGGTACTTGGACAGTGGATGTTCCAGACATATGACTGGAACAAAGGGATTACTAAGGGACTACATTCCAATCAAAGATGGTACAAAAGTCACCTTTGGTGGTTCTGAAAAAGGAATCATCAAAGGGTTTGGTAACATTTCTAGTAACCTAGTTACCATTACTCAAGTGGCTTATGTTAAAGGGTTGAAACACAACCTAATAAGTATAAGTCAATTAAGTGATGTAGGATTTGACATCTCATTTGTTAAGGATGGTTGTCATATCAAGAGGTCAAATGATCAAGAGATCATTTTGACTGGCTATAAAAAGAGGAATGTCTACTTCCTAGACATTATGTGTGAGACCAATGGTTCTCAAGCGTGTCTTGTAGCTGATGAGACAGTCTCTCATTGTGTCAAATGGCACAAGAGGCTAGCCCATCTAAATTACAAGACAATTGGCAAACTCTTTAGTAAAGAGTTAGTGAGGAATGGTCCTCAAGTTAAGTGTGTTAAAGATGGTATTTGCTCAGCTTGTCAAAAGGGCAAGCAGACTAGATCCACCTTTAGAAGCATAAAAAACAAAGATGCTGTGAGGTGTTTATACCTTTTGCATATGGATCTCTTTGGTCCAATGCCAGTTCACAGCCTAGGTAGGAAGGTCTATACCTTTGTAGTTGTAGATGACTACTCAAGGTTCTCCTGGGTGTTCTTTCTAAGACAGAAATCTGAAACACCCAATGTCTTCTATAACTTTGTCAAACAGATTCAGAATGAACTAAATAGTACAGTGGTCAAAATAAGAAGTGACCATGGTACTGAGTTTCATTCTGATAGCATGACAAAACTATGTGAAGACTTTGGGATATTTCAAGAGTTTTCTTCACCAAGAACACCTCAGCAAAATGACATTGCTGAGAGGAAGAATAGAACCTTGATTGAGGCTGGTAGGACCCTATTAAGTGATACATCACTACCAGAATACTTCTGGGCTGAAGCAGTCAATACTGCATGCGATGTTATTAATAGGGCTACCATAACTAAAAGTCTCAACAAGACCCCCTATGAGGTTGTGAAAGGCAGGAAACCAAACCTATCCTACTTCAGGATCTTTGGTTGTAAGTGCTTCATACTTAACAATGGAAAGTCTTACTTGACTAAGTTTGCTGCCAAGTCCCAAGAGGGAATTTTTGTTGGGTACAGCAATAATAGTAAGGCTTATAGAGTCTACAACTTGTCTACTCAAGTTGTAGAAGAGACTGTACATGTAGTATTTGATGAAACTAGACTTATTATCAATGAGTTGTCTAGTAGTGTATGCAGCCCCACAGGTTTAACAAAGAAGATGGACAAGCTTACTATAGAAGAAGAACTCAATCAGTTCAAGAGATGCAAGATCTGGGAGCTTGTTCCTAAACCTAAAGACCACAATATAATTGGAACCAAGTGGATCTATAGGAACAAGATGGATGAACAAGGAGTCATCATTAAGAACAAAGCAAGATTGCTTGCTAAAGGATATAGGCAGGAAGAAGGTATTGATTTTGATCAAACCTTTGCTCTAGTAGCCAGACTGGAAGCCATAAGAATGTTCCTGGCCTATGCAACCTTTCAAGGATTCAAAGTTTACCAAATGGATGTCAAGTCAGCATTTCTACATGGTAATCTTAAAGAGGAAGTCTATGTGGAACAGTCATCAGGTTTTGTTGATTCAACTCTACCTAATCATGTCTATAGACTTAGGAAAGCTTTATATGGGTTAAAGCAAGCCCCTAGGGCTTGGTATGAAACCCTGTCTAGTTTCCTCATTGAGAATAAGTTCACAAGGGGGAAAATAGACAAGACTCTATTCCTTAGGGAATCTAGAGGCAAAGTAATACTAGTCCAAATATATGTAGATGACATTATATTTGGGTCTACTGAAAGTAGACTTTGCAAAACGTTTGCAAAGCTAATGCAAGGTCAATTTAAGATGAGTAGTATGAGAGAGCTAAAGTTCTTCTTGGGTCTCCAAGTAAGACAGACTGAGAGTGGTTTATCCATATCCCAGTCCAAGTTCACCCTAGAACTCATAAGGAAGTATGGTATGGATTCATCCAGCACCATGAAGACTCCTATGGGGTCAAGTATGTCTCTTAGCAAGGATGATGCAGGGAAGCCTGTAGATGAAACCTTGTATAGAGGGATAGTTGGCTCCCTATTATACTTGACTGCAAGTAGACCAGATATCATGTATGCTACATGTGTCTGTGCAAGGTATCAAGCCTACCCTAAAGTGTCTCATTTGACTGCAGTCAAAAGGATATTGAGATATCTAAAGGGCACTCCTTATCTAGGCCTCTGGTACCCTAGTAATGGGGATTTTGAACTAACAGGTTATTTAGATGCAGACTTTGCAGGATGCAAAGAAGATAGAAAAAGCAGTACTGGAACCTGTCAATTCCTAGGTGGAAGACTAATTTCATGGAGTAGCAAAAAGCAAACAAGTGTGGCTATCTCCACTACAGAATCAGAGTATGTGGCTGCAGGAAGTTGCTGTGCTCAACTTCTGTGGATACAACATCAGCTTGAGGACTATGGATTTCAGGTAAGTAGAACTCCACTCTTCTGTGATTCTACAAGTGCTATTTCAATTGCACATAACCCTGTTTCACATAGTAGAACTAAACATATTGAGATAAAATATCATTTTCTTAGGGAGCATGTAGAGAAAGAGGATATTTTACTAGAATATGTTAACACAGATAATCAACTAGCTGATATGTATACTAATCCCCTAGAAGAAACTAAGTTCAATAGGTTTAAGATTGAACTAGGAATGATAAACTTAGAGTAAGTTTATAGTATTGGAAATTGGCTAAGTAAAAAGGTGTCGACACATAGAGATATCTGTGTCGACACAGAAAATTGGTGTCGACACTTCAGGGAAAAGGTGTCGACACATCTAGAAAGTAAGTGTCGACACTTCAGAATATTAGTGTCGACACATGACAAGTTGGTCTCGATACAACCAAGGTGGTGTCGACACATCGTGTTTACTCAGAATTATCTAAGTAAAGTCTCGACTAAATGTCGAGTTAAGTGGTGTCGACACATAAACAAGTGTCGACACATATAATCTGTTGACTAAACTTGTGTCGACACATAGGTGTCGCGACATTATAAGTCAGTGTCGACACTTATTGCCAGTGTCGACACAATTTAAGTTGGCTGCCCGCCTTTTCATCTTCAAAATTAGAAAGGTATAAATAGGGTTTTGCCTTAGTCTGTCGACACGCTTTCAAAAGTTTCGAGACCAAAACTTGTGTGTCGACACCTCTCTTCTCACAAGACAAATTCTTCAAACCCTAATGGTGCCAAAGCTTGAGGAGAACGTCAATGAGGGTTATGAACTGCTGCGCGACGCATTTGTTGATGTAGACCCGGAGATCAAGAACGTTATAACCCTAGTTGCAGACTCGGGATTAGAATTTCTGGTTTCTGAGCCTACAAAGATCTGGAAAAAGGAAGTCTTGGAATTCCTAAATGGAGCTAAGATAGACGAAACTGGATTCAAGATCAAATCCAGGGTTCATGGTGAGAAGGTGAAGGTTTCACCTAAAAGTCTGAGGAAAGTATTACAGTTACCAAGAACAAAAGAAGAAGATGAGGTTACTGCTTCAAAGACCAGGGAAGCTCTAACATGGTGTGGTCTAGATTCTAAGATGAAAATTGGCTCTGTTTTTAATAGAAAGGGCATGAACAGCCAAGAGAAATTTCTGTCTGAGATTGTTGGCAAAGTAATTCTCAGTAAGCCAGGAGGGCATGATAGGGTATCTGCCTCTATGTGCAGAATTATGACAAGGATCATCTTCACTTTATAAACAGATTGGTCTGTGATAGTTCTTGAGAAGATAAAGGAAAGCTTGAAGAAGCCCAACCTGGGCAGAATTTTAAGACTTTACCTTGCTGGTGTTATACCTGAAGTTATGGGTCAGGCTGCTGGAAGTAAAATAAATCATATGAGGAAAATGGATCTGTGAATATTCTCTAGATGGGACAGGGTGTTGTCAAAAGAGATGCCAACACCTGAGAAGATCACTTCTGAGAAGGAAATTCCACCAAAGAAGAAGAGGAAAATTGCCCCAGTGGCTCAAGTGTCCACTAGCAGCTCTGACAGTGAAGAACAAGTTGTCTTCACACCAGATGAGAATGAGGAAGGACCTGCTGTAAAATCTCCAACTCCTCAAGATGTTTCTGAGATCCAGGGGGAGCTACCTCAAGCTAGCACCATACACAAGGATCACATCCAGGGGGAGTCTCTAGTTGTAGAAGAACCAACTACACCAGAAAGTGAACCAGCAACCAACATCATCCTAGAGGTAATCACTGAGCTTAATGCTTTAGATTTTCCTTTAGAAGATACCAATTTGTCTGATGTTTATCAGCAACCACAGACTGCTAGTCAAGTTCCAGATGTTGTCATGGAAGACACATCTGCTGCAGCTCAGCTTGTTTCTGATCCAGTGGTAGAAGAGCCCAGAATTTCTCCAGCTCATTCTCCACAAGAGTATACCATGGAAGATTTATTTCTCAATCTGGATCAAGAAGATTTTGATAAAGAAACTGCTGCTGAAAAGGAGAATGCTCCACTTGAGGGAGAGCAAGTGCCAATTAATGAAGAACCTGCAAGGGAAGAGGCTGAGAAGGCACCAGAAGTACAGAAGGAGCTACCTAAGAAGAGGGTAGAGATATCAAGTACATCTGGATCTGAAGATGAGGAAGCTTCAAGGGCTAAGCAAAGAAAGTTTCAAGTTTTCAGGAGAAGAAGCCAGAGTTATAAGAAGGCTCTCCAAACTGTTGCTCCATAGTCTGCACTACAGCCAGCCCCAGCTTTTGATTATAGTGCACTGATGGTTGCTATGCAGATCAAGCTGGATGAGCATAGAAAAGCAATAGAGACTTATGTGGATGAAGGGCAGAAATCATTACAGTTTGATTTGGCCCAGGATATTAAGTCAATAAGATTTGAAATGAATCTTAACAAGAAGGAGATGACAGTCTGCTTCCACAAAGGGGGAATGCAGTAGTGTACTTAGCTACACACCAAGAAAAGATTAAGACTCAAGTAGATGACATAGCCCTGAAGCAAGGATATGTACTTGAAAATCAACTCAGAATGAATGACAATTTGACAGAATCTCATAATGCTATTGTCACAGAAATGAAGAACATTGCTGCTGGCCTGACAACTTCTACCTCTACTGCTACTGTTAAAGCTGAATTTGACAAAGTATTCCAGGAAGAAATCACTGCTGTTAAGACTGCCATTCAAGAATCTCAAAAGATCATAACTGACAAACTCCAAAGGTTAAAACCTTTCTTTAAAGATGGAGTTAATTATTTGGATAATCAAGTCAGATTTCAAAAAGATGATGTCAGAGATCATGTAGAAAGAGAAGTCATAAAGGGGGAGAGGATTTTAGTCAAAGCTAGCTCTGATCATGCCAAGTGGATATCTAATTCCATCAGAGCTACACTGGGTTATCCTCCTCTTTGTGATGATGACAATGTTGCTGAATCTGGAATTCATCCTGCATATTTAGGAGGGGAGCAACCAGAAGTGGCTCAAGTTATCTACCCTCCTCCAGATTTTGACATGATTCATGCTGACATACAGTCCATGTATAGCCCACCTGGGGGCAAGGACAATGTAATTATTGAGAAAGTTGTTCAGCCAATTTCTGAAGCCATGCAAGAGGCACTGCAGAAAGAAGAAGAGACTAGATTGTCTAAGAAGAGGTTCAGGGAGCAAGCTGAACAAAGACCTGACTTTGAGCAGTGGAGCCCCACCTCTAGGAACATTATTTTGACTGCCTGGAAAGCTGCCAAAGATAATGTGCATGACAGTAACAAATTGTTTTCTGAGGCTGAATGGAGGAAACATGAATCAAGGCAGGAGGCCATAGTTCAATATAGAAGGAAGGCCAAGATGGGAAAGCTACCTCCTACTGCTCTAGAGCCTAGCAAGTACTTTCCCAAGCCTTATCATTATTTTGAAAGGCAAAAGATTAAAGCAGAAGAACTTAAGAAGAAAGATCTGAAAGGCAAGAAGCCTACTGATGCTGAAGTTGCTGAAGCTCCTGTTCAAGCTAGAGTTCAAGCTGGAAAAGGATTAGTGATTAAGGAGGCTGAACAGAAATAGCTTAGAAAATTTCTTAAGTTTACTATGTACTCTTTTGATATAAAACATTCTGTAAACTTTAGAATTTTGTATATGACAAAGTATTGGAACAATGTTTTGTGTGATAAATTTGTTATGTGTTAAATTTATTTCATAATTGTTCTGTGATGCAATCTATATGTACATGTTTGTTTCATACATGTCTATGTTTGCCCTGATTTATAATTCTGCTTTACATCATTTTGTAATTTTATTATAAATGGTGTATATCATTGACTAAGGGTTATGACTTCTCCAAATAGGGGGAGATTGTTGGGTACATTGGTTCAAATGTACCTGATTTGAAGAAGCCTCACCCAACTCAATGATATACATCAAAATGTATTTGATGTGTTTTGAGTTTACTTGTGCAGGCTAAGTATTTGCAGGAAAGAAGAAAAAGTTTCTAAGTCCATGTGTCGACACCCAGAGAGAAAGTGTCGACACTTAAGAAAACTTGTGTCGACACCCAGGCAAGTAGTATCGACACTTGGAGTCATTGTGTCGACACCAGGGATGCTGAGTCGACACCAGACAGAAAGTGTCGACACAAGGAGCTGTGTCGACACCCAATGAGAAAAAGCCAGTGAAGCTGTGTCGACACTTAGCAGTTGTGTCGACACCCAGTGAAACTGTGTCTACACCAGAAAGTGTCGACACTTGGAGGCAGTGTCGACACTCAGCAAAAGTCAGCAGAGACTAAGTACAAGTGTCGACACCCAGAACAATGTGTCCACACTCAGTAGAAGAGTCAACACTTGAAGTAAGTGTCGACACCAAGAACAATGTGTCGACACTTAGCTGAAGACTCAACACTTGAAGAAAGTGTCGACACAAGGAGCTGTGTCGACACTTAACAAAGATCAGCAAAATTCAACAAAATATTCTAAGTACAAGTGTCGACACTAAAGGAATGTGTCGACACACAGCCCGAGTCTCGACTGAAGAAGAAAGTGTCGACACCCAAAGCAATGTGTCGACACTCAACAAGTATCAACACTGAAGACATGTGTCGACACCAAGAAGCAGTGTCGACACTTAACAGATTCAACACATGAAGATGTGTCGACACAAAGGTGTTGTGTCGACACTTAGAAGAATTCAGCAGGATACTGAAGTACAAGTACTTGTGTCGACACTCAATTTCAGTGTCGACACATGAAGAAGAAGTAGTGTCGAGATACAAAATCTACAACACAAGGAGTTGTGTCGACACCTTATAGACTAGTGTCGACACTTAGACAACTTGTGTCGACACTTGGTCTATAAGTGTCGACACTTAAAGACAGAAAGTCTCGACACTTAAAGACAGTTACAGAATTTTCAATAACTGACTGGATGACTTGACAGCTGCCATTCCAGCCGGTCTACAACACCTGTCATAGTTGTCAGAATTCAGTTATGGACCCGACCAACCGGTTACCATGAAGAAGGCCTATAAATAGGCATATGCTGTCTACAGAAATTGGTTGTTGAAGTTGTTGAAGAGATTGAACACAAGTCCAAGTTCAGATTTAAAGAAGATCTAGCTATCAAGTGAAGATCTAAGAAGTTGGAGAGAGAGAGCTCCATCCAAGAAATCAGCTGTTGGAACACAGCTGAGAAGAAGGATTCAGATTGGTCTGAATCTTAAGAAGCAGAGATCAAGGATCAACTGCAGAGGAATCAGTCTTATTGTGTTCTACTTTCAAGAAGCTTTGAAGAAAGCCAAGTCAGATTGATTTCAGCTGAGTTCTTCCAAGAACTCATCAAGAATCTCACAACTTATCTCTCTTTCATCTAAGTTGTTGCGTTTATATATTTTGTATTCATTATAACTTGTAGGATTCTAAGGGATCTGAGATTGTAAGCCTGCAATTATAAAGGCTGAGGGTAGGAGAGTTAAATCTCTGAGTGTAGGCCTTGGTGGCTGAGTGTAGGCCTTGGTGGCTGAGTGTAGGCCTTTGTGGCTGAGTGTAGGCCTTTGTGGCTGAGTGTAGGCTTTGTGGAAAAGCTGAGTTGTAGGGCCTTGGGCCTGAGGTGTAGGAGCCTGTTTTGGGTTCTGAGATAGTGGAGGAGTTTGGCCGAATCTAGTACACTGCTAGATAGGCAAAGGGGGAAAGTGGATGTACCCAAAGCTTGGGGAACCACTATAAAACTCTGTGTCTACTGTGTGATTGTTGTTGGCTGTGATTGCTGCATATGTGCTGTGATATAGTAGATAGAATTCTGTGATATTATCTGATTGCTGCTCAAAAAGATAAAAAGATTAAAGTCACCTATTTACCCCCCCCCCCCCTCTAGGTGATTAGGTACAATATCTTTCACACACCGTGAAGCCGAACAATGTTATCCACATACAATTTTGCCAATTTATCCACAGAATCATCCTTCCTATGCGGAATGAAGTGCGACACTTTCGTCAAACGATCCACGATCACCAAAATGACGTCATTTCCCTTCTGCAACCTTGGCAACCCGTGCACAAAGTCCATTGTAATGTCGTCGGACTTCCACTCCGGAATAGGCAAGGACTTCAAGAATCGTCCAGGCTTTTGGCACTCCACCTTCACTAAGGCGCATGTTTGACACTTCGCCACGTATAGTGCCACATCTTTCTTAAGTCCTGGCCACCAGAACAAATTCTTCATATCACGGTACATCTTTGTGCTCCCTAGGTGGATCGAGTACTTGGTATGATGAGCCTCATACATCAAATCCGCCCGCAGATTCCCCACATTTGAGACGCACAAACAACTGTCCTTCCATAACAATCCATCCACAAACTCATATTGGGAATTTGACCCATCCAAAGCCTCTATCATGAGTTGCTTCATGTTGCTATCCACATCCAGAGCCTGCCGAATACGATCAGCCAGGTCATACTAAACTTCAGTCTAGTTCAACTGTGCTTCGGCATTAGCCTGCTTGTCAACATAAGAGATCTCCAATGCTTCCAACTCCCGGATCAAGCGCTCGTCATGAACCGACAACCAGTTGGCCCACGCAGGGGCCCTGGACTCAACACGTCCGCAACCGCATTGCCTTTCCTAAGCACGTAATGGATCTTCAATGTGTAGTCCCCTAGGAACTCCATCTATCTACGCTGCCGCATGTTTAGATCCTTTTGATCCAACAAGTATTTCAGGCTCTTGTGGTCGGTATAAATATCGATCTTCACACCATACAAGTAATGCCTGCACAGCTTTAAGGCAAAAATCACGGCCACTAACTCCAAGTCATGGACCATATAGTTCCTCTCATGCACTTTCAGCTATCACGAGCCATACGCTAAAACACTTCCATACTGTAGTAGCACACAACCCAAACCACTTCCCGAAGCATCGCTGTAGATCTCAAAGCCTTTGGTCCCACTCGGCGAACTACGAACTGGCACCGGGGTCAACCGATGTTTCAACTCCTCAAAAGCTAGTGCGCACTCAGCTGTCCAAACAAACTTCTGCACTTTCCTCATCAGAGTTGTGAGAGGTAACGCTATCCGCAAGAAGTTCTCCACGAAGCACCTATAATAACCGACAAGCCCTAGAAAACTCCAGACTTACCCTACTGTAGACAGCACATGCCACTCTCGTATCGCAACAATCTTCGCCGGATCCACCGCAATCCCCTCTGCACTGACTATGTGACCAAGGAATGTCACTGATGTCACAACCCGCATTTTCTCAATGATAAAATCGTATCAGAGCAGGAGAAAACACGTGCCGTGATGCCACGTCGTGCAGGGGATAACTGCACACGCTCAGGCAAATCTCCAGACCTTTGTTTTTAAGGAAAACGTTGATTAATTATGGTAGAAAAATAGTTATGTTGAAAAGGTCGTATCCCTCGACACGGTAGATCAGCTAGTCCACAGATCACAGTATAATTATACGCAGCGGAAAATACTTTGGTTCAATTAAGTTGAAACCCTAAACGAGCATAGGTGTCCCCGGGGGATGACCCATGGTATGCACGACTCTAAGGTGTATAGTATACATAAAAAGGTAGTCTTTACGCTATAAGGAAAAATAGTGCTTTAGTTTTACAAATATGAAATGCATGAGTACATATAGTAACATTTTAGGGTTAAAAATAACTGGAATGCACCCTAGCATAAATCCTTCTCGGAAGAGCAAGAACCACCAGGTAAAAAAATAACAGTAGTGAGAGCAGCAAGCAGTCTAACACAGAAAAGCTAAAGTCTATGGGCGTCAACAACTGACACGAACCCATAGAAAGAAGAAAAACAGCCAAGTCTAAACAATGCAATTACCTCAAACTCGGAGGTGGAAACAAACAGCCACAGGAACCAGCAGCACCAGAGGCCCAAGTCTGTCAGCTAAACCAGCTACAGCTCTGCTCCTGAGGCATTCAAAAGAAGAACACCTCAGAAGCAAGTCACAAGTAGAGCAAGAGTAAAAGCAGACTACACAAACCTCTAAGTAGAGGAGAATGAAAGAAAAAGGTGACTGCAACAAAACGGTCAACAGAGTAAAAATGAGCAACAGTAAAACTAGCCGAGCAAGATATGCTAAGCATTATATATACAAAAGAAAAGGAGCAAGCAACAGCAACCGAAGTCCAATCTTTCATTAGCAATTACCATGCCGAGGGAGGAACCCCAACGCGCACAGCCTATCCGAGTATAAAATACTATGCCGAGGGAGGACCCCAACGCGCATAGTTCATCTGAATATAAAACACTATGCCGAGGGAGGACCCCAATGCGCATAGTTCATCTGAATATAAAATGCTATGCCGAGGGAGGACCCCAACGCGCATAGTTCATCTGAATATAAAACGCTATGCCGAGGGAGGACCCCAACGCGCATAGTTCATCTGAATTTCCTTAGTTACATAATTATACAAGCAGTGTTCATTTATGCTCATTCATCACCATAAACTCCAGGGATAGCCGACCAAGTGGGCTGCATAAGGGCGTTTCAAAGAACAGCAAGATTTTGAGATTTAAAACTTAAGGGACATCAAGTCACAAATTCCAGAAATAGAGGGGAAAACAAGTTAGGAATTTAGAACAAGTATCTCTACCGTCGAAATATGATAAGCTCAACAAGTGTAGAAACAAAAAGGAAGGTAGGAATTTAGAATTAAGAACAAAGGGAAAGCAAGAACACTACTTGCCTCGGTTTACCGGAAAAACTCTCCAAATCTCCACGTGTCGCGATAGGAGCCGAAATCTGGACGAAAGATGACTGGAGAAACGGTTAGGGCCGAAAACCCTAGCAAGAAAAACTCTAGGACCGGGGAAGAAATTACCCCGAGGGCGTAGCTCTCGACGCGAGCCTTCCAGATCCACGATCGGCGGGAAAAACCGAGCACCGGAGCTCCGTCGGTGATCGCCGGGAGAGGCACGGACGACAAACTTCTCCGCGCACGCCGCTCTGGGACGGAAAGCAGGAGAAACCTAGGTAGGCTAAAGATAAGGAGAAGCAGGGTATAAATACTCAACAGCTGCAAAGACTGGGTTAAACTACACCGGACCGGTGGTGCCGACGCACCACAGAATAGCGTTGTCGACACGCCTATGTCGACACCAGCCGGCAGTGTCGACATAGCAGTGTTGACACCCGCCAGCCAGCGGTGTCGACACACCTGTGTCGACACCAGCTGGCAGTGTCGACACCGCAGTGTCGACACTCGACAGCCAGCGGTGTCGACACACTGTGTCGACACCGGCCGGCAGTGTCGACACAGTAGTGTTGACACCGACAGCCAGCGGTGTCGACACAAAGTGTCGACACCAGACGTCCCCGCTCGACGACTCGTCGAGCCAGCACGGCAAGCGTGAAGCTCGACGATCGTCAACCTCCAAACAACGCCCAGAAAAACTAACCATCGTCAAGCTCGAACCCAGAGGATAAAATAAGATAAAATCGACATAGCAAGGTTGGTTCGACGAACTGGACGAGCAAGACAGAAAAGGACAATCAATTAAGCTTTTCAAATGTGAAAATTTCCGTTTCTGCCAAAGATTCAAGAATTCGGCTGACTGAATCGGCGAGACGTGAAAGCACACTAACGGCAACGCGCCACCAACTGAACGCTAGAGTAACGCCCTTACGTCACAAAGATGCCAACCAGGGGATACAATAATGCCGAAAAAAGCAGGGGCGTTACAGTCACCCCTCCAAAAGGGAAGTTTCGTCCCGAAACTTGAAACATAAATGGAAAATAAGAGGACAGTGAACGAGACAAGACAGAAGAATTCTTGAAACTAGAATACTAACCAGAGAGATGAAGAGAATAGCTGAGGATGAGATTCTCTCATTGCAGATTCCAATTCCCAAGTTGCATCTCTTGCATCCTGATTTCTCTAGAGAACCTTAACCATTGGAATTGTTTTCTTTCTTAACACACGGTCTTGCGTCTCCAGAATACGAACCGGTTCTTCAACATACGAGAGATTAGGCTGTAACCGGGGTACCGATACAAGGACATGCCGCTCACTGCGGACACACTTTCGCAACTGGCTCACGTGGAACACGTCGTGAACACCAGGGAAAGAATCAGGCAACTCTAGTCTATAGGCAGAAACTCCAATGCGCTCCAAAATCTGAAAAGGCCCCACATACCTGGGATCTAGCTTATGGTTTCTTCCAAATCTTTTAACACCCGGCATCAGGGAGACCTTCAAAAACACCATGTCCCCAACCGCAAACTCCAGGTCAACTCTGCGCTGGTTTGCATACTTCTCGTATCGCTCCGGAGCTAACCTCAACTTTTCACGAATGTGCCTTACTGAAGTTCTCATATCCTCCAACACTTCTGGTCCGAGCAACGGCTTCTCGCCCACTTCTGTCCAAAACAGAGGAGTTTGACAACGCCTTCCATAAAGATCTTCAAAGGGTGCCATCTGCAAACTTTCCTAATAACTATTATTGTATGCAAACTCCATTAATCCAAGGCGTTTATCCCAAGCTCCGCCATGGTCCAGGATATAGCATCTAAGCATATCCTCCAAGATCTGGTTCACTCTCTCCGTCTGACCATTTGTCTGCGGATGATAGGCAGTAGAATATCTAAGGTCAGTACCTAGAGCTCCCTGTAAGCTTTGCCAGAATCGAGACATGAATCGGGAGTCCCGGTCGGACACAATACTCATCGGTACACCATGAAGTCTGATAACTTCGTTTAGATAAAGCTCAGTTATCTTTTCCATGGAATAACTAATCTTGAAAGGCACAAAATGGGCACACTTAGTTAGCCTGTCCACAATGACCCACACTGCATCATGCCCTCGGGGAGATCTGGGCAAACCGGTTATGAAATCCATTGATACACTCTCCCATTTCCAACTCGGTACATCTAAGGGAGTTAACTTACCACCCGGCCTTCTGTGATCAGCTTTTACACGTTGACAGGTATGACATTCAGACACAAATCTTGCGATGTCATTCTTCATGCCTGACCACCAAACAATCTGCTTCAAATCTCTGTACAGTTTCGTGGAGCCAGGATGATATGCAACACTGGAACCATGCGCTTCACTGCATATTTTTGATCGGATGTCCCCAACAGCAGGAATACAGTATCTGCCACGGTACTTTAAGGTACCCACGTCGTCAATTGTAAAGTCAGGTAATTCCCTTCTCTCAATCCTACTGCGGAGGTGCTACAAGTCAGGATCGTCCTTCTGATGAAGCTTAGTGAGGGTAATCCACGAAGGCTCATCCACCTCTAGGCTACTCGGTAAAGTGCTATTCCCTACGGTTATGTCCATGAGCAAGAACTCTCTGACAAGGGATTGCACCGAGAGGTTAAAGATGTGTGCGCGCTTCCGGCTCAGCGCATCTGCTACAACATTAGCCTTGTCGGGATGATAAAGGATGTCCACTTCGTAGTCCGCAACATACTCTAACCATCGGCGCTGGCGCAAATTCAGTTCCTTCTGAGTAAAGATATATTTCAAACTTTTGTGATCCGAATAAATTTTGCATGACACTCCATATAGAAGATGTCTCCACAATTTCAAGGCATAAATGACGGCAGCAAATTCTAGATCGTGCGTAGGGTAATTCTTTTCATGCACCTTCAATTGTCTTGATCCATATGCAATCACCTTGCCGTCCTGCATCAGCACGCAACCGAGTCCAACTCGCGAGGCGTCCACATAAACAGCATACTCCACTCCTTCCACTGGCAATGCCAACACTGGAGCAGAACACAAACGCCTCTTGAGCTCTTGAAAAGCTCCCTCACAGGCATCGCTCCAAACAAAAGATACGCTCTTTTGTGTAAGCCTGGTCAACGGCGCAGAGAGGACAGAGAACCCTTCCACAAATCTTCTGTAGTAACCTGCCAACCCTAAGAAGCTCCTTATCTCTTTAGGCGATGCAGGTCTCTTCCAGTCCAAAACCGCAGCTATCTTTGCAGAATCCACTAAGATACCTTCCTTACTTACAATGTGTCCTAGGAAAGACACCTGAGATATGCAGAACTCACACTTGCTAAGCTTCGCATACAGCTTGTGCTCCCTCAAAGTAGACAAAACCAAGCGCAAGTGCAAGGCATGCTCATCTGCATCTCTAGAATATACTAGGACATCGTCAATGAACACCACCACGAACTTATCCAGAAAATCCCTGAACACCCTGTTCATCATGTCCATAAAAGCTGACGGTGCATTCGTCAATCCAAAAGACATCACCAGAAATTCAAAGTGACCATAACGAGAATGAAAAGCAGTACGCGAAATGTCTGACTCCCGGATCCTCAACTGATGGTAACCTGAACGGAGGTTAATCTTCGAGAACACAGAGCTACCCCGCAACTGATCGAGCAAATCATCGATCCTAGGCAACGGATATCTGTTCTTAATTGTTACCTTGTTTAGCTCTCGATAATCAATGCATAGTCTCATCGTCCCGTCCTTTTTCTTCACGAAGAGCACTGGTGCACCCCAGGGAGAAGAGCTGGGTCTAATAAAACCGCATTGCAATAACTCATCCAGTTGAGTACGCAGCTCCTCTAACTCACGCGGCGCCATGCGGTACGATGCTTTGGCAATAGGGCGAGTGCCTGGCTCGAGGTCTATAACAAACTCCATCTCTCTCTCAGGAGGAAGTCCAGGAAGGCTATCTGGAAAAACATCCGGAAACTCGCACACCACAGAAACGTCCTCTACCCGAGGCTCAACCGGTGTAGCTCCCAGAACAGAAACAGAGACAAGAAAAGAATCACAGCCAGACTCTAGAAATATACGAGCACGCACCGCAGAAATGATCGGAGACTCCAGATGCGGCAAACCATACACACTCATGGGCTGGCCATTGCTACCCTTGAAATCCAAGCACTTGAGCTTGCACTGAATGACAGCATCATAGCTGGACAACCAGTCCATGCCCAAAATTACGTCAAAGTCCACCAGATCTAGCACCTTCAGATCCGCAATCGCCAGAAACCCACCTAGGGAGATGGGGCACTTTTGGATACCCTGGCTTGACCTCACCAACTCTCCTGAAGGAAATTTGACATCTATGGAGGTGTCTAACAGGTCGAGAGACCAACGATGACGGTCCACAAAACTTCTTGCCACAAAAGAATGAGTAGCACCCGAATCGAACAAAACGCGCGCCCACTTATTTTTCACCTTAAATTCACCTAAACACACAGCGCGCGAAACTAATATCCAAAAATCATATATCCACTAAAAGGAATAACTAGCCGAGTCAGAGACTAACCTGCGATCACCTGAGTCGATGATTGGGCCTCCTCCTTGGTCAGCACATTCAGCTTTCCTTTTCCTTTGTCCGCGAGAGGCGGGGGCGGCGGTAAGGTCTGCAGCGGGACTGCATGCAGCGCAGGCTGGCTCTGCGGGCAATTAGCCCTCATGTGTCCTCTTTGGCCACAGAGATAACAAGCTCCAGCCTTCTTGCGACAACGGGCCACATCATGTCCACTCCTCTGACAATAAGAACAGACAGGACCCCCTTTGGGAGCATCTTGGATCGCATGCACCTGAGACAGCTTCTGCGCATCCAATCTCTTAAAACACCTATCGAGAGAGTTCCCCGGCTTACCACAGAAGCTACACACCTCTCTTCTGTCCTTCTTCACTACAGGGCCAGGTGCCCTCGCACTTCCTCCATCGTCAGATTTCCTCTTGTCCTTCTTTGCAAGCGATCCCCGATTCTTCACATTTTCTATCGCCTCAACCTTTAAGGCAGCTTCAACTACTTCGGCAAAGGTCTCCGACTTGTAGGCACTAACCAACTGCTGGATATCATACCTCAGACCACCCAAAAAAGGCTTCACTCTGCCTTCTTCAGATGCTATCAGGTCTGGGGCGAAACGACTGAGCTTGCCAAACTCGACTTCGTACTCACCAACAGTGAGTTGCCGCTGCTTCAGGTGTAGGAAACTATTCATGAGGCGGTATCGCTCGACCGATGGTAGGAACTTCTTTAGTAACAAACTCCTGAATGATTCCCACGAGCACCCCTCCGAAAGGTTCTCTTTTTCTCTGATCCACTAACTCTTCGCAAGGCCCTTGAGTTGATAAGCCGCAATCATCACCTTTTGATTGGGAGAAACGCCATAGTAGGAAAACATTTCTTCCATGGCAATAATCCAGTCATCCAATGCCATGAAGTCTGCCCTACCATCATAAGATGGTGGTCCTAAATGCTGGAAGTGAGAAATGAAATTCATCTCAGGCGGCAATGCAACTGGGGGAACTAGAGCAGCAGGGGGGATAGGAACCGCTTGATCCACAGCAGGACCCTGTGCTCTGGACTGCTGCCCAGAGATGACAGCCAACATCGATTGCATCTGGGACTGCATGTCCCCCATCTGCTTTGCCAGGGTCACATTACTTAGCCTCAGCGCTTCGATCACCGCTTCGCTCTGGGCACCTGAAGACTCGCCCTCTGACTGGGGGGTCAACCTCATCGCAACGCGCTTAGGCGGCATTCTACAGAACAAATGGAGATCTAGTCAGACCTTGCCTAAGACACCACAAACTGGGAAAGCATTCCCTAAAACACACTATTTCGGATTCACATTGACTGATACGAACAAAAAGGCTTATCAGGGACCTAGCTTAGGACACTGAAGCTAGAAACTAGCATACCCTGACATAGTTCAGATCCGGAACGGACAAACTCAGATCAGGTCGAAAAAGAACCGATACTTGCTCCTACTGTTACCTTGCTCTGGGAAATTATAAAATGATGTTATGCTTCTAGCTTGTGCCTATAATATGAATGCATGAATGTATAAATTTCATCCCAAGGTATGAGTGTACATATGTCATCTTGCAGATCTTTAACTTGGCATGTGTGCTTATGCAATGATATGTTATGTATGCAGTGATATGCTTACTACAATAAGGCCTTAGTGCATGCTATGAGCGGCGTATACATTCAATATTATGCATCTCATACTACATAATATTGTATGCAACGAAGAAAGAAAACGCGCTAATGGGCATCCATGTGATGATGGTTATGCATCTCATACTACATAACCGTCACATGTTGCCACATATGGTGGATCCATATACAAACACATATTATGCATCTCATACTACATAATATGCCCCGTATACTTCTTATCATGCTATGAGTGTAGTGTTCGTGCTTCCATCAAAATCTACTGATGACATATTGGTGTGTGTATGTAATGCAATGATACAACTAGGGTTTTGCTTAAGGGAAAGTTGTTCGACTGGTTTGGTCAACCAACCAACCCTCTTGCAAAACCTCCCTCTGATACCAACTGTCACAACCCGCATTTTCTCAACGATAAAATCGTATCAGAGCAGGAGAAAACACGTGTCGTGATGCCACGTCGTGCAGGGGATAACTGCACACGCTCAGGCAAATCTCCAGACCTTTGTTTTTAAGGAAAATGTTGATTAATTATGGTAGAAAAACAGTTATGTTGAAAAGGTCGTATCCCTCGGCACGGTAGATCAGCTAGTCCACAGATCACAGTATAATTATACGCAGCGGAAAATACTTTGATTCAATTAAGTTGACACCCTAAACGAGCATAGGTGTCCCCGGGGGACGACCCATGGTATGCACGACTCTGAGGTGAATATAGTATACATAAAAGGTAGTCTTTACGCTATAAGGAAAAATAGTGCTTTAGTTTTACCAATATGAAATGCATGAGTACATATAGTAACATTTTAGGGTTTAAAATAACTGGAATGCACCCTAGTATAAATCCTTCCCAGAAGAGCAAGAACCACCAGGTAAAAAAATAACAGTAGTGAGAGCAGCAAGCAGTCTAACACAGAAAAGCTAAAGTCTATGGACGTCAACAACTGACACGAACCCATAGAAAGAAGAAAAATAGCCAAGTCTAAACAATGCAACTACCTCAAACTCGGAGGTGGAAACAAACAGCCACAGGAACCAGCAGCACCAGAAGCCCAAGTCTGTCAGCTAAACCAGCTACAGCTCTGATCCTGAGGCATTCAAAAGAAGAACACCTCAGAAGCAAGTCACAAGTAGAGCAAGAGTAAAAGCAGACTACACAAACCTCTAAGTAGAGGAGAATGAAAGAAAAAGGTGACTGCAACAAAACGGTCAACAGAGTAAAAATGAGCAACAATAAAACTAGTCGAGCAAGATATGCTTAGCATTATATATACAAAAGAAAAGGAGCAAGCAACAGCAACCGAAGTCCAATCTTTCATTAGCAATTACCATGCCGAGGGAGGAACCCCAACGCGCACAGCCTATCCGAGTATAAAATACTATGCCGAGGGAGGACCCCAATGCGCATAGTTCATCTGAATATAAAATACTATGCTGAGGGAGGACCCCAATGCGCATAGTTCATCTGAATATAAAATGCTATGCCGAGGGAGGACCCCAACGCGCATAGTTCATCTGAATATAAAACGCTATGCCGAGGGAGGACCCCAACGCGCATAGTTCATCTGAATTTCCTTAGTTACATAATTATACAAGCAGTGTTCATTTACGCTCATTCATCACCATAAACTCCAGGGATAGCCGACCAAGTGGGCTGCATAAGGGCGTTTCAAAGAACAGCAAGATTTTGAGATTTAAAACTTAAGGGACATCAAGTCACAAATTCCAGAAATAGAGGGGAAAACAAGTTAGGAGTTCAGAACAAGTATCTCTACCGTCGAAATATGATAAGCTCAACAAGTGTAGAAACAAAAAGGAAGGTAGGAATTTAGAATTAAGAACAAAGGGAAAGCAAGAACACTACTTGCCTCGGTTTACCGGAAAAACTCTCCAAATCTCCACGCGTCGCGATAGGAGCCGAAATCTGGATGAAAGATGACTGGAGAAACGGTTAGGGCCGAAAACCCTAGCAAGAAAAACTCGAGGAACGGGGAAGAAATTACCCCGAGGGCGTAGCTCTCGACGAGAGCCTTCCAGATCCACGATCGGCGGGAAAAACCGAGCACCGGAGCTCCGTCAGTGATCGCCGGGAGAGGCACGGACGGCAAACTTCTCCGCGCACGCCGCTCTGGGACGGAAAGCAGGAGAAACGTAGGTCGGCTAAAGATAAGGAGAAGCAGGGTATAAATACTCAACAGCTACAAGGACCGGGTTCAACTACACCGGACCGGTGGTGCCGACGCACCACAGAACAGCGGTGTCGACACGCCTGTGTCAACACCAGCCGGCAGTGTCGACACAGCAGTGTCGACACCTGCCAACCAGCGGTGTCGACACACCTGTGTCGAGATCGGCCGGCAGTGTCGACACCGCAGTGTCGACACTCGACATCCAGCGGTGTCGACACACTGTGTCGACACCGGCCGGCAGTGTCGACACAGCAGTGTCGACACCGACAGCCAGCGGTGTCGACACAAAGTGTCGACACCAGACAGCCCCGCTCAATGACTCGTCGAGCCAGCACGGCAAGCGTGGAGCTCGACGATCGTCAAACTCCAAACAACGCCCAGAAAAACTAACCATCGTCAAGCTCGAACCCAGAGGATAAAATAAGATAAAATCGACATAGCAAGGTTGGTTCGACGAACTGGACGAGCAAGACAGAAAAAGACAATCAATTAAGCTTTCCAAATGTGAAAATTTCCGTTTCTGCCAAAGATTCAAGAATTCGGCCGACTGAATCGACGAGACGTGAAAGCGCACTAACGTCGACGCGCCACCAACTGAACGCTAGAGTAACGCCCTTACGTCACAAAGATGCCAACCAGTGGAGACAATAATGCCGAAAAAAGCAGGGGCGTTACAACTGAGGACAACCAAAACTCACATTTGGAGAACTTGGCGTACAGTTGATTCCTCCTCAGCGTCTCCAACACCAAATCTAGATGCTTAAAGTGATCCTCCTCACTCTACGAGTACACCAAAATTTTGTTGATGAAGACGATCACAAAGTGGTCTAGGTACTCTCTGAAAGTCCTGTTCATCAAATCCATGAACACCTACGGAGCATTAGTCAGCCTGAACGGTATAACCATAAACTCATAATGCTCGTATCTCGTGTTGAACGTTGTCTTAGGGATATCACTTTCCCTTATCCTTAGCTGATAATAACCGGACTTAAGATCCAATTTTGAGTACACCGATGACCCGACTAACAGATGAAATAGATCATCAATCCTTGGGATCATGTACTTGTTCTTCTCCATTAGCTTGTTCAGCTCTCGATAATCGATACAAAGTCTCAAGCTTCCGTCCTTCTTCTTAATAAAAAGGACCGGTGCTCTCCAAGGAGACGAACTTGGATGCACATAACCCTGCTCCAACAATTCTTGAAGTTGCACCTTCAGCTCCACCATCTCCTTAGGCGCTAGCCGATACGGAGAGAGTGACACAGATTTCGCACCTGGCACTTGCTCAATAGTAAAGTCTATCTCCCGTTGAGGTGGGGCTCCAGGAAGATCGCCAGGGAACACATTAGGGTACTCGGATACCACTGCAATACCATCCAATGTAGGTTTAGGCTTTGCAATCTCCACTTGCGTGCAAAAAACTATACTCCGGCACGAACCGCCTTCACCACCTGAAGAGCAGACATCAAAGTCTTGCTCGACCCTTTCAAGCCCGTAAAAGTCGTCTCACGACCAGTTCCCAACTTGACTTTCTTGCGACCCAATCAATATAAGCTTGCTGCTCCGAGATCCAGTCCATACCAAATATCATATCGAATTCCACTAGCGGTAATAACGACGCTTGCAAATGGAACACCTGACTCCCAATTCGAATCTTTACGCCACAGACTTTATCTGCGTGCATTGAACACCCATTCAGCAACAACACATCCAATTTGTCCTTTGCCATCGAAGTAGGTATTCCGATGCGCGATATGAATCCTTTGGACAAAAAGGAGTGCGAAGCTCCGGTATCAAAGAGTGCTCTCGTCAGACTATCGCAAATCAAAACAAAGCCTATATAACAACAATAAGCTAACATGCGCAAGGTAATCAGTATTTAAAGCTAACTTGCTATAAATTTAAACCGTACCTGTCATGACATCCGCTTGATTGATGGCCTCCTGCTGGCCAAGATTATAGACTCTAGGTTGAGCCGGAGCATAATGAGATGCGGTTGACTCCACCGCCTTGCCCTTCTCCTCATAGGTTGCTCCCGGCTTCCTCTCAGACTTTCGACGTCTGCTCTAGCAGTCTCGGGCATAGTGCCCCGGCTTTCCACAAGTAAAGCATGCGCCCGGGGCTTGACCCATAGTCTCCCCAGAAGCACCAGAAGAGGGGGCTGGACCCGAAGTCCTAGCCTTCTTGTTGAACTTACGGTACCCAGACTTTGAGGTAGTCAGTACCTTGAACTCTATCCTCTTATCACCATAGTTTTTCTTCGCTTGCATATTCTTCAGATCCTTCTCCAAAGATCAAGCCATATTGACCAGGGTTAAGAAGCCCTGCGTCATAGGCCCTGAGAGCAGTAGCCTTAAGTCATCTCTTAGACCTTCATAGAAATGGTTTGTCTTACGCTCCTCATCGGCAAATGTAGAGCTAGCGTACCGACCCAACCGAGTAAATTCGTGGAGATACACATCCACGCTACTCTCTCCTTGCGTCAACCTCTGAAACTCATTCTCCATCGCAATCCTCTGTGCCGAAGGGAGGTACCTTGCCAAGAACAATCTCAAAAGCTCTTCCATAGAGACGTCCGTGAGTTGCCTTCCCCTCAAGTGATGGAGCTCTAAACCTTCCCACCACAGCCTTGTATCTCCGTCCAACAGGAATTTAGCTATAGTGGTCATCTGCCACTCCTCCGTTTCCGTCGCTGTTAATACTCTCTTCACTCGGGAGAGCCAATCTTCAGCTTGAGATGGGGTTCCCGTCCCCGAGAACACCGGAGGGTTAAAGCTCATAACATGCTTGAGCTGCCTTTCAGTTGCTCTCCTAGGCACCAAAGGTTCCACCACTACCTGCTCCACTCTTCTCGGTTCCGCTGCTTAAAGCGGTACCTGCTCCACCGCAGGGGCAGGCTGCTGCATCTGCCTTGCAGGTTGTGCATTACTCATCGCAACACCGCTTCAGCTACCAATCGTATGGTTTCAGCTTAGGGAGGTATTGCAGGAGCATCATTCGGTGCGTTACTTTCCTCAAAAACTGGACGTTCTGATGGCCCTGCACCAATTTTGTTCACCTATAGTCGTACAAAACACCAATAAGCGACCAAACAAAATTGCAAAAAGCAATTATAGGAATACGCAGGTTCCTCAAACACGTGTATTTTCATTCCTAAGTGGACATTCATTGGTTCTTTTTATATTATAACGATGACGCACACACATGCGCTCACCACCCCTTAAACGAATTCGTCCATGAATTCATTTAAGTTGACCGAAACCAGTAGTCTGATACCAAATTGTAACACACCATATCCGTCACATAGCATATAGCAGTATGTCCGACCAGGGCCCGATGCCATATACTACAGACAGACCAGAAGGTTAGGCAATGAAACCATCCTGCTAATAACCAACATCCTATACAGAGTACATTCTAGAGGAAGCAATTTAAAAGTTGCAAAATAAAGAACCCAGCCATAAGCATGAATGTCCACTAAACAAACCCAGGAGGAATGAACGTACAATACACCAGTACTTGGCCTTATGGCCTTACAATAGTTTACTCAAATTAAAGTGTTTTCCAAAACTCGGCACGCAAGCTGGTCACACATGAATAATACAAGTAAACATTTATAATTAGGCCTTTGAGGGCCGGCTCAGCAACATGGGCCTTTGCCCGTTATTTACCACTTGGCTCCACAGCACCTACAAGCAACAATCCATCGCAATGGTGGCAAACAAAAGCAACGATCAACTATGCCGACCAAATTATAACGACCCCGCCCCCGAACTCGGGGCGGCGATGCTCCTTCCCTGCACTTTGTTAGCATAACCAAGCAGTATAGTGTAAAAACACTTCATCATAGGCGTAGGCACGCACGGCCACACACCCCGTGCTCTCAGGGCACATTCTTGGTGAACACGATCAAAGTCCGTTGTCTCACAACCGCCCCTGGACGCAATATCTCGTGAGTATTATGGTCTTTCTGGACTATGCCTAAGACCCTCCATCTATGCCAACGACAAGTGTCAAGTACCTTTAGGTCTCTTTAATCGAACGACATAGAGCTGGTACGGTTTCGCCTAACCCGTTGCTCACACCACCCTGTCACCTTAACACATGGGCGCGGGTCAAACTTCCCTGAGTCCCAATCCGATCCCACACATCACATAACCCGGTTATATGCAAGTTGGCTCCCAGGCCACCAAGATGGCAGAATCACGCATCTGCCCAATTTTTCGGGTGCACCTTGGAGTTAGTCCCCAAGGCTCCCTCTTGCAATCTACCGTGTAGAAAACCCGAAAACAACCATCGACGTGGAGGCTTCTTCGGCCATTTATACAATGCAACATTACCGATCCAGACCAACTTGTCTGGGTAGGCTTCACACATCATGCCTACGTCCGTTTCTCAATTACGGACTCTACATGCTAAACATCGGGGACTATTCATGTCTACCCGAAGGAATGCCTCACACTCACCTCAAACTCGCGGGAGCGGGCTTCCTATGCAAAGGAAAAGATGACTTCACATGTCCTAGGATGAGAATCGTTTCCTTATTATTCCTCTTTGGCTCCATGGAAATCTATGTGGATGAAAAGCACCGCAATATCCTCGCCTCCGTAGATCCGAAGTCGGCTTGCGATTTGGGGCTCCGAAGCTCCACCGGCGGCCGGATCTTTCTTCATTCTTCTTCCTTGCTCTCCCCACTCTCTAGAACATTAAAAAGAGAAAACCCAAATAGAATGAGGGTTTTTAAGCCCTATTCTAGGGTATATCCCAGCAAGAACTGCCCTGAACCATTGGATCCCAAAATAAGGAAACGGACGACCATGATTCGCACTTAAAATCCAAAACCTGGGCCGAACACGGCTTGTGACACGCCCGTATCCAACGTCGTGTACCTCAATCGACACCGAAACCGTCGCGCCCATAATAGGACACGGGCACACGACACGCCCGTGTCAAGCTTGACATGCCCGTGTCAACCAGTACACGCCCATGTTGTCGGGCGTGTTCCTCCATCGACATAGGACCAAAAACATCCCACAAGGGACATAAGAACTTGACACGCCAGTGTCATATTTTGACACGCCCGTGTCTACCCATACACGCCCGTGCGCTAACACCGTGTGTCTCCCACGACACTGCCCGACCTTCACCCCATGAAGGACACGGTCTGGGACACGCCCGTGTCTCAGGTCGTGTTCACTGATCGACGATCGTCGACTCCAAATTCATCGACCACTCGGCCAGATCATCGACACTCCCCTGGGACACGCCCGTGTCCCCTACCACGTAACCCCTACCAAGTTCCATACTTGTTTCAAAATGCTACCCATCCCTCTTTTTATTTTCGGGACGTTACACCTGTCACAATTTCCGTCTGCTTTATGGCCTCCCGAAGGCCAAGATTGTACACCCTAGGCTGAGCTGGAGCATAGTGGGATGCAGTTGACTCCACCACCTTCCCCTTTTCCTCGTAAGTTGCTCCAGGATTCCTCTCGGACTTTGGACATCCGCTCCGGCACTCTCGGGCAAAATGTCCCGGTTTCCCACATTTAAAACATGCGCCCGGGGTTCGTGCTGTAGTTGCCCCAGAAGCGCCAGAAGAAGGGGCTGGAGTTTAAGTGCTAGCCTTCTTATTCCACCTGCGATAACCAGACTTTGTGGAGGTCTCTACCTTGAACTCTGTCTTCTTCGCACTATAGTCCCTCTTCTCCTGGACTCTCTTCAGATCCTTCTCCAAATATCGGGCCGTATTGACCAGGGTTAGGAACCCCTACATCATAGGCCCCGATTGTATTAGCCTTAGGTCATAACGTAGACCATCGTAGAACTGGTTGGTCTTACGCTCCTCATCAGCCAAAGTAGAGCTAGCATAACGACCCGACCGCGTAAACTCGTGGAGGAACTCATCAATGCTACTATCTCCCTGCATCAGTCTCTGGAACTCATTCTCCATAGCAATCCTCTGAGCCGAGGAGAGGTATGTTGCCAAGAATAACCTCGAGAACTCCTCCATTGAGACATCCGTGAGCAGCCTTTCAGCCAAGTGATGCATCTCCAACTCTTTCCACCACAACCACGCCCTCCATCCAACAGGAAGGTGGATAGGTGGTCTTCTGCCATTCCTCCATTTCTGTGGCTGTCAAGACTCTTTTCACCGAAGAGAGCCAATCTTCAGCCTGGGTTGGAGTTCTAGTTCCTGAAAACACTGGAGGTTTAAAGCTCATTACATGCTTGAGCTGCATCTCTGTCACTCTTTTAGGTATCAACGACCCTACAACCACTTGTTCCACCCTTCTAGGTTCTGCTTCTCGAAGCGGTACCTGCTGTACAACCCCGTGTCCGGCGAGCGGGTCCCGCCAGGGAGGTCGAGCAGACCGAGTCCCGTGACCCGCACCCGAACGACAATACAGATGAACGGCAGAAGGCCTGGCCCGCTCTCGCGCATTTCAGGCGGGCGAGTCAGCAAGGCGAGCGAGCAGGTCGCGCGAAGAGCCCGGCGAGGTGAGCGAGCCGACCGGGGTCGCAGTCGCCGCCGGCCAGCCCCCACTCGCGACCTCGCCACCGATCCGCCCGGGCAGAAGACAGGCCGGTCGCGACGGTCCGGCTCGCGCTCGCCCAGGGGGATAGGCGAGCCACCAGAGCTAGGTCGCGCCCGCCTCCCGCGGGGGCAATTGGAGACGAGCTGACTCCCCATGGGTGCGAATAGCTACTAAGAACAGCGGAGTTTGGCTGTTGGCAGACCAGGTCGGACTGCACATAGCTACTCAGAACAGCGGAGTTTGGCTATTGACAGACCCGACCGAGGGCCTTTTGGTATTTCCAGGTCAGTTCTTTTGGTTATTGGCAGTTCAGGTTCTGAAAATCTATAAATAAGACCCAAGGGGTACCTCAGAGGACACGCTTTCAAGGCCTCCTTACTCCCATTTTCAAGTGTTCTCTGAGGGTACCTTAGCTCGGCTCTTGGCTAAGGAGGGGAAGCGCTCAGAGATCTTCCGGGTTTGTGGTGGGACCTCCCTGCCGAGCCCTTGGGTCTGTTCCTTCTTGTCTCTCTCGTTGTTTTTCTTGCAGGAGCAAAGTAGGCGCGAGACCACCCCTTCCCCAAGGGTCGAACTCCACAAGAGGCCGGATTCCGGTTTCAACACTTTGGTGCGGTGAGCGTGGAGAGTGGTCAGTGCAGAAAAGCTTCAGCGAGCTCAATGACGGGTGGTCAAGGATCAGACAGGCAAGACTCGCCACCCCCACCACCTCTTGCAACGGTGGGAATGTTTGAAGACTTCAGGAATGAGGTGCTGACTCTGGTCAAGTTCGCGCTCGGCACGCGGGCCGAGTGCTCGACTCCGGCGATCCCGATCGCGGCCGCCCCCTCCTTGGGCGAGGACGCTCCCGGCAGGCGAGCCGGGAAGGAGGTGGCCGAGGAAGGCCGAGGAAGCGAGCTCCCGGGGCGCGAGCTCTTCCCCGGTTCGGCAGGCCGAGGCCGGTTCGGCGAGTTGGGCCCGCGAGACTCGCCGGCCCGCCAGGTGGGGGGAGGCAGCCCCTTCAGCGAGCTGGTCTCCTCAGCTCCAGTACCAGACGGGTTCAGGGAGCCCGAGATGACCTACTACACCGGGAAGGGAGACCCGGTTCAGCACGTCCAGTGGTTCGAGGACGTAGTCTCCATCCGTCAGATGTCGGACGGATTCAAGTGTCGTCTCTTCGCCATCACCCTCCGAGAGAAGGCAAGGGAGTGGTTCCACCAGCTGCCGGCCAGTTCCATCTATTGCTTCGAGGACTTGCGCCGAGGGTTCATGTTGAGGTTCACTACCTCAAAGAAGAGGAAGATGGAGTCTGAGTCCCTGTTCCACATAAAGCAGGGGGTGAACGAGACGTTGGGGAGCTATGTGGATCGGTTTCAGGAGGAGGTTACCCAAGTCCAGGAGATGTCGGGCCACAGTCTGATGATGGCCTTCACCCTGGGCCTGCAGCAGGGTTTCTTCCGCATGGAGCTGAAGAGAATTCCCCCCTCTCCTACGAGGAGCTGATGGAGAGGGCGACGAGAGAGGTCGACGGGGAGGCGTCGAACCCAGAATTTGCAAGGAAGTTGGCCAGGTGGGCGACTGAGGAGGAAAAGGAGTGAAAGGGAGGAAGAGGACAGGAAGAGAGAAGGGGGGAGCCTAGGCAAAGGGAGCAGAGGGAGCAGAGGCAGCTCCAATGGCATCAGCCGCCGAGGTGGGGGCACCAGGAGCCCGACTGCCGGCTGGGCTGGAGACCTGAGTGGCAGGGGCAGGGGCCACAGGGGGGGTACTACGGAAGGGGTCACCATCAGGGGAGACAGGATCAGTTCCACCCACCGGGCTGGAGGCAAGGTCAGAGGCCTCGGCTCCCCGATCAGGAGGAGGCCATGGCCATAGCTCTGGGAACGAGGAGAGGGATCATGAGAAGGAGGAGAAGGGAGTTCAGGGTGGAGCTGCCCTATTGCGACTTCCATCAGGAAGAGGGGCACGCAACAGCCACGTGTCCGGAATTCTTGGAGATGAGAGGAAACAGGGGGCGGCAGCAGCAGCAGGAGGAGGTGCGGCAGGAAGTGAGGATCGAGGAGGTCCTGCCTCGGGCGGAGGAGGATCGTTGTGAAGACCGGGTGGATGTGGGGACCCGAGGAGGGATCGGAGTGATCCAAGGGGGAGTGGGGATTGAGGCTTCCCGCAAGGCAAGCCTCCACACCATGTACCGGCGGAGCGTCGCCTCTACGTCCCAAACCCCGCCTCCAGAGGAGAGGATCACCTTCTCCAGAAGTGATATGCCAGACCACAAGGATCCGTTCTGTGATGCGCTGGTCATCAAGGCCTCCATCGAGAACTTCACTGTCTCTCGGATCCTCGTGGACAATGGAAGCTCCGTGAACGTCGTCTTCAAAAAGGCGTTTGACGCGATGCAAGTGGAAGCTAAGAGGGTGCTGGCCTCGGACGGGCCCTTGTTCGGATTCTCGGGAGAAAGGAAGGAGGTAGAGGGAGGAGTCGGCCTCCATGTCACCCTGGGGGGGCAGTCCCGAAACTGCAAGTTCGTCATTGTGGACGCCCCCAGCAGCTACAGCGCAATCTTCGGGAGGCCCCTGATCAGCACCTTCTGTTGCGTCCCCTCATCTTTCCATCAGTGCTTGAAGTTCAACGCTGAGGGGGTGCAAGTCAGGGTTAGGGGGGACCCGAAGGTGGCACGGGAATGCTATGTCACTGCGGTGAACACCATCTCTTGGCTAGATGGAGCCGAGGAGATAGGGCGGAGAATGGAGGAGGTCGAACAGGAAGCAGGAGAGGAGGAGCTTGGAGTGAAGAACTGCGCAGAGAAGGCAGCAGGGGGAGATCTGGAGGAAGTGGCCAAGGTAAGGGCCGTGGGAGGAGAGGTGGAGGTAGAGGTCCCCGTTCCGGAGGAAGGGGACGCCGAAGGATGGGGGGAACGATCCAGGATGGAGGCGGCGGAAGAAGTCGTGGAGCTGGAGGTGCTCACCCGGGGAGGAAGGATGGAGAAGGTTCGCGTCAGCGGAGGGCTGACCCCGGAAGTCCAGGGCCGGATGCTGGAGTGCATCCAGAAGAACGTGGACATCTTCGCCTGGAACTCCGCGGAGATGCCGGGGGTTGATGCGGATGTGGCCTGCCACCGCCTCAACTTGGACCCGTGGACACGCCCCGTCCAGCAGAAAAAGAGATCCACGGCGGACAAGCTGGCAGAACCCATCAGGGAGGAGGTGGCGAAGCTTCTCAAAGCTGGCTTCGTGTCCGAAATTCAGTACCCCGGCTGGGTCTCCAACGTTGTGATGGTCAAAAAAGGAGACGGCCGCTGGCGGTTGTGTATCGATTTTTCCCTTCTTAATAAAGCTTGTCCTAAGGACTGTTACCCTTTGCCTCGGATCGACGCGCTGGTTGACTCCGCCGTCGGCTTTTCTGTAATGAGTTTTTTAGATGCCTTTTCAGGTTACCATCAGGTCAGGATGCACCCCCCAGACGTCAAGGACGTCTCGTTCATCACAGGGGATGGATGCTACTGCTACAAGATGATGCCGTTCGGGCTGAAGAACGCTGGGGACACCTACCAAAAAATGATGGATAGGGTCTTCAAGGAACAGAGGGGGAGGAACTTGGAGGTGTACGTGGACGACCTCATGATCAAGAGCCGGGACGTGGACTCCCACCTCCGGGACCTGGAGGAGACGTTCGCCACCCTGCGCAAATTCAAGATGCGGTTGAATCCCCTTAAATGTGTCTTTGGGGCCAGCCGGGGAAAGTTCCTGGGGCATCTCCTCACCCCCGCGGGGGTCGAGCCGAATCCAGACAAGGTCAAGGCCATCTTGGAGCTAGGGTCCCCGCAGAATGCAAAGGAGGTCCAACGGTTGACGGGGAAGCTAGCAGGGCTGAGCCGCTTTCTTTCTCGGGCAGGAGAGAAGTGTTCCCCCTTCTTCAAAACACTGAAGGGAGGTCAAAGGTTTGAATGGACCAAGGAATGCGAGGAGGCGTTCCAGGCCCTCAAGGCGCAGTTGACACAGGCGCCACTGCTCCAAGGACCGAAGGAAGGGGAAGATTTGTTCTTATATCTCGGAGTCGGGGCGGAGGCCCTGAGCTCTGTCTTGGTTCGCGAGGAAGGGAAGAAGCAGCTCCCGATTTATTACGTCAGTCGGGTCCTGAGGAAGGCCGAGCTCCGATATCCGATCCTGGAGAAGCTTGCATTCGCATTCATCATCTCGGCTCGGAGGCTACGACCTTACTTCCAGGCACACTCAATCCGAGTGGTGACCGACCATCCTCTCCGCAACGTCTTCGATGGGGTGGAGCATTCAGGCCGGCTGGCCAAGTGGTCGGTGGAGCTGAGCGAGTTCGATGTCTCCTTCGTTCCATGACTCTCGATCAAAGCTCAGGTGATGGCCGATTTCCTGGCCGACTACGTGGTAGAAGTAGCAGAGGAGGAGCTCACCCGCCCGACTCCTTGGAAGGTGAGGGTGGATGGAGCCTCAGGAAGGCATTCTCTCGGGATAGGAGTGGTTCTGGAAAGCCCTCAAGGGACTCAGATTGAGCAGACGGTGGTGGTGCATTTCCCCATTACCAACAACCAGGCCGAGTACGAAGCAGTGATAGCGGGGCTGCACCTGGCCAGAGAGCTGGGGGTGCTGGATGTGGAGGTCCTAACCGACTCCATGGTGGTGGCTTCCCAGATCAACGGGGAGTTCGAAGCAAGGGAGCCCGCTTTGAAATTATACTTGGCCAAAGTGAAGGGGGTCATAGGGACCTTCCAGACCTTCTCCATCCGACACGTACCAAGGGGAGAGAATGAACAGGCCGACCAACTGGCAAAGCATGGCCCCCGGGTGGGGGGCACCATCACCGACCTGTTCCGCCCCTCCATCGGAGAAGGGGAGCTCATGGAGATCGATCAACAGCCATCGTGGATGGATCCAGTAGTAGTATTCCTCTCCACGGGAGAGTATCCGGAGGGGGTAGACAGGAAGAAGCTGAGGCACAAGTCCGCTTACTACCTCCTTAAAGACGGGCAGCTATACAGGAAGAACCTCTCCGGGATGCTGGCTCGCTGCGTATCCGAGGGTGAGGCGCAGAGGATCTTAGAAGAAGTCCACTCCGGGGAGTGCGGGAGTCATTCCGGGAGTCGGACCTTGGAGGGGAGGATAGTCAGATAAGGGTATTTCTGGCCCACCCTGGGCCGGGACGCCGCAAAGTTCGCAAGGAGATGTCATAAGTGCCAGCTATTTGCCCCCCTCCAGCTACAGCCGGCCCGACAACTCAAGAGTATCACGGCCCCTTGGCCCTTTGCAATCTGGGGAATGGATTTGGTTGGACCATTCCCCCAGGCCAGCGGCCAGCGAAGGTTCCTCCTGGTGATGATCGACTACTTCTCAAAGTGGATGGAGGTGAAGGCGTTGACTAAGGTAACCTCCCAAGTGATCAGGAACTTTGTCTGGGGGGAGATCATCTATCGCCATGGGCTGCCCCAAGCCATCATCACCGATAACGGACCCCAGTACGCTAGTGCCGAGTTCACCAGCTTCTGCGAGCAGCTTGGAATCGACCTCAGGTTCGCCTCGGTCCACCACCCCAGGAGCAACGGGCAGGTGGAGGCGGCGAACAAGATCATCGTCAATCTCCTCAAGAAGAAGGTGGAAAACTTGAGGGGGAGCTGGGTGGAGCAGCTCCCCGCCGTTCTTTGGGCCCTTAGAACCACCCTTAACACGGCCACGGGGGAGACCCCCTTCAAGCTCTCCCATGGATGCGAGGCGGTTCTCCCCATAGAATTTGAAGTCCGAACGCCGCGGGTCGGGACGGCCAGAGAGGGCCGAGAGGAATGGCAGGCCGAGAACGAAGAGGAGCTGAGGCTCTCCCTTGACATGGTGGAAGAGCTGAGGGACCTTTCGGCCATCCGACAGGAGGAGGTCAAGAGGAGGATGGCAAAATACTTTGACAAGCATGTCAGGGTCAAGCAGTTCGCAGAAGGGGACCTGGTGCTGAAGAAGGTAGACGCGGCAGGGAGGTCAGCGTCCGTAGGAAAGCTCAACCCCAGCTGGGAGGGGCCATTCATTGTGAAGGAAGCTTTGAAGTCAGGGGGCTATCGGCTCCAAAATGTAGAGGCGAGACCCTGAGTCTCACCTGGAGTGGAGACGACCTGAAAAGGTTTTTTCCCTAAGCACCTGTAAGCAACACGAATTGTTATAATGAAGCCCGTTTTCTCCCCCCCCCCCCCCCCAAGATTGCCATATCCAGCTTGCAAAGAGAATTGGAATGAGTTTGGACCCCGAGAAGATCCCGCTGCCAGGCTCTCACCTAGCTGGCAGGGCCGAAAGTCGCTCGGTGTCATCCCTAGGCTCGAGAAGATCCCGCTGCCAGGCTCCCACCTAGCTGGCAGGGCTGGAAGTCACTCGATGGAATGAGTCTGGACCCCGAGAAGATCCCGCTGCCAGGCTCCCACCTAGCTGGCAGGGCCGGAAGTCACTCGGTGTCATCCCTAGCCTCGAGAAGATCCCGCTGCCAGTCTCCCACCTAGCTGGCAGGGCCGGAAGTCACTCGATGGAATGAGTCTGGACCCCGAGAAGATCCCGCTGCCAGGCTCCCACCTAGCTGGCAGGGCCGGAAGTCACTCGGTGTCATCCCTAGACTCGAGAAGATCCCGCTGCCAGGCTCCCACCTAGCTGGTAGGGCCGGAAGTCACTCGATGGAATGAGTTAGGACCCCGAGAAGATCCCGCTGCCAGGCTCCCACCTAGCTGGCAGGGCTGGAAGTCACTCGGTGTCATCCCTAGCCTCGAGAAGATCCCGCTGCCAGGCTCCCACCTAGCTGGCAGGGCCGGAAGTCACTCTATGGAATGAGTCTGGACCCCGAGAAGATCCCGCTGCCAAGCTCCCACCTAGCTGGCAGGGCCGGAAGTCACTCGGTGTCATCCCTAGCCTCGAGAAGATCCCGCTGCCAGGCTCCCACCTAGCTGGCAGGGCCGGAAGTCACTCGATGGAATGAGTTAGGACCCCGAGAAGATCCCGCTGCCAGGCTCCCACCTAGCTGGCAGGGCCGGAAGTCACTCGGTGTCATCCCTAGCCTCGAGAAGATCCCACTGCCAGGCTCCCACCTAGCTGGCAGGGCCGGAAGTCACTCGATGGAATGAGTTAGGACCCCGAGAAGATCCCGCTGCCAGGCTCCCACCTAGCTGACAGAGCCGGAAGTCACTCGGTGTCATCCTCAAGCCTCGAGAAGATCCCGCTGTCAGGCTCCCACCTAGCTGGCAGGGCCGGAAGTCACTCGATGGAATGACTCAGTAAGCGATAACCTGCGACCCAGAACAAATCACGTTGCCGGACTCCCACCTAGTCGGCGAGGCCGGGAACTACTCGAAAGGCGTGAGCAGCAGGTCGGAATCACAAGAGTTAGTCAAAAAAGGGGGGAAATGGTCTAGCATAGCCCCACCCTCAAGCCCCAGGAAAGGCGGCCGAGTAGACGCAAAGGGCCTGGGCGAGAGTCCGCAGGGAATTAGGCATACGGACGAGGGACGAGCCGGCTCGCCTCGCTCGAGGGACGAACCGGCTCGCCTCGCTCGGCGGACGGGCAGCCGCCTCATCAGAGTCGGGCCGTAGGGGCAGGTCGCGTCATCCGACAATAACAGTGTTGGAAAAATAAGGCGGGCGAGAGGGCATTCATAAAAGGAACAATAGCTAAAAATACGAAGTATAAGCGCAACCCGCGCATACATTTCAGAACAGATCGATATTCATGATAATGTTCATCTAAAAGAATAAATTACGAGAGTCTGGGGAAACGCGAGATCTGGGTTGAGAAATCCTAAATGGGCCGGAAGCCTTTGTCCCCAGGTTCCGGCATTGGGAGAAACAGCGCCGGCACCACGTCTTCCACCAAAAGTCCCGCTGGCTCGCTCGTAAGCAGATCCGTGCGCCGCAGCATTTGCATCGTGTATTTCGCTGCGCTGGCCGCGTTCTTTTGCATTAGCACTTCCAGGTCGTAGTCGGAGAGGTGCTCGCACGGGCAGACCCTGCTGTCTGGAGGAGGGACAGCGGCAGCGGCCTCCAGCTCGCGTGTAACACCCCCTATCCGTCGCATAACATATAGCAGTAGGTCCGGCCGGGGCCCGACGCCATATACCACAGACAGACCGGGTGGTTACGTATGGAAACCATCCAACCAATCTTAACGTCCTACACAGAGCATTCTAGCGGAAGCAGTTTATATAAGTTATAAAACAAGAACCCAGCAACAAGCATGAATGTCCACTACTATGAAAATAGGAATGTTATTACAAAATACCCAAAAGCGGCCTTAAGGCCTTACAAAATGTTTCTCTTGACTAATACATGATTTACAAACCTCGGCACGCAGGCCGGTCATACATGAGTAAAACAGAAAACATTTCCACTTGGGCCTTCGAGGGCCAGCTTCACAAAAAGGGCTTTAGCCCGCTATTGACCGCTTGGTCCAGCTGCACCTGCAAGCAACAAACCACCGCACGGTGGCAAACAAAGCAACGGTCAGCAATGCTGACCAAATTATAACGATCCCGCCCCCAACTCGGGGCGGCGATGCTCCTTCCCTGCATTTCCTTAGCACAAGCGAGCAAAGCATATAACCATAGCCATTTCATCACAGACGTTGGCTCGTACGGCCACACGTCCCGTGCACTCAGGGCACATTCTCGGTGAACCGGTCGATGTTACGTCAATTTAAGCCATTAACATTCCGGACTCACCACCGCCACTTAGACGGCCATTCCTATGAGCAATTCGTCTTCAAGGTATTGGTCACGTCAATTTAAGCCATTGACCACCGAAGACCCCCATCTATGCCAACGGCGAGTACCACGTAACCTTAGGTCGCTCTAACCGGACGACATAAAGCGGGTACGGTTCCATCTAACCCGTGCTCACATCGCAACGACAATTTAAGCCATTTGCGCGGGTCAAACTTCCACCGAGTCCCATTCTACCGCAAGTCACATAACCCCGTTATGTTCAAGTTGGCTCTCAGGCCACCAAGTTGGCAAGACCTCATGTCCGCCCAGTTTTCCAGGTGCACCTTTGGGTTAGTCCCCAAGGCTCCCTGCTGCAATCTACCGCGTAGAAAACCCGAAAACACCCAATAGCACGGAGTCTTCTCCGGCCTTATGCAATGCAACATCACCGATCCGGACTAACATGTCCGGGTAGGCTTCAACCAAAATGCCTATGTCCGTTCTCGCATACGGACGCTAAACAATGGGGACTTTACATATCTACCCGAAGGAACGCCTCCAACTCTTCGCAAACTCGCGAGAGAGGGCTTCCTATGCTAAGAAAGAGAGCTATCATGCTCACAAGTGAGGATCGTTACCCTTGCGTTCCTCTTTGGCGCCATCAAAATGTAATCGGATAGAAATCACCGCACTTGCGTTGCCTCCATGGATCCGGAGTCGGCTTGCGATTCGGAGCTCCGAAGCTCCTCCAATGGCGGATCTAGCTCCTCTTCCTCTTGCCTTAGCTCTTCTTTCTCCAAGGGTTTGGAGAGATGAAAAGGGTGAAAAGAATGGATTTTTCTAAGTCAAACCCGTGTATATCCTCTCAGGAACCATCCCCAGCCGTCGGATCTCAACCTAAGAAAACGAGCGGCTTTGATTCGGGGCTGAAATGCCCAATCTGGACCGAACACGGCCTGGCACACGCCCGTGTCCAGGGCCGTGTGCCGCATTCGCCGTCAAAATCGAATCTTCTGAACACGCACACGGGTATCGGACACGCCCGTGTTCGAGCTGACACGCCCGTGTTCCAGCTGACACGGCCGTGTAGCCGGCCGTGTACCCCATGATTTTTCCCCCGTTTCCAACCCGAGCACTGCACGGGTTCTAGGACACGCCCGTGTCCTTGCCTGTGTCACCTTGACACGCCTGGGCCCCCAGGCCGTGTACACGGGACATTTCGTCGAGGGGAGAACGACGACTGGATGACACGGCCTTGGACACGCCCGTCTCCTAGGCCGTGTGCCTTGTCTCGACGATCGTCGAGTGAATCTCGATGATTTCACCTTGACGATCGTCGACACGGGTCGACACGCCCTGCGACACGCCCGTGTCGCAGGCCGTGTGCCCATTCTCGACGAATCGTCGAGAATAACTCGACGATTTCACGGCTAAGTGTCGACACGGGTCGACACGCCCTGCGACACGCCCGTGTCGCAGGCCGTGTGCTCATTCTCGACGAATCGTCGAGAATAACTCGACGACTTCGCGTCTAAGTGTCGACACACGCTTGACACGCCCTGCGACACGCCCGTGTCCCAGGCCGTGTGCCTTCAGCCAGAAACCAAAACTGGCCCAAACGTCCCCCTTCGCTCCTTTGAGTTTCGGGGCGTTACAACTCTCCCCCACTTAAAAGAATTTCGCCCACGAAATTACATAAAGGGAAAAACATGTACAAAACCAAAATTTGTACCTGAGCGGAACAACTCCGGATATTCGTCAAGCATCGTCTGCTCTCGCTCCCAAGAGAGCTCCTCACGACCGCAATTGTCCCACCGGACTTTGACCATCCTGATCTCTTTATTGCGTAGCCGCTTGACTTCCGAGTCCTCAATCCGCACGGGCTTGACTTTAGTCGTTAGCCCACTATCCACCGGCACTTGATCGACCGCGATCACTTGCGTATGCTCTTGCACCGCCTTCCGAAGCACCGAAATGTGGAACACATCGTGTAAACCACTTAGCTCCACTGAAAGATTCAACCTATAGGCCGCTTCTCCAACTCGCTCCAGAACCTCAAACGGTCCAAGGTACCTCGGGCTTAGCTTTTTCAACCGTCGCACCCGCGAGACACCCTTGAACGACTTGATCTTTAGGTACACATAATCACCCACAGCGAACTCCACGTTCCTGTGCTTGGCATTATAGTACTTTGCTTGCCGGTCCTGAGCGATGAGCAACCTCTCCCGAATGGTTCTCACCAAAGAAGTAGCACCCTCTACTTCCGATCGCTTATACAACTTTGACTCACCCGTTTCTATCCAAGACAACGGCGTGCTACATCTTCTACCATAAAGGGCCTCGAAAGGCGCCATCTGAATACTTGCTTGGTAGCTGTTGTTGTATGCGAACTCCACCAAATAAAGGTGGTCTTCCCATTGCTTTCCGAAATCCAAGACACACATGCGAAGCATGTCTTCCATGGTTCTATTGACCCTCTCGGTCTGCCCATCCGTTTGCGGATGGAAGGCTGTGCTAAACTTCAGCTTTGTTCCCAACATTTGCTGCACCAGCCTCCAATCATTGGACGTGAACCGCCCATCACGGTCACTCACGATGCTGCGGGGCACACCATGAAGCCGCACTATATTATCCACATAAAGCTTTGCCAGCTTCTCCACCGGATCGTCCTTCCTATGCGGAATAAAATGCGACACCTTCGTTAAACGATCAACAACCACCCAAATGACGTCGTTCCCCTTTTGCGACCTTGGCAAACCGTGCACAAAGTCCATAGAGATGTCGTCAAATTTCCACTCCGGAATAGGCAAGGACTTAAGAAATCCTCCCGGCTTTTGGCACTCCGCCTTTACCAAGGCGCAGGTTTGGCACTTCGCTACGTATAGCGCCACATCCTTTTTCAAACCCGGCCACCAAAATAGCTTCTTGACATCGCGGTACATCTTTGTGCTCCCCGTGTGAATCGAGTACTTGGTATGGTGTGCCTCGTACAACAACTCCACCCGTAAATTGCCCACATTGGGGACGCACAAACGACCGTCTTTCCAAAGCAATCCGTCCTCCACGACGAATTGGGAATTTGACCCATCCAGAGCCTCTATCATGAACTGCTTCATATGAGCATCCATATCCAAAGCCTGCCGAATCCGATCAGCCAGGTCATATTGGACTTCAGTCCAATTCAGAACTGCTTCAGCACTTGCTTGCTTATCCACACAAACAATCTCCAACGCCTCCAACTCCCGCACCAACCGCTCATCATGCACCGATAGCCAATTGGCTTGAGCTGGGGCTCGGCGACTCAACGCGTCCGCAACCGCATTCCCTTTGCCAGGCACGTAGTGGATCTTAAAAGTATAGTCCCCCAGGAACTCCATCCACCTACGCTGCCGCATATTCAGATCCTTCTGATCAATCAGGTACTTTAGGCTCTTGTGATCGGTGTAGATATCAATCTTCACACCGTACAAATAGTGTCTCCACAGCTTCAAGGCAAAAATCACGGCCGCTAACTCCAAGTCATGGACCGGATAATTCCTCTCGTGCACTTTTAGCTGTCTCGAGCCATAAGCTATCACGCTTCCGTGCTGCAGTAGCACGCAACCCAAACCGCTGCCCGAAGCATCGCTATATATCTCATAGCCTTCGGTTCCACATGGCGAACTCAGCACAGGCGCCGTGGTCAACCGACACTTCAGTTCCTCAAAAGCTCGTGCGCACTCCGGCGTCCAAACGAACTTATGCTCCTTCCTCGTCAAAGTAGTGAGAGGTAGCGCTATCCGCGAGAAGTTCTCTACGAAGCGCCTATAATAACCGGCAAGCCCCAAAAAGCTTCGGACTTCTGCTACCGTAGCAGGCTCAGGCCACTCCCGTATCGCAACAATCTTCGCCGGATCCACAGCAATACCCTCTCCACTCACTATATGCCCGAGGAATGCTACTGAGGATAGCCAAAACTCGCACTTCGAGAACTTGGCATTCAACTGGTTTCTCCTTAGCGTCTCCAACACCAAATGAAGATGCTTGAAGTGATCTTCCTCACTTTGCGAGTACACCAAAATATCGTCGATGAAGACGATCACGAAATGGTCCAAGTACTCCCTGAACGTCCTGTTCATCAAATCCATGAATACTGACGGCGCATTAGTCAGCCCAAACGGCATGACCGTAAACTTATAATGCCCGTATCTCGTACTAAACGCTGTCTTCGGGATATCACTCTCCCTTATCCGCAGCTGATAGTACCCAGACTTGAGATCTAACTTCGAGTACACCGTCGATCCGACTAACTGATCAAAGAGATCATCAATCCGGGGGATCGGGTACTTGTTCTTCTCAGTCAGCTTGTTTAGCTCCCGATAATCAATACACAACCTCAAGCTTCCGTCCTTCTTCTTAACAAAGAGGACCGGTGCGCTCCAAGGCGAAGAACTCGGGCGCACAAACCCCTGCTCCAACAACTCTTGTAGTTGAACTTTCAGCTCCGCCATTTCCTTAGGCGCTAGCCGATACGGAGATCGTGACACAGGCTTTGCACCTGGCACTAGCTCGATCGTAAAATCTATCTCCCGTTGAGGCGGGGCTCCAGGAAGATCTGCGGGGAACACATCAGGGTATTCCGATACCACTGAAATACAATCCATCGCGGGCTTCGGCTTTGCAACCTCCACTAGTGTAAAGAACAGTTCTGCTCCAGCACGAACCGCCTTCACCACCTGAAGAGCAGACATCAACGTCTTGCTCGACCCCTTTAAGCCCGTAAACGTCGTCTCACGACTTGCTCCCAGCTTGACTTCCTTGCTACCGCAATCTATATGAGCCTGCTGCTCCGAGAGCCAGTCCATGCCAAATATGACGTCGAACTCCACTAACGGAAGTAAAGACGCTCGCAGGTCGAACTCCTGCTCCCCAATATGAATCTTAACATCGCAGATCCTAACCGCTTGCATCGAACACCCATTGGGCAACAACACATCCAACTTATCCTTCGCCATCGAAGAAGTGACTCCGATGCGTGATATAAATCCTTCGGACAAGAAGGAGTGTGAAGCTCCCGTATCGAAGAGTGCTCGTGCCGGATTTTCACAAATCAATACGAATCCTAAACAAGTAGTGGTAAGGTAACATGTGTATAACAAGCATATAAAGAATTGACTTGCTATAAATTAAACCGTACCTGTCACCACGTCAGCTTGTTTAATGGCCTCCTATTGGCCAAGATTGTATACCCTTGGTTGGGCCGGAGCATAGTGGGATGCGGTCGACTCCACCGCCTTTCCCTTCTCTTCATAGGTAGCTCCCGGCTTCCTCTCGGACTTAGGACGTCCGCTCCAGCAATCACGGGCAAAGTGCCCCGTCTTGCCACAAGTAAAGCACGCGCCCGGGGTCCGACTCGTAGTCGCCCCAGAAGCACCAGAAGGAGCTGGGCCCGAAGTCCTATGTTTCTTGAAAGCCCTCCGATAGCCTGACTTTGAAGTAGTCGGCACTCTGAACTCATATTTCTTTTCACCCAAGCTTTTCTTCGCTTGTACACTCTTCATGTCCTTCTCCAAGGACCGGGCAGTATTGACCAAGGTTAAGAAACCTTGCGTCATCGGCCCCGACAGTAACAATCTCAGCTCATCCCTCAAGCCTTCATAAAAACGATTAGTCTTGCGCTCCTCATCCATGATGGTGGAGCTCGCATAACGACTCAACCGCATAAACTCGTGGAGATATTCATCCACGCTCCTCTCACCCTGCACCAACTTCAGGAACTCATTCTCCATTGAGATCCTCTGAGTAGAAGGGAGGTATCTTGCTAAGAACAATCCCGAGAACTCTTCCATCGGAACGTCTATCAGTTGTCTACCTCGCAGATGATGCAGCTCCAAACCTTCCCACCACATCCTCGCTTCTCCATCCAGCAGGAATGTAGCGATGGTGGTCATCTGCCACTCCTCCGTCTCCGTCGCTGTCATGACTCTCTTCACCCTGGAGAGCCAGTCTTCAGCCTGAGATGGGGTTCCCAACCCCGAGAATAACGGAGGGTTAAAGCTCATTACATGCTTCAACTGCCTCTCAGTTGCCCTCCTTGGCACTATTGGTTCAACAACCACTTGCTCCACCCTCCTCGGCTCAGCCTCTTGAAGAGGTACTTGCTCCATCACAGGAGCTGGCTGCTGCGCTTGCCTCCCAGGCTGCGCATTGATCACGGCCAACACCGCTTCAGCCACCAATCTTATATTTTCAGCCGACAGAGGTGTTGCGGGAGCAACATCCGGTGCACTACTTGCCTCAGAAACTCGACGTTCTGACGGCACGACACCACTTCTGGTCACCTATAGTGGTACAAAACACCGTTAAGCGACCAAACAAATTGCAAACAACAATTATAGGAACACGCAGGTTCCTCAAACACGAGTATTTTCATTCCTAAGTGGACATTCATGGGTTCTTTTACCGTTATAACGATGACGCACACAATGTGCTCACCACCCCTTAAAAAGAATTCGCCCACGAATTCAATTCAAGCCCAACCAAAACCAGTAGTCTGATACCAAATTGTAACACCCCCTATCCGTCGCATAGCATATAGAAGTAGGTCCGGCCGGGGCCCGACGCCATATACCACAGACAGACCGGGTGGTTACGTATGGAAACCATCCAACCAATCTCAACGTCCTACACAGAGCATTCTAGCGGAAGCAGTTTATATAAGTTATTAAACAAGAACCCAGCAACAAGCATGAATGTCCACTACTATGAAAATAGGAATGTTATTACAAAATACCCAAAAGCGGCCTTAAGGCCTTACATGATGTTTCTCTTGACTAATACATGATTTACAAACCTCGGCACGCAGGCCGGTCATACATGAGTAAAACAGAAAACATTTCCACTTGGGCCTTCGAGGGCCAGCTTCGCAAAAAGGGCTTTAGCCCGCTATTGACCGCTTGGTCCAGCTGCACCTGCAAGCAACAAACCACCGCACGGTGGCAAACAAAGCAACGGTCAGCAATGCTGACCAAATTATAACGATCCCGCCCCCAACTCGGGGCGGCGATGCTCCTTCCCTGCATTTCCTTAGCACAAGCGAGCAAAGCATATAACCATAGCCATTTCATCACAGACGTTGGCTCGTACGGCCATACGTCCCGTGCACTCAGGGCACATTCTCGGTGAACCGGTCGATGTTACGTCAATTTAAGCCATTAACATTCCGGACTCACCACCGCCACTTAGACGGCCATTCCTATGAGCAATTCGTCTTCAAGGTATTGGTCACGTCAATTTAAGCCATTGACCACCGAAGACCCCCATCTATGCCAACGGCGAGTACCACGTAACCTTAGGTCGCTCTAACCGGACGACATAAAGCGGGTACGGTTCCATCTAACCCGTGCTCACATCGCAACGACAATTTAAGCCATTTGCGCGGGTCAAACTTCCACCGAGTCCCATTCTACCGCAAGTCACATAACCCCGTTATGTTCAAGTTGGCTCTCAGGCCACCAAGTTGGCAAGACATCGTGTCCGCCCAGTTTTCCGGGTGCACCTTTGGGTTAGTCCCCAAGGCTCCCTGCTGCAATCTACCGCGTAGAAAACCCGAAAACACCCAATAGCACGGAGTCTTCTCCGGCCTTATGCAATGCAACATCACCGATCCGGACTAACATGTCCGGGTAGGCTTCAACCAAAATGCCTATGTCCGTTCTCGCATACGGACGCTAAACAACGGGGACTTTACATATCTACCCGAAGGAACGCCTCCAACTCTTCGCAAACTCGCGAGAGAGGGCTTCCTATGCTAAGAAAGAGAGCTATCATGCTCACAAGTGAGGATCGTTACCCTTGCGTTCCTCTTTGGCGCCATCGAAATGTAATCGGATAGAAATCACCGCACTTGCGTTGCCTCCGTGGATCCGGAGTCGGCTTGCGATTCGGAGCTCCGAAGCTCCTCCAATGGCGGATCTAGCTCCTCTTCCTCTTGCCTTAGCTCTTCTTTCTCCAAGGGTTTGGAGAGATGAAAAGGGTGAAAAGAATGGATTTTTCTAAGTCAAACCCGTGTATATCCTCTCAGGAACCATCCCCAGCCGTCGGATCTCAACCTAAGAAAACGAGCGGCTTTGATTCGGGGCTGAAATGCCCAATCTGGACCGAACACGGCCTGGCACACGCCCGTGTCCAGGGCCGTGTGCCGCATTCGCCGTCAAAATCGAATCTTCTGAACACGCACACGGGTATCAGACACGCCCGTGTTCGAGCTGACACGCCCGTGTTCCAGCTGACACGGCCGTGTAGCCGGCCGTGTACCCCATGATTTTTCCCCCGTTTCCAACCCGAGCACTGCACGGGTTCTAGGACACGCCCGTGTCCTTGCCCGTGTCACCTTGACACGCCTGTGCCCCTAGGCCGTGTACACGGGACATTTCGTCGAGGGGAGAACGACGACTGGATGACACGGCGTTGGACACGCCCGTGTCCTAGGCCGTGTGCCTTGTCTCGACGATCGTCGAGTGAATCTCGACGATTTCACCTTGACGATCGTCGACACTGGTCGACACGCCCTGCGACACGCCCGTGTCGCAGGCCGTGTGCCCATTCTCGACGAATCGTCGAGAATAACTCGACGATTTCACGGCTAAGTGTCGACACGGGTCGACACGCCCTGCGACACGCCCGTGTCGCAGGCCGTGTGCTCATTCTCGACGAATCGTCGAGAATAACTCGACGACTTCACGTCTAAGTGTCGACACACGCTTGACACGCCCTGGGACACGCCCGTGTCCCAGGCCGTGTGCCTTCAGCCAGAAACCAAAACTGGCCCAAACGTCCCCCTTCGCTCCTTTGAGTTTCGGGGCGTTACATCGCGTACCCGCGCCTCCAACGCCGCCTTCTCTTGGCCAAGGGTGGCGATCTCGGCACCCATCCGGCTCGCCGTCGCCGCGTCCTGGGGAAAGGAATAAGAATAATCGTGAGTTGTGTCCGCGAAAAGGGGGGAGGGTAATTCAGGTTGAGCATGTACCACCCCGCCCAGGTACTGCGCGAGGGTCTCCTCGGCCGCGTCAGCTCGCCTCCTGTGAAGGTCCGCGTCCACCTGAGCGAGCTTCCGGGCCTCTTCCTTCTCATCCTCCATCTTCTGGATGGACGCGGCGTTCCGCTCCACCTGGGTGCAGCGCCTCCCCACCATGTGAGCCAGGTCCAGACCGCGCAGCTGGGCCCGCGCGCTCTCATGAATCAGCACTCGCGTCTCCTCCTTGTCATAAATGGCGGCGTCTTCGCGCGAGTACAGACCAAAGGAGAAGTTATACGCCTCCGCGCTGATAGAATCCTGCTCCATCCAGCTCGGCAGCAGGGTCGAGATCATCGCACGGTTCGACTCCTTATCCCACGACAGGAGCGGGATGCCGAGCTCGTCCAGGCACCTCTCGCCGTAGCCGAAGTTACGATGCCCCCTCGGCACCGGCTCCGCAGCGACTTGAGACCCGCCCGGCGGCGCGGAGGTGCCCGCCGCCCTGACCGGAGAGTCGCTGGTCGAAGCAACCAGCGGGGGCGAGGGGCCCTCGGCCGGTAGGACCGCGGGAGCCTTGTCCTTCCTTTGCCTCGCGGCGAGTTGTTGATCCACAGTCTTCGCCACCTTCGGCGGAGGGGCTGGCTGTCCGCCACCCGGCCGCTTCTTGGCCGGGACCGATGGGATGTCGCGTTGGGCGGCATCCGCAGCGTGCGCACAGGCGAGAACCCCGGGGGGAATACGAGCGCTCTCGTAAGGAGGGTGAAGAGGGATGTCGCGCTCGCCTGACAGAAGGAAGGGGTGAGATAAAGGAAGAAAGGGAATAAGGTATAACAGCGGCGAGTGACAAACCTCCCCCCGGCGGGACAGCAGCGAGGTCGTCAAGATTGCGGCGCAGGAACGCGACCTCAAAATTCTTCCCAGCGAAGAACGCGCACAGGTCAGCTTCGTGGCCGCCTAGGCTGGGGGGCCGGTAGCTCGCCTCGCTAAGTTGCACCGGCGAAAAGGGGACATTGCCGAAGTCCCCTTTGACGAACAAGAATCTCTTGAGCCAATTGTGACTCTTGTTGACTGTCTCCCGCACCTTGAGGTGGGCGCTGGAGAAGTAGGCCGTCCCGTCTCGATTCGCCCGGAAGGAGAACAGCTTCCGGAACACGGCGAGGCTGAACTCCACCCGCTCCTCTCGCAGGAAGCAGGCGAACCCCACCATGACGGCTATGGAGTTCGGGGTCATTTGGCCTAGGACGACCCCGAAATACTTCAACACCTGTCGCACCTCGGGCCACAGGGGAAGTCGCAGGCCCACCTCAAAGTGAGCGAGAGGGATGGCGAGCTCATCCCTAGACAAGTCGTTGATCTTCTCCCCATCCCCGGGCCGCCTCGCAGAAAAGCCCGGCGGAACGTAGTCGCCAAGGGCATCCAGGTACTCTCGCTCAGAGAGGATGGCGTGAGGAAAATCGTGCTCGGAGAAGGTCCAAGCGCACTTGCTTCGACCGTCCACGTCGCCGCCGCCTCCGCCCATTCCCATCGAGTCGCCGCCGAATGCGCGAAGAAGAGCCAGAAGGCGAACACAGACGGTACTCCGCGGGGAACGGGAAGCGGGAGGGTTTGGAATCGGTGGAGAAATAAGGGCCTGCAAGGCCTATTTATAGGGAAAGAGAAAGGGCGGGAAACTTCCCGCCGAAAGATGGGGTGCGGATAGCAAAAATCAGTCCGACGGTTCGACTTCCCGCGCGCGACCGCACCTCAAAGGTCGATCCGGCACGGTTCTCGCCCGGCCGCAACCGCGGAGGACCAGTGCGGGCGAGCCTCAACCCGCACCCGCACGCTGTTCCGCGCGAGACGGGAGACTCCCGTCTGGCGAGCTCCTCGGCTCGCCCTCGCCCCGATCAGCGCAAGAGGAAGAACGGACCTTTCCTTTAACCCGCCCACAGAAAACAATAAAAACAGCATGATATTTCCAATGAACCTCAGCAGTAACAAGTTAGGCCCATAGGCGGGCTAGAAGAGTCGCTAGCGATTACAAATACAAGATAACTCTGAAATGACAACAACCCTGCGGTATCCCGCAAGCGAGGGGCAGAAGACTGGGTCAGTACTCGACCCACTTCCACCTGTGCCGCCTCTTCGTTCCCGATCGCGGCGGCACACGAGGATCGTGGTAATCGCGAACCGCCACCAGTTCTCGCTGAGCCAGGCCGACCTGCTCCATGGCGCTCTTAAGATGCCCCTCGGCTCGCGTTATATGCATGCCCGGTGAGGTGACATCGTCGTCTTCCGCTTCGCGTGGAGGGCCCTCCAAGGCCGCGAGCCGGGCCTCGGTCTCGGCCTTGTCGTCATCGATCCTCTTCATGACCTCCTGCAGCAGCAGTGTGTGTTTCTGGAACAGCCGCGTCACCTGCCTCTTCATCCCCACCGCATCGGTCGGGTCGCCCAGGTAGTCAGAAACACTGTCCACGTCGGGCGGAGGCGAGTACCCTTCGCTCATCTCGGTTTCAGAAGAGGCCCTGTTAAAGCCTGCAAACGGGGGGGGGGGGGGGTCAGAAGGAGCGAGCAAGAGACAAAGCCAACGATAAAAACCGGCTCACCAGGGGTTGGCACGTCGCCCGCACCGACAGATAGGCGAGAAGAGCCCGGCCGACCCTGAAAGTTTCCTCCCTCGAGGGTCTCAAGAGATTTTCCCAGCCCGTGGGAAGCCGGCGGACAGGGAGTTTCCGGAGGTGGGCGGTCCAGAACCGGGGAACCAGCGACCTTCTCGGGCGACACGCGAGGGGGGCGACACGCGAGGGGGGCGATCCTCTCCCCCATTCCCCACCTCTTCACAGGGAATTGCCTGCAAAACAAAAGGTCAGAGGTACAGCAATAATCCGCGGAAGGTCACGTACCCCGGGGACTACCTCGACACCCGCCGCTGAGCTGGAGACCGGACAGTCACCCGCCAGAGACCGCCTGACAATCTTTCCCTTCGCCGGCCTGAAGAGAGGGCCGGGATATCCGCGTGACAACCAAGGGGCAGCCTCGAGGGCCTCCTCCTGAGTATTCAGGCCCGCTGCCGCCAGGCGAGCTCGCACCTCTTCGCTGACCGGCATTGAGAAATTAAGATCTGCTCAAAGGAAATGAAAGGATCTGGGGAGCCTCCTCCAGGGGTTAGCGGTGTGTATTTATAACAGGACAGTGGGCCCCCACCAGAAGATTCCCTGCCAGATCAGCACAGAGCTCACCGAACACGCGGGTTGGATGATTCTTTCCGAGCTTGATTCAAGCTCAAAAAGAGCGGGGATTGTGTACAACCCCGTGTCCGGCGAGCGGGTCCCGCCAGGGAGGTCGAGCAGACCGAGTCCCGTGACCCGCACCCGAACGACAAGACAGATGAACGGCAGAAGGCCTGGCCCGCTCTCGCGCATTTCAGGCGGGCGAGTCAGCAAGGCGAGCGAGCAGGTCGCGCGAAGAGCCCGGCGAGGCGAGCGAGCCGACCGGGGTCGCAGTCGCCGCCGCCCAGCCCCCACTCGCGACCTGGCCACCGATCCGCCCCGGCAGAAGACAGGCCGGTCGCGACGGTCCGGCTCGCGCTCGCCCAGGGGGATAGGCGAGCCACCAGAGCCAGGTCGCGCCCGCCTCCCGCGGGGGGAATTGGAGGCGAGCTGACTCCCCATGGGTGCGAATAGCTACTCAGAACAGCGGAGTTTGGCTGTTGGCAGACCAGGTCGGACTGCGCATAGCTACTCAGAACAGCGGAGTTTGGCTATTGGCAGACCCAACCGAGGGCCTTTTGGTATTTCCAGGTCAGTTCTTTTGGTTATTGGCAGTTCAGGTTCTGAAAATCTATAAATAAGACCCAAGGGGTACCTGAGAGGACACGCTTTCAAGGCCTCCTTACTCCCATTTTCAAGTGTTCTCTGAGGGTACCTTAGCTCGGCTCTTGGCTAAGGAGGGGAAGCGCTCAGAGATCTTCCGGGTTTGTGGTGGGACCTCCCTGCCGAGCCCTTGGGTCTGTTCCTTCTTGTCTCTCTCGTTGTTTTTCTTGCAGGAGCAAAGTAGGCGCGAGACCACCCCTTCCCCAAGGGTCGAACTCCACAAGAGGTTGGATTCCGGTTTCAACACCTGCTCCACTGCCGGGGCAGGATGTTGCACGTGCGTTCCTTGCTGGGCGTTTATCATTGCAAACACTTCTTCAACCACCAGTCTAATGGTTTCTGCTGAAGGAGGGCTTGTAGGCACGTCATTAGGTGCACCGCTCTCTGCCGATTGCGGACGTTCTGACTGTCCAACACCGCTCCTAGTCACATATAATAGCAAAACCCTCGATTAGGCGATAAATAGATTGCTAAAAGCAATCATTGGAACACTCAGGTTCCTCAAAAGAAGTGTATTTTCATTCCTAAGTGGACATTCATGAGTTCTTTTTATGTTATAACGATGACGCACATGACACACATACATGTTCTCACCATGCCTTAAAAGAATACGCCCACGAATTCAAATAAGCAAGACCAAAACCAGTAGTCTAATACCAAATTGTAACACCCCTATCCATCACATAGCATATAACAGTAGGTTCGGCCGGGGCCCGATGCCATATACCACAGACAGACCGAAGAGTTACTACATGAAACTATCCTTCCAAGCACACACGTCCTACACAGAGTGCATTCTAGCGGAAGTAATTTAAATGTTTCAAAGAAAACAACCCAAACCATAGCATGATTGTCCACTAACACAAAATAGGAATGGGCGTACAAAATACACAAAGTACCTGGCCTTATGGCCTTACAAGAGTTTACTTAAATAATAAATGTCTTCCAAACATCGGCACGCAGGCCGGCCACACATGGACAAAAAGTAAACATTCGCCTTGGCCTTCAAGGGCCGGCACAGCATCCTGGGCGATCGCCTGCTACTTGCCACTAGGCTCCGCAGCACCTACAATCAACATTCTGTTGGAACACCCTATTACTGATTTGGGCAAGGATCACTATGTCTCTTAGGAAACCTGTCTTGACCTCATTGTATAGATATAAAGGTCAATTAGAATTGAGTCTAAGGGTTAGTACTTATGTTTGAAAGCTGCCCTCAAGACCAAAATTTCCAGTTTTGGAGACTAAGTCATTTCGTCGAGCTCAGCACGATGAATCGTCGAACTCCATTCGACGATCATTGAGCTCACTTCGACGAATCGTCGAACTCCATTCGACGATCTCTGAGCTCAACTTCAACAAGTCGTCGAACTCCATTTGACGATCTTCGAGCTCAGATCGACGTTCTTGACTCTAGTTTGTTTCTCTATCTCTGAGCTCAGTTCGACGATAGTGGAGCTCAGATCGACGATCTCTGTTTCTATCTAAGTCCCGTCTCTGAGCTCAGTTCAACGATAGTGGAGCTCAGTTCGACATTTTTCAAGATTCAAATTCAGACAGTTGTGGAATTATTCTCAGCATTTATGTCAAAGATCTTGTAGTCGTTTTCATTTAATCTGGAGCAAGTTTCAAGGAATTTTCAAGGAATGTTTTATTGGACTTTCCTCCAGAAGATAAATGCAGTTAAGGAAGTCATTTATGACAGGCTAACGGCCATCTTGGACAGATGATCATTTCTATTCAGACCTAAGGAATAAAAGAACAGTTTTTCATTCTTCTTCTCGGAGTTTTTAGACACACATATTCTGCAACAACAATTCTCTGCAACAACAAGAATTACAACTCTTACAACAACAATTACACAAGAGAAAGAAAGAGAGTTGCAGACATTCTCAATATCAAAATTCATACAAGAACACACATCGCAAAAGGAGATCAACTAACTGAAATTTTCAGATCTCTCTTGATTCAAGTGTTCAAAGGCCATCATTATTCAAGACTCCAGACACCACTCATTTCAGCTGTTGCTGAAATCATCTTTTGCTGGATATCAAATCATCTAAAGGCCTATCACCATACTGCAAAGCTTCACTTCCTGAACAACTCAAGATCTCAGGGGGAGCTTTGACAACATCAACTATCTTCTCTCTAACTGTTGACAGAGAAGATCCTCTCATCCATCTCTCTCTCTCTCTCTCTCTCTCTCTCTGTTGTAAAGAGTTTCTCAAACTCCCTTCAAAAGTTTGAACTTGGTTTTTGAGCACCTTGTCAAAAGCTCATTGGTGGCAATACACCTGATCAAAAAATCTGGTTTGGTTTTTGAGCACCTTATCAAAAGCTCATTGGTGCCCAGGACACCTGATCAACTCATCCTGCAGTGGATTCCTACCTAGGGTGGTAGAAGAGTGGATGTACCCAGATTGGTTGGGGAACCACTATAGCTCCTTGTGTCTTCTAGTTTCTTGTCTTTCTTTTATTTCTGGTTGTGCTTTGTGATTGCTTTGAGATTGCTTTGTGATTGTTCTGTGTTTAGATTTACTTTATGAAATTTGCTTCCTTGTTCACTTAGGAATACAACAACTGTTGTAAAAAGTTTTTAGCAAGCACCATACTATATTCACCCCCCCTCTAGAGTATATCAGATCTAACTTGCACTTTCAATTAGTATCAAAGCGAGGTTGGTTAAAAATACCACATCTCAGTGGTTGTACAGGCTAACACCTGAACCCAAAAATTCCTCCAGTTAGATCTGCTTGTTTAAGTTTGTTATTAGCATTATTTCTTCACAAAACATGGCCCAAAACAAAGATTATGCTAGCACCAGACCTCCAGTGTGCAATCTATCTAAGTTTGCACTTTGGAAGGCAAGGATTAGACTGTACATAAACTCTATTGATGAGGACATTTTCAATTCTGTTTTGATAGTGTGTCCAAGACCTTCAGAGAATACAAGCACAAGTGTTGTTCCACCTCCTTCTGGAACAGATGCAGAAATAAAGAAATGGAAATTGGCAGATGCAAAGGCTATGAACATTCTAGCCCAGACTATGTCTGATGAGATATTCCAAAAGGTAGCTGAATGCAACTCAGCAAAGGACATCTGGGACAAGCTATCTGAGATAGTCTCAGGATCTGCTGATGAGAGAAAAGACAGAAGATCTCACCTCATAACCCAATATGAGAATTTCAAGAAAGGAGAAGCTGAGTCAGTAGCAGACATGTATAACAGACTCAGTATCATAGTCAATGAGCTGAAAACTTTGGACAAAGAGATCTCATTGACTGAGCTAAATGATAAAATCCTAATGTGCTTCCCAAGCACTTGAGACTCAAGGATCTGGCCAATCAAGGATGCCAGAAGTCTCAATGAGATCACAACTGAAGCTCTCTTGGGCAAGCTCAAGTCTTATGAGTTGCTCATCAAAAATAGATAAGAAGAGCAGAAGGCTGCCTCACCAGCCACAAGAAAGGAAAAGTCAATAGCTTTCAAAGCCATTGAAGATCAGCCTGAAGACAAGGTTACAGGCAATGAGGAATTGCTAAGTCTACTGGCCAAAAGATTTTACAAAATGGCCAGAAAGGACTTCAGGAAACCAGGCCACATAGTGCCTGACTGTCCAGAAAACAAAAACAAGGACAGAAAGGACAAGAAAGAAAGAAGAAAAGACAAGGACTTCAAGAAGAATAGCAATGGCAAACCCTCCTCCAGCAAGAACAAACACATAAGGAAGGGATTTGTTGCTGAAACTTGGAGTGAGACAGAAGAAGAATCAGAAGCTTCATCCAGCTTAAGTGATGATGAAGATGATGCTGATGAAAAGGAATTCTGCATGATGGCTATCAATGCCTCACAACACAATTCTGATGCAGAAGAGTCAGAGTCAGACTCAGAGACTCAATCTGAAGAGGATCAGGTAATAAGTTCTTTTGATTTTAATTCTGAGGACTTTAAGTATGAGTTTAAAGCACTATGTTTAGACTTATTAAGATCTGAGAAGGAAATCATTTCTTTCAGAAATCAATTATCTGAACACAGTACCTTAAAATCAGAAAACCTAAAACTCTCTGAGGAGTTAGAGTCCTGTAGGGAGCAGATGGCTTCACTTTAAAGTGAACTATCAGAGGCCAAGAAGCTTGAAGAATCCCTTAATGGGAGAAGTATCAAGCTAATGGACATCACAAGCATAGTGAACTCAAGATTCAATAGTACACTGGGCTTGGGTGCTTCATCCAGCCAACCTATAGTACTAACAACCCCAATTAAGTTTATCTCAGATAAAGGTAAGGGAGTTGTAGAGGTAGCTAGGAAAAATTCTGACTTACCCAAGAAAACAAGAGTTCAACAGAAATCGTCGAACGGAGCTAGACGATCGTCGAATGAAGATCAATGATCTCAGGCAAAATTGTCGAACTCAGGTCGACGATCTCTAAACCCCGAACTTTGCCACAATCGATCTTCGAACAGAGCTCGACGATCTGACCCAAGATCGTCGAACTCAGCTCAACGATCGTCGAGTAGAGATCAGAGCTTTGAAAATTTATTCAAGGGTAAATCAAAATCCAAACCTAGGGGTCCTTCATCCCAAAGATTTAACCCTTATACTGAATGGATAATACCTCCAACGAGATATCATCCTAAAGGTTATAAGAGTCAACCAGGGATGTCATTTATTTCTGAATTTAAAGGTTATCAACCTAGGCGCAGGGTAAACTGGGTCAAAAACAAGTAAATTGCTTTATGTGCAGGTGAAGACCTATCCAACATCAAACCAGCAATGGTATTTGGATAGTGGATGCTCCAAGCACATGACAGGAAACAAGGACAATTTCACATCCTTCAAAGCCAAGCTTGGACCCAAAGTCATATTTGGTGATTCAAACTTTGGACTAACAAAAGGATATGGTGCAGTCCAAATTGGCACAGTCACATTCAAGAAAGTAGCCTATGTGGAAGGACTGAAGCACAACTTGATCAGCATCAGTCAACTATGTGATGAAGGCTACCAAGTGTCTTTCAGCAAATCCTTATGCAAGATCAAATCAGAGGACAACACAACTGTGTTGACAGGTAAAAGGAAAGGTAACATCTATTTAGTAGACTTTCTTTCAACAGAAGTAGATATTTGCCTGTTTAATTCTATTTGTAGACCTAATGAGTTATGACATAAGAGACTAGGGCATATAAACCTTAGAACCATTGCTAGGCTATCCAAGGACAACCTTGTTAGAGGACTACCTTCTGGCCCCTACAAGAAGGAAGGACTCTGCAGGGCTTGTCAATTAGGCAAGCAAACCAAAAATAGTTTCAAGTCACCTAATAAGAGTGATTCACCTAGGATTTTGTATCTGTTACACATGGATCTTTTTGGACCCATTACAGTACAAAGCTTAGGAGGGAAATCTTACACTTTAGTGGTTGTAGATGACTTCTATAGATTCACATGGGTGTTCTTTCTGAAGAAGAAGTCTGATAACTTTAAGTGTTTGACAGAGTTTCTCAAATGCATATAGAGTGAGTTCAATACTCACATTGCCCTGATCAGAAGTGATCATGGGACAGAGTTTGATTCTCTTCTTATGCAAGAGTTCTGTCAGAGTGAATGGATCAGGCACACTTTCTCAGCTCCTAGAACTGCTCAACAAAATGGGGTAGCTGAAAGGAAAAATAGAACCCTTATTGAATCTGTCACTGCATTGTTGTCAGATGCTCATCTTCCTCTATCCTTTTAGGTAGAGGCAGTGAACACCTCCAACTATGTGTTGAATAGAAGTTTAATACATAAACTGAAGGGAAACACTCCCTATAAATTACTCAAAGGGAAGAAGTCTAAAGTAGACTATTTTAGAATTTTTGGTTGTATTTGTTATATTCACAATAATGACAAGAAATACTTAGTAAAATTTCAAGTTAAAGCTGATGAAGGAGTGTTTCTGGGATACTCCATGATCAGTAAAGCTTATAGGGTATATAATAAATCAACTCTTAAAATTGAAGAATCTGTTCATATATCTTTTGATGAATCTAACATGTCTTTCAAGGAGAAGAATACTTCTACCATAGAACCTTTGTAGGTACACTCTCTTGCTGAAGACTTGGACAAGTTACAAATCATTCAAAAAGAGGAAAGCAGTGAAGATGAAGAAGACATTCAACATATTGAAGAGAAATTTCTTGAAGAGCCAGTTGTTGTATCACAAGAGGAAACAACAACACAGGTTGGTGAACAATCAACATCCCCTGTTAATTTAGTAACATCAAGAGACCATCCAATCTCCCAAGTGATTGGAGACATCTTAGCTGGTGTACAAACCAGAAATCAGTTCAACCAAAACATGATGCACACTTGCTTCCTTTCTCAAATTGAACCTCAATCCATTCAAGATGCTGAGCAAGATCCGCACTAGATCATTGCAATGCAAGAAGAGTTGCATCAATTTGAAAGGAACAAAGTTTGGGAACTAGTACCAAGGCCAAAGGATCACTCCATTGTTAGAACAAAGTGGTTGTTCAGAAACAAATTGGATGATCAAGGAGTCATTGTAAGGAACAAGGCAAGGCTAGTTGCTCAAGGGTACTCTCAAGAAGAAGGGATAGATTATGACCAGACCTTTGTAACAGTTGCAAGGTTAGAGGCCATAAGAATCTTCTTAGCATATGCAGCACACAAAGGATTCAAAGTATACCAGATCGATGTAAAGAGTGCTTTTCTCAATGAGGATATCAAAGAAGAAGTCTATGTCAGACAACCCCCAGGTTTTATCTCTTCAACTCATCCTGATTATGTTTTCAAGTTGCATAAAGCATTATATGGACTAAAGCAGGCTCCTAGAGCATGGTATGAGACCCTAGCATGCTTTTTTCCGAAAAATGAGTTTATTAGGGGTAGAGTAGACCAAACTCTTTTTATTAGAACTCATAAGTCCCATACCCTACTAGTACAATTCTATGTAGATGATATTATATTTGGTTCTACTGATTCAAATTTGTGCAGAAGGTTCTTCAACCTAATGCATTCTAAATTTGAAATGAGTAGCATGGGTGAGCTATCCTTCTTTCTAGGATTGCAAATCAAGCAACATGCTGAAGGCATATTTATTTCTCAAACCAAGTATGCAAAAGAATTGGTTAAGAAATTTGGTATGTTTGAAGCATCATGTATGAAAACACTTATGCCTACTAATGCTGTATTAGATGCTGATGAACATGGGAAACCTGTTGATCAGACAACATATAGAGCAATGATTGGCTCTTTATTGTACCTTACAGCTAGTAGAACTGACATAATGTTTGCAACATGTATATGTGCTAGATTCCAAGTGACCCCTAGAGAGTCACACCTAATCTTAGTAAAAAGGATTCTTAGGTATGTATAAAGTTGTCCAAATCTAGGTCTCTGTTATCCAAAAGATTCAGCATTTGACTTAACTGGATTTTCTGATGCTGATTATGCTGGATGCAGAATAGACAGGAAAAGCACCAGTGGAACTTGTCAGTTTCTTGGTGATAGACTTGTCTCCTGGTTTTGAAAGAAACAAACATCTGTATCAACTTCAACTGCTGAAGCTGAATATATGGCTGCAGGTAGTTGTTGTTCACAAATATTGTGGATTCAAAACTAACTCCTACACTATGGCTACAACTTAAAGAAGTCAAAAATATTTTGTGATAATACCAGTGCTATTTCTATAGCACTAAATCCAGTCCTCCATAGTAGGACAAAACACATAGAAATTAGGCATCACTTTCTAAGGGATAATGTTGAGAAAACTAAAATTGAACTTCAATATATCCCAACTGATTTGCAAAGGGGAGATATTTTCACCAAACCCTTGGATGAAAAGAAACATACTTTCTTCCTGAATCAGTTAGGAATGTTAGATGGAGGAAGTCTAAAATAAGATCCAAGATTTTAAAACTCTAAAAATTGACCAAGACTAGGCAAACTTCATTATTTTTCTAGTGTCTAGAGTGTGTTTCTGATCTTTGAACTACGCTCGACGATTTTCCCCCCTATCGTCGAACGGAGATCGACGACTTCCGAAATCGTCGACCAGAGTTCAGCGCTTCTCAGATAGTGCTAAACTATCTTTTTCAGGTCAGCGATCGTCGTGCGAAGCTCGACGATTTTGGTTTCCGAACTATCGTCGAACGGAGCTCGACACTATCCAATATCGTCAAACGGAGATCGACAATGTTGATGACCTTTCAATTTCCTTTAGAAGCCCAGATAGTCGAACAGAGTTCAACGATCTTTCCTTTTCTGTGTCGAACCATAATATAAAACTCATTTTTCGGCCGTCGTTCTCCCTTTGCGCTTTAATACTTTCTGCAAACTTTCTCTTTCCCTCCAACTTCTCTACACTTGGTCGTTTGTTTGTTAGTTTTTGCAGGAATCAATGGCCGTCTCAGTTGCAATCCTGACCGCAATGAAATTTGATGCAGGTTTTGATATCGACATGGACTCTTTCAATAACAGTGATCAAATCTTCAAAGATATTCTGAAACTTTTTAAGGAACAAAAGCTAGTTACCATAATGACTACCAGGATCAAATTAGCTGCAGATGAGATCAAGGAATGGGTGTATACTGCCCACAATCAGGATCAGAATACAGTGATTGGAACAATCTCAGGAACCCAGGTATCCCTAACACCTGCTGCCTTGACAGAGGTTTTTGAATTGAAATCTGGAGAAGACTCTGCTGAACTTTCTGGAGATGAGTTTTTTGATTTGCTTGAAAGAATGAGACATTCAGATGCAAACCCTAGCAAATTGCTGAAGAAAAATCTGTCTGTTGAGTACAGATTTCTGGCTGATGTGGTTAGAAAGGTATTGTTGGCCAAACACTCAGCTCATGATACCATCTCCAGGTATCAGCTCTGCTTGATGGGTGCCCTTGTGGACAAGAAACAATTGAACTGGGGAGAAATCTTCTTTGACCTAATCAAGAAGAAAATTAACAAAAATTTTGTTAATTTTGGAAAGATATTAGGGTTGTTTCTTCAGAACAGATGCCCTGCTCTGCTAGTTTCAAATGGGATGCACATCAATGCCTCCAAGAGGCTCACCTGTGCCCTATTTGGAAAATAGGACAGGCAAATTGTGAAGCCCAGCAGGCCTTCTGGCATTTCTACTTCAGGCACAAGGACTGTTTCAGTCTCTTCCCCTCAGGTTTCTGCCCCTGCAGAAGACTTTCCTGCTTCTTCTCCTCCTCCTCCACCTCTTGTGTCATCTACACCAGTTACCTCCACCATCATAATCTCCACCCCATCTCCAACTTCCATTCCTTCTCCAACTCCACCTCTCACAGAAGAACTCTTCCATCGTCTACATCAATACCCTCACCTAGATATTGATTCATCCTCTCACATTCCATCTTTCAATCTTATAGATGTTTCCTATATGGATGACTCTCTCTCATCCCCTACTGAGCCACCATCTTCATCCACCTCCTACCAACAACTACTTCAGGATATCATTGCACAACCATCTTTCATACCATCTGTTTCAATTCCATTATCTTCCATTTCCACAATTCCCATCTCTCAACCTTCATTTCCACCATCCACAAGTTCTCCACCAACATCTCCTGTTGCTCCAACTCCAACTCCTACCTCTACTCAAGTCCCTCTTGAGCATGTAGATCTTCTAGCTCTTGCAGACAGGCTCTATGAGCTGATAGCTCCCAGGCTATCACTCTTGATGGAGACCTCTTTGGCTCCACTTATAAAAACAGTCCAAGAACTGTCTGTCAGGCTCTCCTATCTTCTTCCTTCTCAGGTAATCCCTTCTTATGGGTCTCCTTGATCCAGTTGCCACTGCATCTAGGCAGGGGGAGATGCCTCATGAAGTTGAAAAATTGCCTGTTGCTGCTGCTGCTGTTACTTCAGTCCAAGCTCAAGCTCCAGTACCTCCAATTGCAGTTATCACAGTGGACCTCAAGTCACTGTTATCAGTTTTTGATTCTGATTATTTCAACTGTCTTCCAGTCCAGCACACTGAAGACCAGCAATCTGAAGATCTCTCTAAGGCCATTGTGCCCATTTCAAGTTGTGACACCAGTTTAATAAATTCTTTTGTAAATTCCCTATATACTGCTGCTCCTTCTGTTTCTGTTGCTCTTACTGATGCTGCTCCTACTGCTAATGTTGATATTGCTGTTAGCTCTGTTACTGCTATTTCTGAGGATATGTATATGACAGAGGCATTTGATCTTGAGCATACTGTTACTGTTGTTGTTACTCCTTCTGCAGTTGTTTTTTCAGTTTCATCTGATACTACTGCTGTTGTACCTACTGTTTCTGAAAGTGTTGTTTCTGAAATTTTTGTATCTGAATCTGCTGTCACAACCCCTTCTGCCAGTATTGCTTCTATTGCCACTGTTGTTGTCTCTGCTGCTTCTTCTGCTCAGTCTCAACAACAAAAAGATTACCTCAAAAAGATTGATGTAATGTATGATAATCCTCCAAGCTCAGACAGTGATCAGTTCAGGACTGACTCAGATGATTCCTCTGCTACAATTGCAAGGAAAAGAAAGGCCAGAAGCAAAGCAATGAAGAGAGTTCCCCCAGCAAAAGTAAAAGACACTAATGACATTCCATACTATATACTGCATAGTTGCCCTATCACAGAACATTGGATGCAATACTCCAAAAATCAACTGAAGGCTATGAAGAAGAAAAGAAAGTATGATAAAGGATCATCCCAGTTCAATCCTCCTCCTCCTCCTCCTTCACCTGATGCAGGTGCAAGTGGAAGTTCTGCATTTCAACCTTCTGCCAGAAGGCAATCCTCTTATCAACCTCAAGGAAAAACCCAATATAGAGGAAGTCAATCTAGAGGCTACCAGTCAAGAAGAGGAAATTACAGAGGAAATCAAAGAGAATTCCAGGTTTATTCTAAAGGATATTCCAGGCAACATCCATATTCAAGGGAAGGACAAGGTCCATCTGACACAACTTCTGGTCCCTTTCCTTATAAGCTGAAAGATTTAGTCTCTTACAGAGCCCCTCTAGATAATCCTTCAAATAGATATGAGCCTCCAGTTCCATTTGAGGATCTAGAAAACAATCCTACTTCATGGACAGCTAGGATGAAAGAATTGGCTGCTTTAGATCAGATTAAGAAAGCTAGAGAATAGGGAAAAGATACTTCCAGTATAACTACTTTATCAGATCAAAGGAAGAAGGAACTTGAAAGATACTCATCCAGTAAATTCTTTGATTCAAAAAGCTACATGAAGCTGCATCCAGAAGCTGTAGTGCCCAGGCCAAAGCAACAAACCTCTCTAGGTGCAGCTGATGATAGAAGATCTAAGAAAGAAGCTCTCAATCCCAACAGAGAAATAGTACTTATAAAGAGCAAGGAAAAAGAATAATTCTGTAAGGTGACAGTATATTTTGTTTTCTGACTATTTGAGATAATATCTGTGATTCTGCAATGTTTTGTTTGTTGCATTTCTGCTTTGTATATTTTTATTTTTCCAATATCTGTAAATAGTAATCCTAACCAAAATAGGGGTAGATTGTTGGAACACCATACTACTGATTTGGGCAAGGATCACTATGTCTCTTAGGAAACCTGTCTTGACCTCATTGTATAGATATAAAGGTCAATTAGAATTGAGTCTAAGGGTTAGTACTTAGGTTTGAAAGCTGCCCTCAAGACCAGAATTTTCAGTTTTGGAGACTAAGTCATTTCGTCGAGCTCAGTACGACGAATCGTAGAACTCCATTCGACGATCGTTGAGCTCACTTCGACGAATCGTCGAACTCCATTCGACGATCTCTGAGCTCAACTTCAACAAGTCATTGAACTCCATTCGACGATCTTCGAGCTCAAATCGACGTTCTTGACTCCAGTTTGCTTCTCTATCTCTGAGCTCAGTTCGACGATAGTGGAGCTCTGATCAACGATCTCTGTTTCTATCTAAGTCCAGTCTCTGAGCTCAGTTCAACGATAGTGGAGCTCAGTTCAACGTTTTTCAAGATTCAAATTCAGACAGTTGTGGAATTATTCTCAACATTTATGTCAAAGATCTTGTAGCCGTTTTCATTTAATCTGGAGCAAGTTTCAAGGAATTTTCAAGGAATGTTTTATTGGACTTTCCTCCAGAAGACAAATGCAGTTAAGGAAGTCATTTATGACAGGCTAACGGCTATCTTGGACAGATGATCATTTCTATTCAGACCTAAGGAATAAAAGATCAGTTTTTCATTCTTCTTCTCAGAGTTTTTAGACACACATATTCTGCAATAACAATTCTCTGCAACAACAAGAATTACAACTCTTACAACAACAATTACATAAGAGAAAGAAAGAGAGTTGCAGACATTCTCAGTCTCAAAATTCATATAAGAACACACATCACAAAAGGAGATCAACTAACTGAAATTTTCAGATCTCTCTTGATTCAAGTGTTCAAAGGCCATCATCATTCAAGACTCCAGACACCACACATTTCAGTTGTTGCTGAAATCATCTTTTGCTAGAGATCAAATCATCTGAAGGCCTATCACCCTACTGCAAAGCTTCAATTCTTGAACAACTCAAGATCTCAGGGGGAGCTTTGACAACATCCACTATCTTCTCTCTGACTGTTGACAGAGAAGATCCTCTCATCCCTCTCTCTCTCTCTCTCTGCTATAAAGGGTTTTTCAAACTCCCTTCAAAAGTTTGTGTTTGGTTTCTGAGACCTTATCAAAACTCAGTGGTGGCAAGACACCTGATCAAAAAATCTGGTTTGGTTTTTGAGCACCTTATCAAAATCTCATTGGTGCTCAGGACACATGATCAACTCATCCTGCAGTGGATTCCTACCTAGGGTGGTAGAAGAGTGGATGTACCCAGATTGGTTGGGGAACCACTAGAGCTCCTTGTGTCTTCTGGTTGCTTATCTTTCTTTTGTTTCTGGCTGTGCTTTGTGATTGTTTTGAGATTGCTTTGTGATTGTTCTATGTTTAGATTTACTTTATGATATTTGCTTCCCTGTTCACTTAGGAATACAACAACTGTTGTAAAAAGTTTTTAGCAAGCACCATACTCTATTCACCCCCCCCCTCTAGAGTATATCAGATCTAACTTGCACTTTCACATTCCACCGTAATGGTGGCAAACAAAAGCAACGGTCAGCTAAAGCTGACCAAATTATAACGACGCCACACCTAAATCGGGGCGGCGGTGCTCCTTCCCAGCATTTTATTAGTATATCCAACAAGCCAGAGAAAGTACATGTTAAGCACACTTCACCACAGGTGTAGGCTCGCACGGCCACACACCCCGTGCTTTCAGGGCACATTTTCGGTGAACCCGGTCCACCACCGCCCCCAGGATGGTAACATCGTGAGCATTTGAGTCTTTCCGGCTGAAGCCTAAGACCCACCCTCTATGCCATCAGTAGGCCCTTAAATCGAACCACATAAAGCGGGAACGGTTCCACTCAACCCGTTGCTCACCTTGCCATATCAATTTAAGACATCGACGCGGTTCAAGTTTCCCCGAAGCCTGAGTATCGATCATACAATTTTACATAACCCAGTTATGTACAAGTTGGCTCCCAGGCCACCAAGATGGCAGAACCACGCATCTGCCCAGTTTTCCAGGTGCACCTTGGAGTTAGTCCCCAAGGTACCCTGTTGTAATCTACCACGTAGAAAAAAAAACCCGAAAACAACCATCGGCACGGAGTCTTCTCCGGCTATTCATGCATAATGAAACATCACCGATCCAGACCAACTTGTCCGGGTAGGCTTCACACACCATGCCTATGTCCGCACTTCGATTCCGGACTCTACATGCAAAACTAGGTGGACTATTCATATCCACCCGAAGGAACACCACACACTCACTGCATACTTGCGAAAGCGGGTATCCTATGAAGAAAGAAAGAGGACTTCACATGTCTACGAAGAGAATCATTACCCTAGAGGTTCGCTTGGGCGCCATGGAAAACTACCTGGATGGAAAGCACCGTAACGGTCTCGCCTCCACGTATCTGGACTCGGCACGCGATTTGGGGATCCGAAGCTCCATTGGTGGTCGTATCTCTCCTTATCCTTTTTCCTTGCTCTCCCCTCTCTCTAACACATTAAAAAGAGAATGGCCAAGGAAAAATGAGGAATAAACCCCCATTCACAACCTTATCACTACAGGAACAGTTCTAGGTCGTCGGATCATTTCCAAATAGAACGAAAGGCCCTGATTCGCTGTTAAAGTCAACTTCCTGGGCCGAACATGGCTTGTGACACGCCCGTGTCACAGGCCATGACTCATGATCTGAAAACGATCGTCGAACATAGAACATGACATGGGTTCAGACACGCCCGTGTACTGCTTGACATGCCCGTGTAAGCTTATGACACGCCCGTGTCACGGGGCATGTCCCTCAAACGACACAGGAAACGTCACGTCCCGACCAGGACACGGGTTTAGACACGCCCGTGTAACTTTTGACATGCCTGTGTCGACCAGTACACGCCCGTGCTCCAGGTCTTATACCACAACCGACACAGCCCAACTAACACAGAGAAGGACACGGCCCTGGACACGCCCGTGTCCGTACTAGACACGCTCATGTCCGACCTGGACACGCCCGTGTCCCAGGCCGTGTGCCTCACTCGACACCACTCTGCCGACACAGAGCAGGACACAGCCCTGTACACACCCGTATCTCAGGCTGTGTGCCCGACCTCCAAGGATCGTCGACTACATTTCATCGACCACACGGAAAATCTTCGAACTCGTAATTTGGAACGGCCATGGACACGCCCGTGTCCAAGGCCGTGTGACCCTTGTCATGCCCCAGATTGGCCTTGAGATGCTACCAGAACATTTTTCGAGTTTTGGGGCATTATATAATTTGCCCTTGTTGGAGTCCTACGACTCAAGGCATCTGCGACAACGTTTTACTTCACGGGAGTATAATGAATATCAAAGGTGTAGTCCCCAAGAAACTCCATCCACCTTCGTTGTCACATATTGAGATACTTCTGATCCAAAAGGTACTTTAGGCTCTTGTGGTCCGTGAATATATACACTTTCACGCCATATAGATTGTGACGCCACAATTTAAGTGCAAAAATCACAGCCGACAAACTCCAAGATGTGGACGAGATAGTTTCACTCATGAACTTTCAACTAGCGTGAGCCATAAGCGATCACCTTTCCAAACTGAAGAAGGACGCAGCCTAAGCCGCTCCCTGAGGCATCACTATAGATCTCATAGTCGCTTGTACCACATGGTGACATCAAAACGGGCGTAGTGGTCAAACGAATCTTTAGCTCTTCAAAAGCTCGCACGCACTCTGTCGTCCAAATGAACTTTTGATACTTCCTCATTAATATGGTAAGAGGCAAAGAGATCCGTGAGAAATTTCTACAAAACATCTATAGTAGCCTGCCAGTCCAAGGAAACTTCTGACTTCGGCCACCAAAGACAACATCGGCCACTCCCATATGGCTCTTATCTTTGACAGATCCACTGCAATGCCCTCTCCACTCACCACATGGCCATGAAAAGCCACCGACGATAGCCAGAACTCACACTTGGATACTTGACATAGAGCTTATTTCTCCTCAAGGTGTGCAACATCATCCGTAAATGGTTTGCATGATCTTCTTCCGATTGAGAGTACACCAAGATGTCGTCGATGAAGACGATCATAAATAAATCCAAGTACTCTCTAAATGTGTGGTGCATTAAGTCCATGAACACTGATGGGCCATTACATAGCCCAAACGGCATTATAGTGAACTCGTAATGACCGTAGCGTGTTCCAAACACTGTCTTGGAAATGTCGCCTTCCCGAATCTGAACTGGTAGTAGCCAGATTTCAAATCAAGCTTTGAATATACTATCAATCTAGCCAGTTGATCAAACAAGTCGTCTATCCATGGAATCGAAGATTTATTTTTCTCCGTCAACATGTTCAATTCTCGATAGTCGATACACAATCGCAGGCTACCGTCCTTCCTTTTCACAAAGAGAACAGGTGAGGTCCAAGGTGACATACTTGGGCGTATATAACCCTGTTCCAACAACTATTATAGTTGAACTTTCAGTTCCGCCATTTCCTTTGGCACTACATGATATGGCAACCGGGCCACAGGTTTTGCACCTAAAACCAGCTCAATTGTGAAATCAATTTCCTGCTATGGTTGTAACCCCAGAAGCTCTTTCGAAAACACATCAGCAAACTCTGAAACAATCAAAACATCACTCACACTGGCCTTCGGCTCAACAGCCTGAATAAGCATGAAGAATAACTCCGCGCCCTTCCAAACAGCATTGACAACTTGGAGGGCAGATGTCAAGATCCCGCTTGCTCCTTGCATACCAGTGAATTTACTCTCAAGATCAGTATTCTGGCCCAGTGTTATCTCCTTTGAATTACAATCAATAGAGGCACGCTGCTACGAGCTCCAGTCTATACCAAAGATCACATCAAATTCCGATATCGGTAGTGTTGAATCCCTAGTTGGATTTGGGCTAGGTTCACTAAACTAGGATGTTTGACCCAACATGTATAGCCTGGGTCATGTGTGTATCTTAGAGTCTAGGCCATGTCCTTAGAGTCAACACTGCATGGACCATCCATCAACAGACTGCAAAAAGACTCAAGACTTAGAGAAATTTCAAAGACTCAGAAAATGAGTTCGACGTTCATCGAACTCAGGTCGACGAAAGTCGTGCTCAGCTCGACGAACACAGAGAAAATTCTTTGAGCTGAGCTCGATGAACTTGGCTCTCAGTTTGACGATTTATGGACACTATACTTCAATATTCCAGTCCAGAATTATTTCTCTGAACTCTAGTCGATGAAGTTAGAATATCAGCTAGACGAATCTGGTTCTTAGGTCGACAATTTCTAGATCATCTACTTCAACATTATAAGATCAGAAACATTCAAATATTCTAAGTCCAGAATCATCCTTCATTCGACGAAATCATATTCTCAGCTCGACGAACTTAGACCTCAATAGCAAGTAGCAGTTAGCAGTCCTCAGCTCGACAAACTTAATTCTCAGGTCGACGATTTCTGGATACTTCACTTCAATATTTTTAAGTCCAAGAAACATCTCACTGAACTCCAGTCGATGAAGTTAGAATCTCTGCTCGACGATCTTGATGCACAGAATTGGTAAAGTTCCAGAGAAAGCAGTTAACTGTTCTCAGGTCGACGATCTTGTATCTCAGGTCGACGAAGATCTATTATCTGGTCGACGAACTTAACTTCTCATCTCGACGAACTCTCGACCCAGGTCGACGAATTCTGTTCTTCATTCGACGATTCCTGTGTGTTCCAGACATGGACTTTTTCTCCCTCTGTCCCTTATTTTATTACAATAATTCCTGTATAATCAATGCTTAATATTCTCGGAATATTACCATTAGAAGGAGCATTGATTATGGTCTTCATCATGATTATTACTTGCCTCTTTTAAATGGTACAGTTGGGGAAAACAATCAATGCAGATATTCTCCAGGCCGTCAACATTGAATGAAGAAAGGAATTCAAAATTCAGAAAGAAGATTTTATGAAAAATATAAAAAGGATTTTTCCTCTTTCTTCCACAACACACAGAGTGTAAGACCCCCTTTTTTTCTTTAAAACACCGGGGTCTTAGGCCCAGAACCGCCGTTTTGCGGTGACTCCTTCACGCCCTGAAGGGTCGTCACCACAAAGCGCCGATTCTGCCGGCCAATTTGATCACAGAAAAGTAGCAAAACAAAGTAAACGCAAACTAGCAGTCCACAGAAAATCACATATCATATAGATAATCTCCACGAAGGGAGTGTCCACAGAAAAATATATCAGAGTACTAAAATACTGGCTTATGCCCGGTACATCATGTCCTCACTACAAATCACTCATGCGGAAGCAAAAACAGAACATCTACTCGAGGTCGAGACTCATAGTCCCGGCTGTATGAACTCCGGAGCAAGACTGCCCCATCTCCAAGCGCACCGGTCTCTTGGGCTGCTCCTCCATGCTGGGCTCCACGATTCCCTAAAATGATGCGGTTCGAAAACCGTTAGTCTAAAAGACTAAGCTCTATCATCCCCCACCCCTTCCCCCCATGGCTCCTAGGCACCGAGCGAAGAGGAAGAAAGGGGAGGACTTGAAGGTGGATAATAATCAAGGACAGATGGCAGCGGACCTATACTAGCAATTCTATAATAGATATTGATAATAAGATGAAATATGAAAAGTAACATTCACTTATATTAGAACACATAAGCCAAGGGGTCTTCTACAAGGCTCCCATCATATAAAAAGTCTCATACCAATTTATACGTTGGGGTGTCGGTTATCAAACAGCAGTAACTATATATCAAAATTGACATTAATTAATAAACTTGCCCACAGAAGCTTATAGACCAAGGGGTCATTTTGCAGGTCCTAATGTATAAGCGTCCCAATCCACTTATACTTTAGGTGTCAGGTTTAAATGAATCGATTATGCTATGACATGTATGTGGCTATGATGGAATATGCAACTGCAACACACATACCCGACTCTGTGCACATAGACCTTTAGTTCCCCCTTTCTGGAGCCTCACCTCCCAGGATACCTCCGTAGTGGCGGACGGAAGCGGTGGGTTGGGCCTCGCCCACCTCTAAACCAGTAAAGCACTACTGGCCAGACCTATCATACGCCTCAACACTTGGTGCACGAAGCGGACTCCTGCGTACTCTTGTCGGCTGGCGCACCGAACTTCTGTTGGCGAAGTGCTAACCACACTAGCCGAGTCAGCGTATTGGCATCGGTGCATCGACCTTCCAATACCGAAGACCCACCATCTTAATTTTCTTTCCTTTCATGCACATGCAAATTTATCATATCAGTACTGAGCCAAAGCTCCCTGGACCATCCCGTTCGTCACGAATATCAACCGAGCCAAAGCTCCCCGGACCATCCCGTCCGTCACAAATATCAACCGAGCCAAAGCTCGCCGGACCAAAACGTCCGTCTCTTAACCATCCAAGCCGAAGCTTCCAACTATCTTCCTGTGCTATCTGTGTTCGTGAAATGTGCAACCCTAATTACTAAGTTACTCTTTTTAGCTTGTTAATACAGTTTACGTTAACCTAGGACTGCCCCCGGCATTCCCTGTGAAGGGCTCTCAAGGGGCACTAGGAACTATGTTGGGATTACACCCAACATTCCCTTTCGCAAGGTACTTATTATTATTGTTGGTTGATTCCCTTACCCATTACCTTCTCATAATTCGATAGGCTAAACCTAGGGTGATTTGACTCTACCTCACCTCGGGAAGGACGATCTTTCGTCGAACCCGAGCGCCTCTAATCCCTAGCCAAACCAATTCCTCACCACTCTTCCCATCCTTCTATGGTGAACTCATCCATATCTATCCAAAATGACTAACTCCTACACAATGTCCCATCGTATCTTATTGCAATTTACCCATCTTGCCTAATGCAGACCATCCTAGGCTATATGTCGGTCCGGAGAGGTGATAATCCAAATACTTATCCAAATGGCCTACCTTATTTACTGGAAACTTATCATGACACAAATAGACTAAATCCAGGAAATTATAATTTTCCTAACTTATTTGGTATTTAATTATTTTCCTTTAAGCTTCCAAAGGCTACCAGTTTGAACATGAACTACCCTAAGTACAAATGCAAGATGCCTAACAAAATTATGATAAATATTAAGTTATCTCAATACGGTAAATCCAAAGTATCACAATTTTTCTATCATCAAAAGGGCACTAAAATTATTTTAGCAATATTTACTATCTTCCGTTGTTTATGAACCAAGTACAAAAAATATCCATTTAAAAATTATAAATTAATTATATTATGCAAATACAACCTTAAAAGTAGCATTGGAAAAGTTTCATAATTTTTCAGCAAGATTTATTCTCTGAATAAATTAATTATCAAAAATCTCAAAATTATGGACTTGTAAAGGAAATATTGTACATAACCCTCTAAAAATTATGAATAAATTCCTACAAGTATATTTTGGCCTGAAATCATCAGTACCTAAGTCTCATGATTTTTCAACAGTTATATCATTTATAAATAATTTTATTCCACCAAAGCCCCTTTTTGAAACTAGTGAAGGAAGTACTAAATATAATCAATTATAAGTTGTAACAAAATTCAGGGATATTCACTTAGACCTAGATTATCGTCTGACGAAGTTTCATCAGATTCAAATAAACATAATAATCAAATTAATTAAAATACCATTTTGGGCCTTTTGGTATTTAACAAATAAAGTACCAGAAATATAATCCATAAAATTCTAATAAAATTACTCGGGGTTCTTGATGGTCTAAAACTTACTCTACCCAAATTGCCTAACCTTTAGATAAGGTTTAGTGACTGAATTTATAAAATTATGCTTCCACCCAAAAAATAGGGTTAGGGTTTTGAGGTGCCTACTGTTGACTTCTGTGAAGTGAAAGTGGGTGAATGGAAGGCTTGGGAAACCAATCCGCGCAGACTACGCGGACTGGGTTGGCGGATTGCTAGGTCGGCAGGGATGTTGCAGGCGGTTTGCTCTATGGCGGCCTGGGCGGTCTGTTCGCGCGGACTGCGCGGACAGCAGCAGCGGTCTGACAGGCCAGTGTATGCTCAGCAGGCGGTTTACTCCCAGGAAGTAACCGGGCGGATAGGAATGTTATCCGCGGAGTCCGGCAAGAAGCGGACTGAAGAACTGGAGCTCGGCAGACCAGTTTGGCAGATGCCTTGGTCTTGCTCTAGTGAAGCGGCAAGTGGAAGCCGCGGAGACCGCCGGTCAGCGCGGACAGGAACTGGAGGTCGCCCGGTATGGCGGGGTAGATCCAGTGTCCGCCAGTAAGTGCGGACTGGCCCTTGTGGCCAGCGAACTGGACTTGGTGGGAATTGAACCAAGTCCAGGACGGCTCAGTCCGGGGAGATCGCGCAGTGGAGCGCGGGCTGGTTTCTCAGTCCGTCAAGCATAGTAGAAGTGCTGTTGCCTTGTTTGCTAGCTTGGGGAAATGCGGACTGGAGAATTGCTTGTGCAGGAGCGTGCGGACTGGAGCCAGAGTCCGCTGAGTCCGGTTGAGCCTTGTGATGAGGTTATGGACTCAGGGAAGCGGACTGGAGTTCGCTGTGTACGCGGACTGGATCGGCGTGTCCGCTGAGTCCGGCAATGCCTTGGTGATTAGGCAATGGACTTGGGATATGCGGACGGAAGCCGGGTATCCGCTGAGTCCGGTAGGTGCCTTGATGGCGCGGATGCGGGCTCGGGTTTTGCGGGCTGATGCCTTGTCCACAGAATGGCGGATACGGCTATTGTGGAGTCCGGCTGTGGTGGTCCTGGCTTGGTCTCTGGCGGCAAGGCGGACTGGATATTAGAGTCCGGCCTTGGAAAAGCTGGAGCGGACTGGCTATCTGCACAGGAGCGGCGAACTGGAAGGTGTGTCCGCGGGCTGAGCGGACACACTTGTTCTAGCTGCGGGTTGTGGCGGTGATCCTATCGGCTAGGGCGGTGACCATACTCATCGTCGTGCCTATAAATAGGACCCATGTCACATCAGGATTAAGGAACCTAGACCGAAGTAAGTGAACAGTAATTGAGCTTGCGTAAGTTGCTGCGGTCTGGACTTTGTGTCCGCGCGGATTGAGAGTTGACCCGGTTGTGCTATGCAGGTTGTGCGGATAGCGCTGGAAAGCCAGGACTTGGCTCTGATTGCGGTCAGAGACAGTGCGGACTCTGCGGTTAAGCAACAGGCGGTAAACAGCAGGTCGCGGATAGCGACCAGGCGGTCTTCTCTTTGGCGACTTGGTTCGGGGTTCAGGAAGTCGCCTGCTTCAGGCGGACTGTTCCATTCGGTGACGCAGCTTGTGCGGTCTGGCGGCGTGCAGACCGACGGTGAAGAGCTAAGCATTGGAATAAGGGGTGAGTCCGCGCGGCTTGGGTTGCGGTCTGGCGATCTGGCGGACTGAGCGGACTCCACAGCAGTAGGTCGGCGGCTTGTTGATTGAGTCCGCGCGGCTTGTTTTTTGTTCTTGTCTTTGTAACTGTCTCTGCTCTCCCGGTGTTGGGTGTTGGTGAAGCATGTCTCGCCATGTATGTCTCGCCTTGTAAAGAAGTTTGCTCTTGATCAATAAAGAAGCTTGTGCTGCATGGGTTGCTGGTTGTTACTGCTTTGTTGAGATAACCCCTGCTAACTCCACGATCCGGGAAAACTTTCAACATTATAAGTGGGCGTATTCTCCTTCGGTTTGTTGAGTATTCAACAGGGTATCCAAGGGGGCGTCTGCGGTTTGTTGAATTTTAACATGGTATCAAAGCGAGGTTGTTGGAGTGGTCAAGCAGTGCTCAATGGAAGTAGTTGCTCGTCTGTAGAGGAAACCAGTGGTAGAACCATGGCAGTGGAGGATGCAAGTTGTCTTGGTATTGATCTTCTTACAGAGGCGAACTGTGAACGGTGGAAGTCCTGTATGAAGAGCTTTCTTCTTGGCGAGGACCTTTGGGAGGTTGTATGCGGAGCAGGAAGATAAGAGGATACTGCTGGCAATGCTGAGGCGATGAGAGCTTGGAAGAAGGCAAATGCGAAAGCGGAGTCTATTCTCAAGCAGGTGATCTCATCGGAGCTCTTGGACCACATCAGTGGATGTCGGTCAGCTGCGGAGGTTTGGACTTCCCTTGATGGGTTGTTTAGGAAGGAGTTGAAGGTTGCTGCTGAAGATGGTCCCTCTACTTCATATCAGGAAGAAAGGAGTGTCTCTCCTAGGCGTGATAGGAAGAGGAAGGAAGGACCAAGGTGCTATAAATGCAAGCAGCAAGGTCATCTTCGGAAGGAGTGCAAGGTTGTCTTGCTCTCGGCGAACGTAGCTCAGGTAGGGAGGAAGGAGAAGAATGTGGTTGGGATATCAACCAGTTCTGGAGTTGATCGGAGGAATGCCAGTGATAGTGCAGCTATCTGGCATGAAAGACTGGGGCATGTAGGGATGGACAAGCTGAAAGCAATGGCGGAAAGAAGACTCGTAAGAGGCTTGCCTAGATTGTCATCCTATGGCGATGGTCGGGGGTGTGCGGGATGTCAGGAAAGTGGAGCCTATCGCTTCATGGTTGACATAGCACAATCCAGGAGTAATGCACCATTGGCGGTTGTCCATTGTGCTCTGGTGGGACCGACCGTCACGGCCAGTCTTGGAGGCAGCAGGTTCATGCTGATATTGGTTGATGACTTTTCTGGGTATACTTGGGTATACTTTATGAAGAAGAAGTCCAACATGGTACGCTTGTTTGTGGAGTTCAAGAAGCTTGTCGAAGGCCAGCTTGGCCGGAGGATCAAGGTGTTGAGGACAAGTTTCGGTGGTGAGTTTGCCTCAACCGAGTTCTCACGCTTTTGCAGGAAGCAAGGGATCCGGATGGAGCTTTCTTGTGGACATACTTCACAACAGGGTAGTATTGCAGCTCGGATGATCCGTTGGTTAACGGAGACCTGCAAGTGTTGGCTTCGGAGTAAAGGCGTTCCGAAGGCTCTATGGGCGGAGGGAATAGCCTGTGCTGCTCATGTCATCAACCGGATGCCTCTTAGTCCGATCATAATAAAGACTCCTTATGAGCTGATGTTCGGAGTGAAGCCCTCAGTGAAGCACCTTCGGGTGTTTGGATCTACCTGCTATTTACACTCTCCGGGTGCTCTCAAGACAAAGCTAGTCTTTGTTGGGTATGATGAGCAGAGAAGAAGATGGAGGTGTATGGATCCTGCGACGAAGAAACTCATAGTGTCGAGGGACATTGTTTTTGATGAGTTGACGCCGTATTGGGGTAGCTCTTATGTGGAGCTAGAGATAAGCAGGTCAGATGGTGGGCTGAAGGAGGCTGCTGCTAAGGAAGTGGAGTTGCCTGAGTCACCAGGTGCTCCAGGTTGTTCTAGCTCCGGGGCAAAGGCGTTAGAGTCGGGAAGAAGGGGGAGCGATGCTCCAGGACCTTCTGGCTCAAAGGCGGAGGCTTCCTGTTCAGGAAGCAAGGGGAGCGATGTTCCAGGCAGTTCATGTTCAAGAGGGGAGTCTTCTGGTTCAAGTAGCAGGGGGAGCGTTGCTCCAGATGCTTTTGGTTCCAGTAAGGAGGCGTCTTGTTCAGGGAGCAAAGGGAGCATTGTTCCGGGTTTGCCCGGGAACGGAGCTGGTTCAATAGCAGCGGAGGTGGTTAGCCATGATCAGGTTCTTCGGAGATCGAAGAGGATCAGTAAGCCACCAGCTCGATATTGTGAAGGGAGCACGTCGGACTTGGTCCCGTGTTTCCTTGTTAGCCCTCAGGTCGAGCAAGGTACTTCTGGCTGTGATGACCCCACTAGAATCAAGGAGGTGGTTGACACCAAGTCTGATGAGGTGACTTCTCTCAGAGGCAACGAGGCTTGGGCTTCTGGGTCCAAGGAAGTTGGTGAAACTCCTGTGATGCATGAGTGGAGGTTGAAGCTGAAGAAAGCAGAGGGAAGCATGGCTCCTTTTGGGAGATGCTGGAGGGCTCCCTCATGGTCCATGATATGCGGGGCGAGGACTATGTCTTGGACATCTCTTCGTAGATGCTATCGGAAGGACCAGGTGCAAGGTTACGGGAGCTGCTGGAGTTATTCACCACTTCTCACTTCAAGGGGGAGTGTTGAATTCTGTGAAGTGAAAGTGGGTGAATGGAAGGCTTGGGAAACCTATCCGCGCGGACTACGCGGACTGGGTTGGCGGACTGCTAGGTCGACAGGGATGTTGCAGGCGGTTTGCTCTATGGCGGCCTGGGCGGTCTGTTCGCGCGGACTGCGCGGACAGCAGCAGCGGTCTGACAGGCCAGTGTATGCTCAGCAGGCGGTTTACTCCCAGGAAGTAACCGGGCGGATAGGAATGTTATCCGCGGAGTCCGGCAAGAAGCGGACTGAAGAACTGGAGCTCGGCAGACCGGTTTGGCAGATGCCTTGGTCTTGCTCTAGTGAAGCGGCAAGTGGAAGCCGCGGAGACCGCCGGTCAGCGCGGACAGGAACTGGAGGTCGCCCGGTATGGCGGGGTAGATCCAGTGTCCGCCAGTAAGTGCGGACTGGCCCTTGTGGCCAGCGAACTGGACTTGGTGGGAATTGAACCAAGTCCAGGACGGCTCAGTCCGGGGAGATCGCGCAGTGGAGCGCGGGCTGGTTTCTCAGTCCGTCAAGCGTAGTAGAAGTGCTGTTGCCTTGTTTGCTAGCTTGGGGAAATGCGGACTGGAGAATTGCTTGTGCAGGAGCGTGCGGACTGGAGCCAGAGTCCGCTGAGTCCGGTTGATCCTTGTGATGAGGTTATGGACTCAGGGAAGCGGACTGGAGTTCGCTGTGTACGCGGACTGGATCGGCGTGTCCGCTGAGTCCGGCAATGCCTTGGTGATTAGGCAATGGACTTGGGATATGCGGACGGAAGCCGGGTATCCGCTGAGTCCGGCAGGTGCCTTGATGGCGCGGATGCGGGCTCGGGTTTTACGGGCTGATGCCTTGTCCGCAGAATGGCGGACACGGCTGTTGTGGAGTCCGGCTGTGGTGGTCCTGGCTTGGTCTCTGGCGGTAAGGCGGACTGGATATTGGAGTCCGGCCTTGGAAAAGCTGGAGCGGACTGGCTATCTGCACAGGAGCGGCGAACTGGAAGGTGTGTCCGCGGGCTGAGCGGACACACTTGTTCTAGCTGCGGGTTGTGGCGGTGATCCTATCGGCTAGGGCGGTGACCATACTCATCGTCGTGCCTATAAATAGGACCCATGTCACATCAGGATTAAGGAACCTAGACCGAAGTAAGTGAACAGTAATTGAGCTTGCGTAAGTTGCTGCGGTCTGGACTTTGTGTCCGCACGGATTGAGAGTTGACCCGGTTGTGCTGTGCAGGTTGTGCGGATAGCGCTGGAAAGCCAGGACTTGGCTCTGATTGCGGTCAGAGACAGTGCGGACTATGCGGTTAAGAAACAGGCGGTAAACAGCAGGTCGCGGATAGCGACCAGGCGGTCTTCTCTTTGGCGACTTGGTTCGGGGTTCAGGAAGTCTCCTGCTTCAGGCGGACTGTTCCATTCGGTGACGCAGCTTGTGCGGTCTGGCGGCATGCAGACCGACGGTGAAGATCTAAGCATTGGAATAAGGGGTGAGTCCGCGCGGCTTGGGTTGCGGTCTGGCGATCTGGCGGACTGAGCGGACTCCACAGCAGTAGGTCGGCGGCTTGTTGATTGAGTCCGCGCGGCTTGTTTTTTGTTCTTGTCTTTGTAACTGTCTCTGCTCTCCCGGTGTTGGGTGTTGGTGAAGCATGTCTCGCCATGTATGTCTCGCCTTGTAAAGAAGTTTGCTCTTGATCAATAAAGAAGCTTGTGCTGCATGGGTTGCTGGTTGTTACTGCTTTGTTGAGATAACCCCTGCTAACTCCACGATCCGGGAAAACTTTCAACATTATAAGTGGGCGTATTCTCCTTCGGTTTGTTGAGTATTCAACAGGGTATCCAAGGGGGCGTCTGCGGTTTGTTGAATTTTAAAACCTACATTCCTCTCAGTCCTCTAAGATTTCTTCCAGATAGCTTAGGTTACATTACCTTCAATTCTACTGAGTTTTCAAGGTCATACAAAGGCATTAGCCCCCATGTGATTCACAACCCCCAAAAGTCCTTCCTTAGGGTTTGAGGTTGAACCCTAGGGTAAATCAAGTCCAAATCATTCCATATTCCTTAAGAGGGTGACATTGGGCATACTAAGTCAGTGTCCAAAACCTCAGCCTCTGTTGAGGGTAGGTGGCCACCCTAGGTCCATGGTGCACTTTTAATCAAAAACACCTCCATAAGGCCAAACTAGGGTTTGGTGATTCCCTAACCAAAACACATCCAAATGAGTTAAAATTTTGTACAGAGCTATATATTGATGTCAGGGACCACTCACCAAAATTTGGGAGGGTTTGGAGGTAATTAGACCTCTTAATTAAAATACCCTAACATTATTAAATAAAAGTAAAAAACTTTAAGCAAAATATTTCCAAAAAAATCCCAATTTTGGAAAGACCCTAGGTATAGTTAAGACTGATCCCCTGCCCAAATTTCAGCCCATTTGGACAAGGGATGAAGGGTGGGCATCCATTTGAATCTCAGGACAGCCTTATGTATAGGTCCCACCAAAATGGGTGCCCTGGTCAAACCAGAGGCCCATATTGGTCCAAATCAATTTTGAATTAAATTAGACCCATAGGGCTACATTTTCTATGTTGACCACTTTTTCTGTTCTAGCACATAAGTACTTTTAAAATTTAACACCAATAATACCAAAATCTGTGACATAAATCGAATTATTATAAATATATATCCTATAGTTTTAAATCGGATGAAGCACGAATCTTGGCGCAAAGGGACGGAATCCCTTCATCTCCTTCCTTGAGCCAACAGCCAGGATTTGTTCTTCCTGGGCCGACTTCAAGCGGCTGCCGCCGGCCATCTAGCCCCTTCCCCAACCGGCCACCGCCACCACCACCTCCGTTGAGGTGGTGGCTGTCGCCAGGCGGCGGCACAGCCACTGGAGAGGCGGATTCCGGCGGTTCTACCAATAAATTTTCCGGCCGAAAACCATGGAATCCAGAATTTGGATCGGGCTCAATTGAGCCCGAACCTTGCACCTAACGATTGCTACGTTGTACCCATGAGATAAGGAGAGGAGGAGGACCTTTCTAGTGGCCTGGAGTCGAGTCGATCTTCGGGTTGCCATGGTGGTGGTGCCGTCGGTCGGATTTCTGCAACAGTGCAGTCAAGTGGGTCGAATTCTTCAGGTAAATGGTGGGAAGGGCTCCTCTCATGTCTCTGATGGTGTTTAAATGGACAATTGGGGAGGGGGCGGCTGGTTCTTCAATGGCCATCAAACACCATTAAAGTGTGGCTCGGGTTGAGTGGGGGGGGGGGGGGGGGGCTGAATCTACCTCTTGGTGGCCGGGAAACGGCTGGAATCAACTCCTATTCCCTAGAGGAGTTGATTGCAGCCATAAAGGGTGGCTGTTGACCTCCTTTGGCTTGTTCCCACCCTTCCCTTCCTCTCCCCCAACTTTCTCTCTCCACCATTATCATGAAAGGAAGCTCCCTTTCTCTCTCCTAGTCACCCATGTTGACTGGTCAACTCCATAGGATATGTGCAGCCCACTAAGTCATGATAACTATGAAAAGTGAGGTTAGCCTAAGGGAAAAATGGCTTGAGCTTGGGTTAGCCCATTTGGGCTAGGTTTGACTTGGCTTAGGCTAGGGTTGACTTGGGTCAATTTGATCATTTGGGTTGACCCTAATGGGTCCCTGGTGACCCATTGGCCTCCCCTAAGGTCTATGTAGGGTTGGGTAGGGTTAACTTGGCACCTTAGAGGTCACTTGACCCTTGGTAAGGGCGCTTTGACCATTTTGGGGCTTGAGTTGACTTGGGTCAACTTAGCCACTAGGTTTGACTCCAATGGGTCCCTAGTGACCCATTGACCTCGCTTTAGGTTTAGGAAGCCCTGAGTAAGGTTGGTTGGGCACCTTGGTGGTCACTTGACCCTTAGTTAGGGCACTTTGACCAAATTAGGGGTTAGAGTTGACTTGGGTCAACATGACCATTTGGTTTGACCCCAAGGGGTCCTTGGTGACCCCATGGCTTCCCCTGTGGTCTAGGATGGGTTATGTAGGGTTACCTTGCACTTTGGAGGTCACCTACCCTTAGTAAGGGTACTTTGACCAAATGAGGGGCCTAAGTTGACTTGGGTCAACTTGGTCTCTAGGGCTGAACCCAATGTGTCCTTGATGACCCATTGACCTCACTTTGGGGTTAGGAGGACTTGGGTGGGGCCCACTTGGCTAGGGGAAGGTCAATTGACCATAAATAGGCTAGTTTGACCCTTTTAGGGTTAGGGTTGACTTGGGTCAACTGAGTCTCTTTGATTGACCCCAATGTGTCTTTATGGCTCTAATGGGCCTCCCAAAATATTTGGGGGTGTTATGGTAGGGTCTTGGGGTCAAGGTGTAGCCCCATGGTCATCCTAAACTATTGTTTAGAATTCTATTATTTGCAGACCATGATGATTTCCAACTTCATGCCTAAGCTCACTTGGTCTTCTTGAGCTTTCTAGGGTTTTGTAATGACCTAGTTATGGCCAAAACCACTCTTAGGGGTCTAGTTGGAAATGGGATGTTACAGATCCCAATAAACAAAACAATGATTTCGTCCCCGAAATCAAGTTTAAGCCTACGAGAATTTTTACCGAAGAAAAGAAACTTGTAACATGTCATCACAACGCCATGTTTGCTAAATTAGGTTTAAAGGGAAACCTAAATCTATGACCAATTCGCCCAATTGATGAAGCCAAGATCCCAATAAACAAAAGATTAGCATCTACTCTTCCTAGAGCAGCCCTACTAGTTTAAAGCAGGAAAATAAATTAAACATCTTGAGGGGTTGTGAGGTATACCTGGATGAACAGCTCTGGGTATCTTTGTCGCATCAGGTCCTGCGGTTCCCAGGTATGCTCCTCCTGGTCGTGGTTCCTCCACAGGACCTTGACTAACGGAACCTTCTTGCGACGTAAGATCCGTACTCCTCGGTCGTCGATCCGAACCGGCTGTAAGCAAACTAACCGGTCTGAAGCTACTGGCCCTTCGGTGGTCGAAATCTGCTGCTCTGGGCGTAGTAGAGCCCTCCTCAGCGAAGAAATGTGGAAGACATCGTGCAGAGCTGCCAGCTCTGGTGTCAACTCCAGCCTGTAGGCTAGGGGACCGATCCGCTCCAGGATCCTGTAAGGGCCCATATACCTAGGGTTGAGCTTCTTCCTCCGACCACGCACCCATGAAACTCCATGCATGGGCCAGATCTTCAAGAACACTCAGTCCCCCACTTGAAACTCCACCTGACGATGTCAGGCGTCATAGTACTTAGCCTGTCTGCTCTGCGCCTCTAACATCCTATCTCTGATCAGCCTCACCTGAGCCTCGGTGTCTTCAACAAAATCCGATCTCAATGCCTTCAGATCCTCATCCTGAATCCAAGAAAGTGGGGTCTGGCATTTCCTTCCATACAAGGCTTCGTAAGGCACCATCTTGATGCTGGACTGGTAGCTATTGTTATAGGAGAACTCGACCAGGGGTAAGAGCTTCTCCCACGGTTCCCTGCGGTCCAAAATGCATAGCCTCAAATGATCTTCCAGCATTCGATTCGTGTGTTCCGTCTGCCCATCAGTCTGGGGATAGAATGCGGTGCTGAAGGTCAATCGCGTGCCTAAGTAAGCCTGTACGGATCTCCACTCTCTGGCAGTGAACCGGCCATCCCGATCCGACACGATCGTCTAGGGCACCCCGTGATATCGAACGAACTGCTCCACAAACCTCCGCACTAATACTCCCACAGAGTCATCCTTCCTGATCGGAATGAACTTGGGCACCTTTGTCAACCGATCGACGATGACCCAAATCGAGTCGTTTCCCGTCCGTGATCGGGGAAGTCCGTGAATAAAGTCCATCGCGATGTCTTCAAACTTCCACTCTGGTACCGGGAGTGGTTGCAACAACCCTGCGGGGTTTTTGCACTCCGCCTTCACTAGCTGGCATGCTTCGCAGTGGGTCACAAATTGAGTGATATCTTTCTTCATGTCCGGCCAGTACATAGTCTTCTTCAAGTTCGCAGTCATCTTCGTGATCCCTGGGTGCACCGAGTATCTGCTGTGGTGGGCCTCCGCCATGATATCTTCTCGGACCTGGCCTCCTTCCGGTATATAAGTCCGACCACTGAAGCATACCATGTCGTCCCTCATCGTGTAATCCCCTGCTGCACCTTTCTCCAAGGCCCAGAATATCGGCTCCAATTTGGCATCTCGCCTCTGCCCCTCTCTGACTCGGTCCCGGATATCGTCTGTAGCACTCATCGCAGCTAAATACTCCATTTAAATCTTAAGGTCCTCGGATGACACCAGTATGATGTGAATATCCTCCAATCTCCTCACCAGCTCCATAGACATAACCTGGGGCCCGGCTTTGGAAGTGGCAGCTCTCCGGCTCAACACGTCGGCCACCACATTTGCCTTCCCTGGATGGTAGTGCATCTCATACTGATAATCTGCTAAGAACTCCACCCAGCGCCTCTGCCTGATGTTCAGTTCCTTCTACCTGTCCACATATTTCAGGTTCTTGTGGTCGGAGTAGGTGTCGCAGTGGACTCCATAAAGATAGTGGCGCCAGACCTTTAAAGCAAAAACGACTGCCCACATCTCAAGGTCGTACACCGAGTAGTTCTGTTCGTGCTTCTTCAACTAGCGAGACGCATATGCAATCACATGACCCTTCTGCATCAGTACATCTCCCATACCCTGGTAGAAAGCATCGGTGTAGACCTGAAATCCTTCTCGCCCCGAGGGGAGAGCAAGTATGGGAGCCGAGGTGAGTCGATCCTACAGCTCCTGGAAAGCTGCCTGGCACTGCGGGGTCCACACGAAAGGTACTTCCTTCTTCATCAAAGATGTGAGTGGGAGGGAGATTCGAGAGAATCCCTCCACGAACTTCCGGTAATAACTAGCAAGTCCTAGGAAACTTCGTACGTCGGTGGCTGCCTTCAACTGCTGCCAATCCCGAACTGCCTGAATCTTTGCTGGATCGACTGCCAACCCGGCTCCACTGATAATATGGCCTAAGAAGCCCACCTCCTTCAACCAGAACTGATATTTTCTGAACTTTGCATATACATGATTCTCCCGCAGTCTCTGTAGGGTCAGTGCCAGATGGCGAGTGTGCTCCTCCTCCGTTCTCGAGTAGATGAGGATGTCATCGATAAACACAATGACAAACACATCTAGATACTCCTTGAAAACCTGGTTCATGAGGGTCATGAACGCGGATGGTGCATTCGTGAGCCCAAGGGCATCACCGTAAACTCAAATAATCCATATCTGCTACTAAAAGCAGTCTTCTGAATATCCCCTCTCGAATCCAAAGCTGGTAGTAGCCCGACCTCAAATCTAATTTTGAAAAGAACTACGCCCCCTGAAGCTGGTCGAACAGCTCGTCTATCCATGGAAGTGGATAGGTATTCCGGACCGTCAGCCGATTTAGTGCTCGGTAATTAATACACAAGTCGAGACTTCCGTCCTTCTTCTTGACAAATAACACCGGGGTTCCCCACGGCGAAGTGCTTGGCCGGACAAACCCTGCCTCTACTAGTTCCTGCAACTGACTTCGAAACTCTGCCAACTCTTTCGGGGCCATCCGGTAAGGGGCCCTAGATGCCGGCTTGGCCCCCGGCACAAGCTGTATCTGGAAGTCCTGCTCTCGGTACGGGGGTAACACTGGCAGTTTCTCTTGAAAGACGTCAGCAAACTCTCGCACCACCGGGATGTCTTCCACAGACCCCTTGGCCTCCGCCAACTCAAAGAAAATCTGATAAACCTCCTCTCCCTGCAGGTCGGCCTTAACGGCCTGTACTGAAGATAATGGTATACGAGAGGCAGGTCTTATACCTTCGATGATAATGACGGAGTCCCCGTGCCTCACGGTGATCCTCTTTGCTAGACAATCGAACTGGGCATGGTTCCAGTGTAATCAAGTCATGCCCAGGATCAGCTCGAATACTGGCATCCTTAGGACCATTGCCGATACTTCGAATGACTTTCCTCCAATCTCTGCCTCCATGCTGTAGTGGGCAGAGGTGAGTATGAAAGATATTGTACCTAATCACCTAGAGGGGGGGTGAATAGGTGACTTAAATCTTTTTAACTTTTTAGGCAGAATTCAGATTATAACACAGAATTATATCTACTTTATTACAGCACACAATCAGCAATCACAGAATTCCACAAGCACACAATAGACACTCAGATTTATAGTGGTTCCCCAAGGTTTGGGTACATCCACTTTCCCCCTTCGCCTATCTAGCAGTGTACTAGATTCGGCCAAACTCCTCCACTATCTCAGATCCTCAGATCTTACACTCAGAACCCCAAAACAGGTTCCTACAACTCAGGCCCAAGGCCCTACAACTCAGCTTCTTCACAAAGCCTACACTCAGCCACCAAGGCCTACACTCAGCCACAACAGGCCTACACTCAGAGATACAACTCTCCTACACTCAGGCACACAGACCCTACACTCAGCCTTTATAATTACAGGCTTACAAAACTCAGATCCCTAAGGATCCTACAAGATAATTTGAATACAAAATGTATACTCAACAACTCAGAGAAAACAGAGAAGAGTTGTGAGTTTCTTGAAGAGTTCTTGGAAGAACTCAGCTGAGATCAATCTGACTTGGCTTTCTTCAAAGCTTCTTGAAAGTAGAACACAATAACATTAATCTCTTCTGCAGTTGATCCTTGATCTCTGCTACTTAAGATTCAGAACAAATCTGAACCCTTCTTCTCAGCCTGGTTCCAACAGCTGACTTCTTGGATGGAGCTCTCTCTCTCCAACTACTTAGATCTTCACTAGATTCTTCAAGGAATAGCTAGATCTTCTTCTTGTTAATGATCACTTGAACTTGTGTTCAATCTTTCAATCTTTTTCTATAGACAGTATAAGCCTATTTATAGGCCTTCTTCATGGTAACCGGCTGGTCCGGTTCATAACGGATTTCTGACAACTCTGACAGGTGCAGTAGACCGGCTGGAATGATAGCTGTCGAGTCATCCAGTCAGTTCTTGAAAATTCTGTAACTGTCTGAAAGTGTCGAGACTGTCTGTCTTTAAGTGTCGACAGTTATAGACCAAGTGTCGACACAAGTTGTCTAAGTGTCGACACTAGCCAACAAGGTGTCGACACAACTCCTTGTGTTGTAGATTTTATATCTCGACATTGCTTCTTCTTCATGTGTCGACACTGATATTGTGTGTCGACACAACACTTTGTTCTTCAGCACTTTATTGAATTCTTATAAGTGTCGACACATCTCCTTTGTGTCGACACATCTTCATGTGTTGAATCTGTTAAGTGTCGACACTTCTTCTTGGTGTCGACACTTGTCTTCAGTGTTGATACTTGCTGAGTGTCGACACAGCTCCTTGTGTCGACAGATTCTTCTTCTGTTGAGACTTTTGCTGAGTATCGACACATCTCCTTTGTGTCGACACTTGTACTTAGAATATTCTAGAACTTTGCTAAGTGTCGACACAACTCCATGTGTCGACACTTTCTTCAAGTGTTGAGTCTTCAGCTGAGTGTCGACACATTCTTTCTTATGTCGACACTTTCTTCAAGTGTTGAGTCTTCAGCGGAGTGTCGACACATTCTTTCTTGTGTCGACACTTTCTTCAAGTGTTGACTCTTCTGCTATGTGTCGACATATTGTTCTGGGTGTCGACACTTATACTTAGACTCTGCTGACTTTTGCTGAGTGTCGACACAGCCTCCAAGTGTCGACACTTTCTAATGTAGACACAGTTTTACTGAGTGTCGACACAACTGCTAAGTGTCGACACAGCTTTACTGGGCTTTTCTTCATTGAGTGTCGACACAGCTCCTTGTGTCGACAGTTTCTGTCTGGTGTCGACTCCACATCCTTGGTGTCGACACAAATACTCCAAGTGTCGACACTGCTTCACTGGGTGTCGACACAAGTCTTCTTAAGTGTCGACACTTTCCCTCTGGTTGTCGACACATGGACTTAGAAACTTTTCCATCTTTCCTGCAAATACTTAACCTGCACAAGTAAACTCAAAACACATCAAATACATTTTGATGTATATCATTGAGTTGGGTGAGGCTTCTTCAAATCAGGTACATTAGAACCAATGTACCCAACAATATCCCCCTATTTGGAGAAGTCATAACCCTTAGTCAATGATATACACCATACAGAATAAAATCATAGTATGATCAAAAGCAGGATTATGTAATCAGGAAAGAAACATAACATGTATCAATCAAACATGTATACACAGATAACATCTCAGAACAATTATGAAATAGATTTAAAACACATCATATTGTTCTCACAACTTTGTAATATTCATTATACAAAAGTTTTACATAGTGTTTGAAAAAACACAAGATTACAATTGTAAACTGAAGAAAATTCTATTCTATTTTTGTTCAGCCTCCTTGATCACTAGTCCTTTTCCAGATTGTACTTTGGCTTGAACAAGGGCTTTAGTAACTTCAGTATCAGCTGGCTTCTTACCTTTCAGATCCTTTTTCTTTTGCTCTTCAGCTTTAATCTTTTGCCTTTCAAAATAATGATATGGCTTGGGAAAGTACTTGCTAGGCTCCTGGGCAGTAGGAGGTAGCTTTCCCATCTTGGCCTTTCTTCTATATTGGACTATGGCTTCTTGCCTTGTCTCATGTTTCCTCTATTCAAATTCAGAAAACCATTTATTTCTGTCTTGAATGTTATCTTTTACAGCTTTCCATGCAGTTAAGATAATGTTCCTTGAAGTGGGGCTCCACTGCTCAAAGTCAGGTCTTTGTTCAGCTTGCTCCCTGAACCTCTTTTTAGACAATCTAGTTTCTTCTTCTTTCTGCAGAGCTTCTTGGATAGCTTCAGATACTTGCTCTGATAGAATTAGATATCCACTTGGCATGATCAGAGCTGGCTTTGACTAACACCCTCTCCCCCTTTATGACTTCTCTAATTATGTGATCCCTCAAATCATCCTTTTGAAATCTTATTTGGGCATCCAAATAGTTGACTCCATCTTTAAAGTAAGATTTCAACCTTTGGAGTTTGTCAGTTATGATCTTCTGAGAGTCTTGTATGGCAGTCTTAACAGCAGTTATTTCCTCTTGGAATGCTTTGTTAAAGACTGCTTTAGGTGTAGCATGAGCTGGAGTCAGTCCAGCAGCTATGTTCTGCATCTCAGTGATAATGGCATTGTGAGATTCTGTTAAGTTGTCATTCATTCTGATCTGATTCTCTAGTACATATCCTTGCTTGACTTCATGTTCATCTACTTGAGCTTTTATCTTTTCTTGATGAGTTGCCAAATAGACTACTACATTCCCTCCCTTGTGGAAGCAGTCAGTCATCTCCTTTTTATTAAGATTCATTTCAAATCTTATAGACTTAATATCCTGGGCCAAATCAAACTGTAATGATTTTTGCACTTCATCCACATACTTCTCAATGGCCTGCCTGTGCTCATCAAGATTAATTTGCATTGCAACCATTAGAGCACTATAATCAACAGTTGGTGCTGGCTGTGATATAGGCTGTGGTGCAATAGTTTGCAAAGCCTTTTTGTAATTCTGGCTCCTTCTCTTGAATACTTGAAATTTCTTTTTCTTTGCCCTTGCAGCTTCCTCATCTTCAGAAGCTGATGTGCTTGCAATTTCTACCCTCTATTTAGGTAGCTCCTCAACAGCTTGGGCCTTCTCAGGCTCTTGCCTTGCAGATTCTTCCAGAATTAATACTTGCTCCCCCTCAACTGGAGCATACTCCCCCTCAGCAGCAGTACATTCCTTCTCAAGGTCTTGTTGATACAGATTAAGAAATAAATCTTCCATTGTAAATTCTTGTGGAGAATGGGCAGGAGAAATTCTTTGCTCATCTACCACTAGATCAGATATCATTTGAGCTGAAACATAAGTGTCCTTCATGACAACATCTGGGGGTAGGCTATCCATCTGAGTTTGCTGATTAACATTATTGAATGAATCAGACAAAACAGTATCCTCTATAGGGAAATCTAAAGCATTAATCTCAGTGATTACCTCAAGGATGATGCGTGTTGCTTGTTCACTTTCCAGTGTAGTTGGCTCTTCTACAACTAGAGGCTCCCCCTGGACTGAATCTTGGTGTAAGGGGCTAGCTGGTGGTAGCTCCCCCTACCTCTCAGCAGCATCTTGTGGAGCTGGAGACTTCCCATAAATTCCAGTGTCTTCTTGTCCATCATCTGGTGTAAAGACAACTTGCTCCTCAGAGCTGCTAGATGACTCTTGAGCCACAGGGGCAATTTTCTTCTTCTTCTTTAGAGGTGTTGCTTTCTCTGAAGTTATTTTCTTAGGGGTTGGCATCTCCTTAGACAAAACTCTATCCCATCTGGAGAATATTCTCAAGTCCATCTTCCTCATATGGTTGATCTTAGTGCCAGCAGCCTGACTCATAACCTCTGGTATGCTACCAGCTAGGTATAAACTTAAGATCCTACCCAAGTTGGGTTTCTTCAAACTTTCTTTAATCTTATCAAAGACAATAACAAACCAATCTGTTTTCAAAGTGAAGATTATCCTTGTCATAATACTGAACATATGAGCTGATATCCTATCATGCCCTCCAGGCATACTCAAGATTACTTTTCGAACAATTTCTGACAGAAATTTTCCCTGGTTGTTCATGTCTTTCCTATTAAACACAGATCCAATTTTCAATTTTGAATCCAGTCCACACCAAGTTAAAGCTTCTCTGGTCTTAGAAGCAGTAACCTCATCCTCTTCTTTTGTCCTTGGCAGGTTTAGAACCTTTCTCAAACTTTTGGGAGAGACTTTCACTTTTTCTCCATGGACCTTAGACTTGATCTTGAGTCCAGATTCGTCTATTTTAGCTCCATTTAGGAATTCCAGTACTTCCTTCTTCTAGATCTTTGTGGGCTCAGAAGTAAGAAATTCTAACCCTGAGTCTACAACTAGGGTTATCACATTCTTGATCTCCGGGTCTGCATCCTCAAATGCGTCTCGCACCAGTTCATAGCCTTCATTGACGTTCTCCTCGAGCTTTGGCGCCATTAGGGTTTGAAGAATTTGAACTGAGAGAAGAGAGGTGTCGACACACAAATTTGGTCTCAAAACTTTTGAAAGCGTGTCGACAGACTAAGGCAAAATCCTATTTATACCTTTCTAGGTTTGAAGATGAAAAGGCGGGTTAACTAACTTAAATTGTGTCGATACTATCGATAAGTGTCGACACTGACTTATAATGTCTCGACACCTATGTGTCGACACAAGTTTAGTCAACAGATTATATGTGTCGACACTTGTTTATGTGTCGACACCACTTAACTCGACACATAGTCGAGTCTTTACTTAGATAATTCTGAGTAAACACTAAGTGTCGACACCACCTTGGATGTGTCGACACCTACTTGTCATGTGTCGACACTAATTTTCTGAAGTGTCGATACCAACTTCCTAGATGTGTCGACACCTTTTCACTGAAGTGTCGACACTAATTTTCTTTGTCGACACAGATATCTCTGTGTGTCGACATCTTTTTACTTAGCCATTTCTATAAACTTATTCTAAGTTTATCATACCTAGTTCAATTTTAAACCTATTGAACTTAGTTTCTTCTAAAGGCTTAGTATACATATCAGCTAGTTGATTATCTGTTTTAACATATTCTAGTAAAATATCTTCTTTCTCTACATGCTCCCTAAGAAAATGATATTTTATTTCAATATGTTTAGTTCTACTATGGGAAACATGATTATGTGCAATTGATATAGCACTTGTAGAATCACAAAAGAGTGGAGTTCTACTTACCTGAATTCCATAGTCCTCAAGCTGATGTTGTATCCATAGAAGTTGAGCACAGCAACTTCCTGCAGCCACATATTCTGACTCTGCAGTGGAGATACCCACACTTGTTTGCTTCTTGCTACTCCATGAAATCAGTCTTCCACCTAGGAATTGACAGGTTCCAGTTGTGCTTTTTCTGTCTTCTTTGCATCCTGCAAAGTCTGCATCTGAATAACCTGTTAGTTCAAAATCCCCATTCCTAGGGTACCAGAGGCCTAGATAAGGAGTGCCCTTTAGATATCTCAATATCCTTTTGACTGCTGTCAAATGAGACTCCTTAGGGCATGCTTGATACCTTGCACAGACACATAGACTTCCTCTTTTAGATTACCATTCAAAAATGCTGACTTGACATCCATTTGGTAAACTTTAAATCCTTGAAAGGTTGCATAGGCCAGGAACATTCTTATGACTTCCAGTCTGGCTACTGGAGTAAAGGTTTGATCAAAGTCAATACCTTCTTCCTGCCTATACCCTTTGGCAACCAATCTTGCTTTGTTCTTAATGATGACTCCATGTTCATCCATTTTGTTCCTAAAGATCCACTTGGTTCCAATTATGTTGTGGTCTTTTAGTTTAGGAACAAGCTCCCAGACCTTTCACCTCTTGAACTGATTCAGCTCTTCTTGCATTGCCTCAATCCAATGAGGGTCTAGGATGGCTTCTTCAAACTTCTTTGGTTCAACTTGGTATAGGAAACTGGAGAAGAGCACTGCATTCAGATTTCTGCTCCTTGTTTGTACCCCTAGTCTTGGATCACCAATGATTTGTTCTGTTGGATGATCTCTTAGATGCCTATTGGCTAGAGGCATCCTGGATTCAGGTTGAATTTCTTCAACTTCTTCATCTTGTTGTAGTCCTTGAACTTCATCTGCATTAGGTACATGTACTACTCCCCCTGGACAGCAGCCACTATCTTCTACTTGCTGTCTTGTAGTAGGTTCTTCTTCTATAGTGAGCTTGTCCATCTTCTTTGTTATACCTGTGGGGCTGCAAATACTACTAGACAACTCATTGTTAATAAGTCTAGTTTCATCAAATACTACATGTACAAACTCTTCTACAACTTGTGTAGACAGGTTGTAGACTCTATAAGCCTTACTGTTGTTGTTGTACCCAACACAAATTCCCTCTTGGGACTTGGCAGCAAACTTAGTCAAGTAAGACTTTCCATTGTTAAGTATAAAGCACCTACAACCAAAGATCCTGAAGTAGGATAGGTTTGGTTTCCTGCCTTTCACAACCTCATAGGGGGTCTTGTTGAGGCTTTTAGTAATGGTAGCCCTATTAATAACATGGCATGCAGTATTAACTGCTTCAGCCCAGAAATATTCTGGTAGTGATGTATCACTTAATAGGGTCCTACCAGCCTCAATCAAGGTTCTATTCTTCCTCTCAGCAATGTCATTTTACTGAGGTGTTCTTGGTGAAGAAAACTCTTGAAATATCCCAAATTCTTCACATAGTTTTGTCATACTATCAGACTGAAATTCAGTACCATGTTCACTTCTTATTTTGACCACTGTACTAGCTAGTTCATTCTGAATTTGTTTGACAAAGCTATAAAAGACACTAGGTGTTTCAGATTTCTGTCTAAGGAAGAACACCCAGGAAAACCTTGAGTAGTCATCTACAACTACAAAGGTATAGACCTTCCTACCTAGGCTGTGAACTAGCATTGGACCAAAGAGATCCATATGCAAGAGGTATAAACACCTCACAACATCTTTGTTTTCAATGCTTCTAAAGGTGGATCTAGTCTGCTTGCCCTTTTGACAAGCTGAGCAAATACCATCTTTAATACACTGAACTTGAGGACCATTCCTCACTAACTCTTTGCTAAAGAGTTTACCAATTGTCTTGTAGTTTAGATGGGCTAGCCTCTTGTGCCATTTGACACAATGAGTGACTGTCTCATCAGCTACAAGACATACTGGAGAACCATTGTTCTCAACCATAATGTCTAAGCAATAGACATTCCTTTTTCTATAACCAGTCAAAATGATCTCTTGATCATTTGACCTCCTGATATGACAACCATCTTTGACAAATGAGATGTCATATCCTACATCACTCAATTGACTTATACTAATAAGGTTATGTTTCAAACCTTTAACATAGGTCACTTGAGTAATTGTAATATAGGAGTTAGATATGTTACCAAAACCCTTGATGATCCCTTTTTCAGAACCACCAAAGGTGACTTTTGGACCATCCTTGATGGGTGTGTAGTCCTTTAGTAAACCCCTTGTTCCAGTCATATGTCTGGAACATCCACTTTCCAAGTACCATATTGGGGCATGGCCACTTGGACTCACCTGTAAAACAGATTAGTGAACCTTAGAACCCAAAGAATTCTTGGGTCCTTGGTACTGGTTAGTTTGCTTCCTAACAAAGCTACCTGCAGGTTTTCCAATAGGCAGTTTGCTACTTACTTTGGCACTAACATTGTGCCAACAGTCCATTGCAAAGTGGCCTACCTTGCCACAGCTGTAATGCCCCGAAACTCAAAGGAGCGAAGGGGGGACGTTTTGGGCCAGTTTGGGTTCTGGCTGCAGGCACACGGCCTGGGACACGGGCGTGTCCCAGGGCATGTCAAGCCCGTGTCGACACTTAGCCGCGAAGTCGTCGAGATTTGCTCGACGATTCGTTGAGACTGGGCACACGGCCTGCGACACGGGCGTATCGCAGGGCGTGTCGACCCGTGTCGACACTTAGCCGCGGAGTCGACGAGATTCGCTCGACGATTCGTCGAGACAAGGCACACGGCCTGCGACACGGGCATGTCGCAGGGCGTGTCGACCTGTCTCGACGATCGTCCCGGGGAGTCGACGAGCTTTACTCGACAATTCGTCGAGACAAGGCACACGGCCTAGGACACGGGCGTGTCCAAGGCCGTGTCATCAGGTCGACGATCTTCAGTCGACGAAATGTCGAGTGTCGAGACCGTGTACATGGCCTGGGGTCCAGGCATGTCAAGGTGACACGGGTAAGGACAGTGGCGTGTCCTAGAACCCGTGCAGTGCTCGGGTTGATTTTGGGGAAAAATCATGGGGTACACGGCCGGCCACACGGCCGTGTGAGGTGGAACACGGGCGTGTCAGCTCGAACACGGGCGTGTTCGATACCCGTGTGAGGTTCCAGGAGATTCGATTTTGACGGCGAATGAGGCACACGGCCCTGGACACGGGCGTGTGCCAGGCCGTGTTCGGTCCAGATTGGGCATTTCAGTCTCGAATCAAAGCCGTTCGTTTCCTTATTTTGAGATCCAACGGCTGGGGGTTGTTCCTGAAGGGATATACCCGGGTTTGAGCTTTCAAAACCCTTACGTTTTCTTAAGTGTTCTCTTTCTAAAGCCTTAGAGAGAGAGGAGAGCCAAGGGAAGAAGAAGGAGCTAGATCCCGCCATTGGAGGAGCTTCAGAGCTCTGAATCACGAGCCGACTCCGGATCCACGGAGGCAACGCTAGTGCGGTGGTTTTCATCTGATTACTTTTCCATGGCGCCAAAGACGAATGCAAGGGTAACGATCCTCATCTTGAGCATGAGTAGCTCTCTTTCTTAGTATAGGAAGCCCGCTCTCGCGAGTTTGCGGAGAGTTGGAGGCGTTCCTTCGGGTAGATATGTGAAGTCCCCGTTGTTTAGAGTGCGTAAGCGAGAACGGACAAAGGCATGATTTGTGACGCCTACCTGGACATGTTGGTCTGGATCGGTGATGTTGCATTGCATAATGCCGGAGAAGACTCCGTGCTATTGGTTGTTTTTCGGGTTTTCTACACGGTAGATTGCAGTAGGGAGCCTTGGGGACTAACCCAAAGATGCACCCGGAAAACTGGGCGGATACGAGATCTTGCCAACTTGGTGGCTTGAGAGCCAACTTGAACATAACCGGGTTATGTGACTTGTGATGGAAATGGGACTAGGCGGAAGTTTGACCCGCGCAAATGGCTTAAATTGTCGTTGCGATGTGAGCACGGGTTAGATGGAACCGTACTTGTTCTATGTCGTTCGGTTAAAGAAACCTAAAGGCACGTGGCACTTACCGTTGGCATAGAGTAGGGTCTTCGACGGTCAATGGCTTAAATTGTCGTGACCCAGGCCAGGAAGACAAATTGCTCATAGGTTTGGCCGTGCAAGTGGCGGTGGTGAGTCCGGAATGTCTATGGCTTTAATTGACGTGACAACGACCGGTTCACCGAGAATGTGCCCTGAGAGCACGGGACGTGTGGCCGTGCGAGCCAACGTCTGTGATGAAATGACTATATATATATAAATTGCTCGCTTATGCTAATGAAATGCAGGAAAGGAGCATCGCCACCCCGAGTTGGGGGCGAGATCGTTATAATTTAGTCAGCATTGCTGACCGTTGCCTTGTTTTCGCCACCGTGCGGTAGTTTGTTGCTTGCAGGTGCAGCTGGACCAAGCGGTCAATAGCGGGCTAAAGCCTTTTTTGCGATGCCGGCCCTCGATGGCCCAAATGGAAGTGTTTACTGTTTTATTCATGTATGACCGGCCTGCGTGCCGTGGTTTGTAAAACATGTAATATTCAAGTGAAACATTTTGTAAGGCCTTAAGGCTTGTTTTGGGTATTTTGTATAACATTCCTATTTTGTATTAGTGGACATTCGTGCTTTGATGCTGGGTTCTTGTTTACAACTTTTATAAACTGCTTCCGCTAGAATGCTCTGTGTAGGACGTTGAGATTGGTTGGATGGTTTCCATAAGTAACCACCCGGTCTGTCTGTGGCATACGACGTCGGGCCCCGGCCGGACCTACTGCTTTATGCTATGTGACGGATAGGGGGTGTTACAATTTGGTATCAGACTACTGGTTTTGGTCGGGCTTAAAGTGAATTTGTGGGCGAATTCTTTTTAAGGGGTGGTGAGCACGTTGTGTGCGTCATCGTTATAACAGTAAAAGAACCCATGAATGTCCACTTAGGAATGAAAATACTCGTGTTTGAGGAACCTGTGTGTTCCTATAATTGTTGTTTGCAATTTATGTGGTCGCTTAACGGTGTTTTGTACCACTATAGGTGACCAGAAGTGGTGTTGGGCCGTCAGAACGCCGAGTTTCTGAGGCTAGTAGTGCACCAGATGTTGCTCCTGCAACACCTCTGTCGGCTGAGAATATTTGATTGGTGGCTGAAGCGGTGTTGGCCGTGATAAATGCGCACCCTGCAAGGCAAGCGCAGCAGCCCGCTCCTGTTATGGAGCAAGAACCTCTGCAAGAGGCTGAGCCGAGGAGGGTGGAGAAAGTGGTTGTGGAACCGGTGGTGCCAAGGAGGGCAACTGAGAGGCAGCTTAAGCATGTAATGAGCTTTAACCCTCCGTTATTCTCGGGGTTGGGAACCCCATCTCAGGCTGAAGACTGGCTCTCCAGGGTGAAGAGAGTCATGATAGTGACGGAGACGGAGGAGTGGAAAATGACCACCATCGCTACGTTCCTTTTGGACGGTGAAGCGAGGATGTGGTGGGAAGGATTGGAGCTGCATCATTTGAGGGGTAGACAACTGATAGACATTCCGATGGAAGAGTTCTTGGGATTGTTCTTGTCTAGATACCTCCCTTCGACGCAGAAGATAGCGTTGGAGAATGAGTTCCTGAAGTTGGCACAGGGTGAGAGGAGCGTGGATGAATATCTCCACGAGTTCACTCGTTTGAGTCGTTATGCTAGCTCCACCATCATGGATGAGGAGCGCAAGACTAATCGCTTCTATGAAGGCTTGAGGGATGAGTTTAGATTACTACTTTCGGGGCCGATGATGCAGGGTTTCTTAACCTTGGTCAATACTGCCCGGTCCTTGGAGAAGGACATGAAGAACGTACAAGCAAAGAAAAGCTTGGGTGAGAAGAAATCTGAATTTAAAGTACCGACTACTTCAAAGTCCGGCTATCGGAGGGCTTTCAAGAAGCATAGGACTTCGGGTCCAGCTCCTTCTGGTGCTTCTGGGGCGACTACGAGTCGGACCCCGAGCGCGTGTTTTACATGTGGAAAGACGGGGCATTTCGCCCGTGACTGTTGGAGCGGACGTCCTAAGTCCGAGAGAAGGCCGGGAGCTACTTATGAAGAGAAGGGAAAGGTGGTGGAGTCGACCGCATCCCATTATGCTCCGGCCCAACCAAGGGTCTATAATCTTGGCCAATAGGAGGCCATCAAACAAGCTGATGTGGTGACAGGTACGGTTTAATTTATAGCAAGTCAATTTATTTAAATACTTGTTATGCACATGTTACCTTACCACTGCTTGTTTAGGATTTGTATTGATTTGCGAAAATCCGGCACGAGCACTCTTCGATATGGGAGCTTCACACTCCTTCTTGTCCGAAGGATTTATATCACGCATCGGAGTCCCTTCTTCGATGGCGAAGGATAAGTTGGATGTGTTGTTGCCCAACGGGTGTTCGATGCGAGCGGATAGGATCTGCGATGTTAAGATTCGTATTGTGGAGCAGGAGTTCGACCTGCGGGCGTCTTTACTTCCGTTAGTGGAGTTCGACGTCATATTTGGCATGGACTGGCTCTCGGAGCAGCAGGCCCATATAGATTGCGGTAGCAAGGAAGTTAAGCTGGGAGCGAGTCGTGAGACGACTTTTACGGGCTTAAAGGGGTCGAGCAAGACATTGATGTCTGCTCTTCAGGTGGTGAAGGCAGTTCGTGCTGGTGCAGAACTGTTCTTTACACTAGTGGAGGTTGCAAAGCCGAAGCCCGCATTGGATTGTATTTCAGTGGTATTGGAATACCCTGATGTGTTCCCCGCAGATCTTCCTGGAGCCTCGCCTCAGCGGGAGATAGATTTTACGATTGAGCTAGTGCCAGGTGCAAAGCCTGTGTCACGATCTCCGTATCGGCTAGCGCCTAAGGAAATGGCGGAGCTGAAAGTTCAACTGCAAGAGTTGTTGGAGCAAGGGTATGTGCGTCCGAGTTCTTCGCCTTGGAGTGCACCGGTCCTCTTTGTTAAGAAGAAGGACGGAAGCTTGAGGCTATGTATTGATTATCGGGAGCTCAACAAGCTGACCGAGAAGAACAAGTACCCGATCCCCCGGATTGATGATCTTTTTTGATCAGTTAGTCGGGTCGACGGTGTACTTGAAGTTGGATCTCAAGGCTGGGTACTATCAGCTGCGGATAAGGGAGACTGATATCCCGAAGACAGCGTTTAGTACGAGATACGGGCATTATGAATTTACGGTCATGCCGTTTGGGCTGACTAATGCGCCGTCAGTGTTCATGGATTTGATGAACAGGACTTTTAGGGAGTACTTGGACCATTTCGTGATCGTCTTCATCGACGATATTCTGGTGTACTCGCAAAGTGAGGAAGATCACTTTAAGCATCTTCATTTGGTGTTGGAAACGCTAAGGAGAAATCAGTTGTATGCCAAGTTCTCGAAGTGCGAGTTTTGGCTATCCTTAGTAGCGTTCCTCGGGCATATAGTGAGTGGAGAGGGTATTGCTGTGGATCCGGCGAAGATTGTTGCGATACGGGAGTGGCCTGAGCTCGCTACTATAGCGGAAGTCCGGAGTTTTCTGTGGCTTGCCGGCTATTATAGGCGCTTCGTAGAGAACTTCTCGCGGATAGCGTTACCTCTCACAACTTTGACGAGGAAGGAGCATAAGTTCATTTGGACGCCGGAGTGCGCACGAGCTTTTGAGGAGTTGAAGTGTCGGTTGACCACGGCGCCTGTGCTGAGTTCGCCATGTGGGACCGAAGGCTATGAGATTTATAGCGATGCTTCAGGCAGCTGTTTGGGTTGTGTGCTACTACAACACGGAAGTGTAATAGCTTATGGATCGAGACAGCTAAAAGTGCATGAGAGGAATTATCTGGTCCATGACTTGGAGTTAGCGGCCGTGATTTTTGCCTTGAAGCTGTGGAGACACTACTTGTACGGTGTGAATATTGAAATCTACACCGATTACAAGAGCCTGAAGTATCTTATTGATCAGAAGGATCTGAATATGCGGCAGCGTAGATGGATGGAGTTCCTGGGGGACTATACATTTAAGATCCACTACGTGCCTGGCAAAGGGAATGCGGTCGCGGACGCGTTGAGTCGCCGAGCCCCAGCTCAAGCCAATTGGCTATCGGTGCACGATGAGCGATTGGTGCAAGAGTTGGAGGCGTTGGAGATTGTTTGTGTGGACAGACAATCAAGTGCTGAAGCAGTTTTGAATTGGACTGAAGTCCAATATGACCTGGCTGATCGTATTCGGCAGGCTTTGGATATGGATGCTCTTATGAAGCAGTTCATGGTAGAGGCTCTAGATGGGTCAAATTCCCAATTCGTCGTGGAGGACGTGTTGCTTTGGAAAGACGGTCGTTTGTGCGTCCCAAGTGTGGGCAATTTGCGGGTGGAGTTGTTGTACGAGGCACACCATACCAAGTACTCGATTCACCCGGGGAGCACGAAGATGTACCGTGATGTGAAGAAACTATTTTGGTGGCCGGGTTTGAAAAAGGATGTGGCGCTATACATAGCGAAGTGCCAAACCTGCGCCTTGGTAAAGACGGAGTGCCAAAAGCCGGGAGGATTTCTTAAGTCCTTGCCTATTCCGGAGTGGAAATTTGACGACATCTCTATGGACTTTGTGCACGGTTTTCCAAGGTCGCAAAAGGGGAACGACGACATTTGGGTGGTTGTTGATCGTTTAACGAGGTGTCACATTTTATTCTGCATAGGAAGGATGATCCGGTGGAGAAGCTGGCAAAGCTTTATGTGGATAACATAGTACGACTTCATGGTGTGCCCCGCAGTATCGTGAGTGACTGAGATGGGCGGTTCACGTCCAATTATTGGAGGCTTGTGCAGCAAATGTTGGGAACAAAGCTGAAATTCCGCACAGCCTTCCATCCGCAAACGGATGGGCAGACCAAGGGGGTCAATAGAACCATGGAAGACATGCTTCGCATGTGTGTCTTGGATTTTGGAAAGCAATGGGAAGACCACCTTTATTTGGTGGAGTTCGCCTACAACAACAGCTACCAAGCGAGTATTCAGATGGCACCTTTCGAGGCCCTATATGGTAGAAGATGTCGCACGCCGTTGTCTTGGTTAGAAACGGGTGAGTCAAAGTTGTATAAGCGATCGAAAGTGGATGATGCTACTTCTTTGGTGAGAACCATTCGGGAGAGGTCGCTTATCGCTCAGGACCGGCAAGCAAAGTACTATAATGCTAAGCACAGGAACGTGGAGTTCGCTGTGGGCGATTATGTATACTTAAAGATCAAGCCGTTCAAGGGTGTCTCGCGGGTGCGGCGATTGAAAAAGCTAAGCCCAAGATACCTTGGACCATTTGAGGTTCTGGAGCGAGTTGGTGAAGCGGCATATAGGTTGAAGCTTTCAGTGGAGCTTAGTGGTTTACATGATGTATTCCATATTTCGGTACTCCGGAAGGCAGTACAAGAGCCTACGCAAGTGATCGCGGTCGATCAAGTGCCGGTGGATAGTGGGCTAATGACAAAGGTCAAGCTCGTGCGGATTGAGGACTCGGAGGTCAAGCGGCTACGCAATAAAGAGATCAGGATGGTCAAGGTCCGGTGGGACAATTGCGGTCGTGAGGAGCTCTCTTGGGAGAGAGAGCAGACTATGCTTGACGAGTATCCGGAGTTGTTTCGCTCAGGTACAAATTTTGGTTTTGTACATGTCTTTCCTTTATGTAATTTCGTGGCGAAATTCTTTTAAGAGGGGGAGAGTTGTAACGCCCCGAAACTCAAAGGAGCGAAGGGGGGACGTTTTGGGCCAGTTTGGGTTCTGACTGCAGGCACACGGCCTGGGACACGGGCGTGTCCCATGGCGTGTCAAGCCCGTGTCGACACTTAGCCGCGAAGTCGTCGAGATTTGCTCAACGATTCGTTGAGACTGGGCACACGGCCTGCGACACGGGCGTGTCGCAGGGCGTGTCGACCCGTGTCGACACTTAGCCGCGGAGTCGACGAGATTCGCTCGACGATTCGTCGAGACAAGACACACGGCCTGCGACACGGGCGTGTCGCAGGGCGTGTCGACCTGTCTCGACGATCGTCCCGGGGAGTCGACGAGCTTTACTCGACGATTCGTCGATACAAGGCACACGGCCTAGGACACGGGCGTGTCCAAGGCCGTGTCATCAGGTCGACGATCTTCACTCGACGAAATGTCGAGTGTCGAGACCGTGTACACGGCCTGGGGTCCAGGCATGTCAAGGTGACACGGGTAAGGATACGGGCGTGTCCTAGAACCCGTGCAGTGCTCGGGTTGATTTTGGGGAAAAATCATGGGGTACACGGCCGTGTGAGGTGGAACACGGTCGTGTCAGCTCGAACACGGGCGTGTTCGATACCCGTGTGAGGTTTCAGGAGATTCAATTTTAACGGCGAATGAGGCACACGACCCTGGACACGGGCGTGTGCCAGGCCGTGTTCAGTCCAGATTGGGCATTTCAGTCCCGAATCAAAGCCGTTCGTTTCCTTATTTTGAGATCCAATGGCTGGGGGTTGTTCCTGAAGGGATATACCCGGGTTTGGGCTTTCGAAACCCTTATTTTTTCTTAAGTGTTCTCTTTCTAAAGCCTTAGAGAGAGAGGAGAGCCAAGGGAGGAAGAAGGAGCTAGATCCCACCATTGGAGGAGCTTCGGAGCTCCGAATCGCGAGCCGACTCCGGATCCACGGAGGCAACGCTAGTGCGGTGGCTTTCATTCGATTACTTTTCCATGGCGCCAAAGAGGAATGCAAGCGTAACGATCCTCATCTTGAGCATGAGTAGCTCTCTTTCTTAGCATAGGAAGCCCGCTCTCGCGAGTTTGCAGAGAGTTAGAGGCGTTCCTTCGGGTAGATATGTGAAGTCCCTGTTGTTTAGAGTCCGTAAGCGAGAACGGACATAGGCATGATGTGTGAAGCCTACCCGGACATGTTGGTCTGGATCGGTGATGTTGCATTGCATAATGCCGGAGAAGACTCCGTGTTATTGGTTGTTTTTTGGGTTTTCTACGCGGTAGATTGCAGCAGGGAGCCTTGGGGACTAACCCAAAGGTGCATCCGGAAATCTGGGCGGATACGAGATCTTGCCAACTTGGTGGCTTGAGAGCCAACTTGAACATAACCGGGTTATGTGACTTGTGATGGAAATGGGACTCGGCGGAAGTTTGACCCGCGGATATGGCTTAAATTGTCATTGCGATGTGAGCACGGGTTAGATGGAACCGTACCCGTTCTATGTCGTTCGGTTAAAGAGACCTAAAGGCACGTGGCACTTACCGTTGGCATAGAGTAGGGTCTTCGGCGGTCAATGGCTTAAATTGTCATGACCCAGGCCAGGAAGACAAATTGCTCATAGGTTTGGCCGTCCAAGTGGCGGTGGTGAGTCCGGAATGTCTATGGCTTTAATTGACGTGACAACGACCGGTTCACCGAGAATGTGCCCTGAGAGCACGGGACGTGTGGCCGTGCGAGCCAACGTCTGTGATGAAATGACTATATATATATAAATTGCTCGCTTATGCTAATGAAATGCAGGAAAGGAGCATCGCCGCCCCGAGTTGGGGGCGGGATCGTTATAATTTGGTCAGCATTGCTGACCGTTGCCTTGTTTTCGCCACCGTGCGGTGGTTTGTTGCTTGCAGGTGCAGCTGGACCAAGCCGTCAATAGCGGGCTAAAGCCCTTTTTGCGAAGCCGGCCCTCGAAGGCCCAAATGGAAGTGTTTATTATTTTATTCATGTATGACCGGCCTGCTTGCCGTGGTTTGTAAAACATGTAATATTCAAGTGAAACATTTTGTAAGGCCTTAAGGCTTGTTTTGGGTATTTTGTATAACATTCCTATTTTGTATTAGTGGACATTCGTGCTTTGATGCTCGGTTCTTGTTTACAACTTTTATAAACTTCTTCCGGTAGAATGCTCTGTGTAGGATGTTGAGATTGGTTGGATGATTTCCATATGTAACCACCCGGTCTGTCTGTGGCATACGACGTCAGGCCCCGGCCGGACCTACTGCTTTATGCTATGTGACGGATAGGGGGTGTTACAACAGCACCAACACTCAAACTTATTGTACCTTTGCTTAGGTATAGTCTTAGCTATTTTATCTACAGCTGACTTTTTGAGAGTTGGGGCTTTGCCCTTGGAATTGGACATGACAGTCCTTGCAGGTTTAGTAAACCCCAATCCAGCTTTACCTTTGTGATGAACAAATTCATCAATTATGGGTAGAACAGACTTTCGTTTAGAAAACCTAGCAACTAAGTCTTTCTCCTTCTGAAGATTAATCTCCAGACTCTTGATTTGATCATTCTTAAATGATATAGTCCCCATCTGAATCACAAATATTTGCTTCAGTCTGGCTATCTCATTTAGCTTTTGATCAAACATCTTCTCATAATCAGTTGCAGCCATTTTGAGACTTGCAATCTCCTTAGCTTGACTCTTGGCCAAGGATTTGCATTTCTTAAATGCTTGCAACAGAACTTTATATTCATCTATCAACTGATGAATATCCTCTTCAGACTCAGATGCACTCTCATCACTTGATGATGATGAATCTGATTCTGAAGTAGCACAAGAAATTGAACTTAAAGAACAATGCTGTACCTTACTAGGTCCTGGCTGCTCCAGGATTTTGTCACTTTCTGTCAATGTCATCAGTTATTGGCACTGACTGTCCTCTTGTTCAAATATAGAGTTCATGATCTGAATGAACTCTTCTTCTTCTTCCTCAGCAAACAGTCCTATATATGCTTCAGCATCTGACTCAGTTTCTGATGAAGAAATATCTGACAGGCTCTTATCCTTTTTGGCAACAAAAGACTTTTCCTTCTTGCCCTTATATTGAGTCTTTTTCTTGTCATTAGACTCCTTCATTTTCTCTGGACAGTCTGCAACAACATGTCCTTGTCTATAACAGCAATAGCATACAATTTTTGAAAGAGTTGTTTTGCTAGACTTGGTCTTTTTCCTGTCTTTCTTTGAAGACTTTTTATTCTGATAATAGTCTTCTTTACCCTGTGAAGTAGATGGCCTTGTCCTCCATTGTTTCTTCTTTAAGAACTTCTGAAAGTGTCTTGTGAAGGCAGTAAAGTCCTCATCACTTTCACTGCTTTCAGACTTTCTACTTGCTGACTCATCTGATTCAGTTTCAGGTACTTTTGGTGGTGGAGCTGGTGACTTACTTCTGTACTTTCTGGGGGCTTCTGTTTTGAAGGCCACTGTCCTTTCTTTATGTTCATTTCTTGTTGATTTCTCCTCTTCTTTCCTTACCATCAACTGCATCTCATAGGATAGCGGTTTTTCAAATAGTGTTGGTGGAGGAATTTCTGCCAACTTTGCCATTTCCCTAATGGCACAGATCTTGGTGTCCCAATCTTTTGTTAGGGACCTTAGAAACTTATCATTAAGTTCATAATTACTGAACTCTCTGCCATAGGACATGAGCTCATTCACAATCCTATAGAACTTCTTATAGCATTCAGTTATGCTATCAGCTCTACCTTGTCTAAAACTTTCATATTCTTGGTTGAGCAAAGATTTTCTGTCTTGCCTCACTTCTTCAGAACCCTCCATGTACTCAATAAGAGTATCCCATATCTCTTTAGCTGTCTTACAGTGTATCAAATTCTGAAAAGTAGCAACATCTATGGCACTCACAATGATGTTTTGAGCCCTCTTATCCATAGTGGCTAGAACAATCTCATCCTTTGTCATTTCAGAGAAATCCTTAGGTGTTCTCTGATTTGCATCTAAGACTGAAACCTTCATGGGCACATATGACCCTTCTTTCACTGTGATATAAATTCTAGGGTCTGAGGCTTCCATAAACAGTCTCACCCTTTCCTTCCAGATACCAAAGATCTCTTTTCTACATATGGGTAGCTTCATAGATCCCAATTCCTTATGATTTTCAGTGGAACCCATGGTTCTTGATTTTCTTGATTCTGTAATGTACTTACACTGAATCTGCCAATAGGATCTACTCAGACAGTTATGTCCTTTTTGAGCAATCTCGCTTTGATACCACTTGAAAGATATTGTACTTAAGCACCTACAGGGGGGGGTGAATAGGTGACTTAAATCTTTTTGACTTTTTAGGCAGAATTCAGATTATAACACAGCATTATATCTACTTTATTACAGCACACAATCAGCAATCACAGAATTCCACAAGCACACAGTAGACACTCAGATTTATAGTGGTTCCCCAAGGTTTGGGTACATCCACTTTCCCCCTTCGCCTATCTAGCAGTGTACTAGATTCGGCCAAACTCCTCCACTATCTCAGATCCTCAGATCTTACACTCAGAACTACAAAACAGGTTCCTACAACTCAGCTTCTTCACAAAGCCTACACTCAGCCACCAAGGCATACACTCAGCCACCAAGGCCTACACTCAGCCATGTTGAAGTTGGTGACCGGGCGGTCTGGCGGTCTGTCTTGACGGGTTGAAGACCGTGCGGTCTGGCGGTTTGTCTCAGCCGGCTTGGAGACCGAGCGGTCTACCGGTCTCCCCTGTCATCTCTCTTCTTCTCTTGTGGTAGCCGTGCGGTTAGCCCTTCCTCTGTCTAACCGCGCGGCTTGTGCGGTTTGTTTTGTATAGTCCGCTTAGTCCTGTAAATTTTTAGTCCCACATCTCTTATTTGTATTCTCTTATCTCTCCTCCATTCTATATTAGGGAGGGCATACCTTTGTAATAGATACCTTTTTCAGATAATAAAGTTTGAGATTAAAACCATTTCTGCTTGTTGTTTGTTCGTTTTTAACATGGTATCAGAGCAGGACACGGTCTTTTCCTTCTGATTGTGTGCGCCCTCTGATTCTCGCCGCTTGTTTCTGAATCTTGCGACCTGTCTTTGCGGCTTGTCCTCTCTTCCGCCCGCTGCTCTGTTCGCGCGGCTTGTTGCTTCTTTTCTCTAGCTATTCTTCTTCGCCGAGACCTGTTTAGTTGTCGCCGCGACCTGCTTCCTTCTAGCCGCCTGTTTGTTCCCTAGCTGTGCGGCCTGCTTCTGTTCGCCCGGATTACGACTTGTTGTTGTCGCTGCTTCTTGCTTCCTCTTCTCTTCTGTTCGCACGGACTTTTCAGTACCCGTGACCTCTTCCCCGCTGTGCCTTGGTCTGCTTCCTGACCGCTGCGGTTTCGCGCGGGTTGCTCTCTTCCTCTCCCCGCGGCTTCCTCCTTCTTTTTCGCGACCTGTTTTCGCGATCTCCTCTATTCGCCGTGATTTCTTCTACATCGCCGCGAATGTTGCCTTCTACCCTCTCCTGCTTGCTAGTCGCTCCGGCCTCTTCTTTAGCCGTGCGACTTGTTCTCCTCTGTTCGCCCGCCTTTTTCAAGTCGTGCGACTTCTTTCCCTTTGCTTTGCTCTGCTTCTTGGTCGTGGCCTTCCTAGCCGCACGACCTGTTCTCTGTTCGCCTGCCTTGTTTTTCTCTTCTCTTCTTCGCTTAACCGTTCGACTTCTTTCTCCTCCTCGCGGCTTGTTCTTATCGTCGCGGTTTGCTCCCCTCTTGCTTCCATGTCTTCCCCCTCCTCCAGACTGTCTGCCTCGGTGGTCACCTCTTCTGGTAGTGCTCATGTTGTTACTCACGGACGATGGCTCATTGACTCTGGTGCTACAAATCATATGACGGGCAATCCTCAGTGTTTCTCTCTTCTTGACACACATGCACAGTTGCCCCCGGTCATTGTTGCGGATGGGTCTCCCTCACCCGTCCATGGGACGGGCATGGTTCAAGTCACTCCATCTCTCTGCCTAGCTGATACCCTCTATGTGCCCAAGTTTCCGTGCAATTTACTATCGGTTACTTCTTTATGCAAGCAACTACGGTGTTCTGTCATATTCACCCCTACCTCTTGTGCCTTTCAGGATCCGGACTCCCAACGGACGATTGCTACCGGGACTGAGAGTGGTGGCCTCTACTTCCTCGACAATGTTTTTGCTCTCTCCGCCTTCTCCACCTCCTCTACAGATCTTCTCCAATGGCATCTTCGCCTTGGACATGCTCCTCCCCGCATTCTACGCCAGCTCCTGCCCCACCTCCCTCCTCATCATCCTCCTCTAAACTGTGATGTCTGTCAACTTGGCAAACATCACCGCTCGTCCTTCCCACCAACGCAAAGTCAGGGCTCTTCCCGTTGATGATTTTTCTGTTGCTAACAAGTAATAATTCAATGTGATTTCATTCTACATTCTAATACAATTATGTAGATGGACTTAACTAGATTGAATTAGCATTCAGGAAAGCGCACCTATCAATCGTAATATATGAGAAATCTACATCTCGTGTCGTATTCCACAGGGTCGTTTCAACTATTCGTACTCACCCTCCCTTTATTTTCATACCTCTAAACAAAAGTGATATTTAAACTACATTAACCTAACTATGACCAATTAGATAATTCAATATTGGAGAAATAAAAACGATAGAACATGAAGCTTTTAAATAATTACATGAACAATTTCATTTACTAGTTCAATTCTAAGCAATCATGATATGAAAATACTGTTAAATTTGTGCAATGTAAAGGTTAATTTTTCATCAAAATTCTCTCTCGAGCAATTCCAAATCTAAACCTAAGATAGTAAATTTTCTCTCGAACAATTCACAACACTCAAGTTCGCATTAAACAAAATACCTTTATTATTACATAAATTCATGAATATTATTTCTAAATTAACATGAATTCTTTTATTCGTGTTCTAATTTTCCAAACAAAATATCTCTCGATCATAAAGTTTGAAATACAAAGTGAATTATCATCACAATATGAACATACCAAAAGCATTGCAAATAACCAATTTCTCAATCTAGTCAATTGCAAATTATGTAAAACAAATAAGTAATTCAAAGGGATGATTAAACTCTATGTTTGATTGCATAAACACAAATAAAATGCTACAAATATAACATAAACAAGGTGATACATGATTACTAGAATGTTCAAAGCAAAATTCATGTAAATCAAAACATAAATTGAAGATGGATCATCAAGAGAAAGAAAGGATTTAAGGGATTAATGATTGAATAAAAAATACATAAGAATACCCTTCAATCCTCCTTGTCTTGAATGCTCCCCTTCGGCCTCCAGCAGTTCTCCAATGCAGAAATGATCCAAAAGTTCTAAATAAATTTTTCTACAGGAAATTTATAGTTCCCTTGCAAACAGGTCGGACATGGGGTCGCACACGGCCGTGTGCCAGGCCGTGTGGACGGTTCCTAGGCGGTTCCTGGGCGGTTCCCCACGAAAAGGCGTGTCTGGTAGTGGGCCGTGTCAGATGACATGGGTATTGACACGGCCGTGTGTGCGGCCGTGTCCCTCAGACACGGGTTGATCAGCAGTCGTGTGGAAAGATGACATGGGTATGCACACGGGCGTGTGCCATACCCGTGTGAGGCTCCTCTGTCTGCGCCCAAATTCTTTAGCTCCAGGTGCATAGGACACGGGTATGCACACGGCCGTGTGCCTGGCCGTGTGCACCAAATTTCTGTCCTGTCATCGGCCATGTAGACTCTAAGAACTCCTCTGTTTGCTCCGAAACTTTTAGGTCCATTGGTTGGCATTACCTGCAATAGAAAAATTATAGACTCAGTAAATGGTTTAAAACAAGAACTGACAAGGACTTCTAAATACGCTCTTCTATCTATGATACGACAATTTCTTTGATATTATCATGAAATCAACACCAAAAGGGGCAGGAAATGGTAGATATGATTACAATTATGATAGTAAAAAGCGTATCATAATCGTACTCATCAAATACCCCCAGACTTAGATGTTTGCTTGTCCCTAAGCAAACTAATTCAAACACCGGGGTTACCATTAAATAATTTTGCCTCCGCACACTGGTTGCTATGAATTTAATAGAACTTTGATGATGTAATTGCATAGGAAATAATTTAGCAGACTTTTCTAAATATAGATTTATCTTAACATTCCTCTAATATATCATTTTAACTATCTCTCACTCGCTTTTAGAAATAAAAGTATAGTCATCTTTAACAAATATGAGGAGAAAATAACAATCTCTATAAAATACGTATTAGTATTTCAAAACTTATAAGTACTCTTACTGATAATCATGAGCTTACCCTTTTTACACCCTCATCACAGCACAATTTAGAATTAGTAAGGTTGGATCCTTAGGACTTGAATTTTGGTGTAGCCTTTTTGGCTTAGGATAGAAGATTAAAGGTGAGGTAATCAAGGATAATTTTGATAAGGTTTCACACCTAAATCTTGATTGAGCCTTATGTTGGAAAATACCTCAACATATTTCAATTTTATGTAAACACCCCCAGACTTTGCAATTTGTATATTTCCCACATTTTGAAGGGCACTCTATTTTTTTATATACATTTTTTTTAACCAAGGGACCATAGTAGGGATCATTCCAAGTGGGTGCAAGTATACACGCACTCAGGCCACATATCACTATGTCTTTTTTTTTTTTGGGTTCAAAGTAGGGATCATTCCAAGTGGGTGCAAGGATACACGCACTCAGGCCACATATCACTATGAACAAATCATTCCAAGCAGGCATCTATGATAGGTGTGCTAATAGGTAAGGATTTGGCCTTGGTGAATTTTAATAGTAGAGCATCAAAAGGATGGGGATTAGGTTCAAATGGGGTGTGCAAGGGTATCATGTTAAAGGTGTTGGGATAACAAGGCTCAAGCTATCCAATAGGAGGCCTAAGTCATTTCCGCCCTTACTAATTAACTTATGTAATGTTTTGAGGAATGCTAGAGGGTGAGTCCTAGATATCAATAGGGAGTAATTTTTAATTTTAAAATTCTAATACCAAATTATAAAAAATGTTACACTCATAGACTCACTTTATTATAGATAAATATATTTTCTAAAATAGAGTGTTGGATAGTTACTAATATAGAGGAGTAATCTTAAAATTAAATTATATAGAGAAAATTAAGCTAAAAAAAATTTCTATGCTTAATTACAAAATCAACAAAGTTGAATACTCTATGAGTCTACATCGATTCATTTTAATCAGTGTGCGAAGGTAAATTAAATATTTATAATCCCACATGAATGAATAATGAGAGCTTAAAAGGTCAAACAAAAATTTTTAAAGGGTGGTATAATAACTTGAGTATTATGATAAGCAGATTAGAATTAATTGTAACCACATGAACAACCATTCTACCCCCAGACTTAAGATTTGCAATGTCCTCAGTGCAATGTAAAAAGCAGACATAGAGTGATTTCATGATGATATATAAAAAGAAACTGCTATCATAATAAGTAGAAGAGCACAGTACAGAAACAGGAGCTGTAATATAATGCACTGATATATAATAGTCGATTCAACTGAATACACTGATAAAAAAAAACAATACAAGATTCGATATATATAAAGATAGAACTACATCGATACATATCAGAAGTACTCATGGTGGCCTGTCGGATCGTCCGGGAAGGAAGGCGGTGCTGGAGCTGGCGGCTGGCGAGGGGGGATCCCAAGGTGGTCTCTAATCTGTACGAGGAGATCCTTAATTTCCTGATGTTCCTCCTTAATTTCCTGAAAGCGTGGCGAGAGCTCGGCATCGAAGAACTGTCTAAACTCGCGCGAGTATCGTGACTGAGGTGGAGGAGGTGCAGTAGACGACTCGCCATGAGCGTAGGTGGAACGGGGTGGAGGCACCAACGGCTCGTCGAGGTCAGGATCTATCTCATCATCACTGTCGGCCTGTACATGCGGTCCACGTCGAGCAATAGAATATATAACCCCTCCCCGGCCCTGACGGGCGGTGACGAGGCGGAGGGCGCGAAGACTAGCCATCGTGATAGGCACGGTCTTTGCGACCACTGTCATCTGCGGGAGGGCTAAAAAGATGCCCATATTCTTCACGAGGCGAGTAATATAGGGTGCTACACAGATAGACCCTATACGAGTGGTGTCAGCCTGATGAAGAATAAACTGGGCTAGAAGGTAACCGAGATGTAGAGGATATCGTGATGTCATGCTGTAGAGGTATAACAGATCCTGCCTACTAACAACTCCGGAGGTTTCGCCCCGACCGCTCAACGTGTGGCTGAGTAGATGGTGGATGTAATGGAGGGCGGGGGAAATCAATTTGGATGCCTTAGATCTCTTGGCCTCGTAGACGCCAGTGTCATAAGAAATTTGGCGCCAAATACCACCGGCCATATCGCGGTTGGGGAGCTCAAAGTGGAGTTCGGGGTAAGCGGCACTAAAAAGGAACGACTCCTCATACACCCCTAAATATTGGGTGAATTGGAGCATGGTGAGTGTGTAAAATGTGCCACCCACTCGAAATGAAACTATCCCCTCGGGCGCGTGCGGTGCGTCGATGAAATTTGGCCTAAAGCTGGAATAAAATGACGACAGGAACTCTAAGGTGAGTTCCCTAAAGCCTAATTCTTCTATGGCAAAAAATTGACTCCACCCTGTTACAGAAATCAGCCCCCTGACATCTCCAGCTAAGTTTATCTCCTCAAGTACGCTCCAATCTATCATGCGTATGTCTTGAAATTTTTTGGATTGCAGGCGATTGTAGCGGGCGGTGTGCGATGCATCAGTGAAAATTAGCGGGGTAGCAGCATCCCGCCTCTCCGTGGAGACTTGTAATTCCGGTCGGCGACGGCGACCACCACTTCTTCCGGAAGACATGATGTAGAAAGGAAGGTACGAGTAAAGGGGGGCGAGAATTGGAGAAAAATGAAGCCCTTGAGTTCAGGCCACGGGTTGAATGGTGCTGGGAGAGGGTTTGGAGTGAGCAAGGAAGAAAACCACACGGCCCCTATTTATACATGCTGAACACGGGTTCGCACACGGGCGTGTGCGAGCCCGTGTTAGGGAATCTTTAGCCTCGTGGAACACGGGGTGCATCGGTCCGTGTAAAATAATGGAACACGGGTGCGCACACGGCCGTGTGTGCACCCATGTTAGGGGATCCAATGCCTCGTGGAACACGGGCCTGCCTCGGTCCGTGTGGTCAAATCGGCTGGGGTCAGTGCGTCAGGTGGACACGGGCGACAACACGGCCGTGTGTCGCCCCGTGTCGCAGCTGGCACGGTACGCAAACACGGGTAGGTAGGAGACACGGGCGTGTGAAATCAGACACGCCCGTGTTCGATGTCTCGACACATCGGTCTCGACGATCGTCGAGACCGATGCACATGGCTCTGCACACGGGTTGGTGCGTACCCGTGTTGTGCTCGGGATGAAAATGCCCTAATGCCGAATTAATTCCACACGGCTGGGCCTGAGCCTGTGTCACGTACACGGCCACGCACACGGCCGTGTGGTTAGCCGTGTGCCTCTCCAGAAAAAATTTTTTTTCTCATAAAAATTTTGGTGGAAAAATTTTTTCATAAAAAAAATAAAAGGAAATTCTTTTCTTCTTCTCTTTTTTTTTTCAATGCATCTAATCAAATTTATACTAAAACAATAATACTTAAAAACACCTACTAAAGTTAATATAAAACTAATCTAGACGGAGGCAAGTTTCTAAACGAGGGAAGTCCATAGGGATTTCACCATAATAGGGTTTAAGTCGGTGACCATTAACCTTAAAATCTCCCTTCTCGGGGTGAGTTAACTCGACGGTACCGTAGGGAAAGACTTCTTTAACTTTAAAGGGTCCGGACCACTTAGACCTTAATTTCCCTGGGAATAATCGTAATCTGGAGTTATAAAGGAGGACTTGGTCACCTTTTTGGAATACCTTGGGTTTACGAAGGTGATGGTCATGAAATAATTTGGTTTTCTCCTTATAAATCCGGGCGTTCTCATAGGCCATAGTTCTCCACTCATCTAATTCGTTAAGTTGAAGTTTACGCTTTTCTCCTATAGAACTAGCGTCAAAATTTAAGGAGCGTATTGCCCAATATGATTTGTGTTCTAATTCTATAGGTAGGTGGCAAGATTTACCGTAGACTAATCTAAAGGGGGTGGTCCCTATAGGTGTTTTGTAGGCGGTCCTATAAGCCCATAAACAGTCGTTAAGTTTCCTAGACCACTGCTTCCTATTCCCTTCTATAGATTTTTCTAAGATTCTCTTAAGCTCTCTATTGGAAACTTCAACTTGTCCACTAGTTTGAGGATGATACGGAGTGGCTATCCTATGTGTAACTCCATATTTTTCTAATACTTTGTCTAGTTGTAGATTACAAAAATGTGAACCCCTATCGCTAATAAGTGCACGTGGTGTGCCAAATCGTGCGAATAAGGATTTCAAAAATCTAATTACAACCCTACTATCATTAGTAGGCAAAGCTTGCGCTTCAACCCACCTTGATACATAATCTACAGCTACCAAAATATATTTATTCCCAAAAGAAACTGGGAATGGTCCCATAAAATCTATACCCCACACATCGAATACCTCACATTCAAGGATAAATTTTTGAGGCATTTCATGTAATTTAGAAATATTACCTGCTTTTTGGCAAGAATCACATGAAAGCACATACCTTTGGGCATCCCTGAATAGAAGGGGCCAATAAAAACCGGATTCAAGAACCTTTTTAGCGGAGCGATTCGCTCCATAGTGACCACCAGCAGGACCTGAATGACACTGCTCCAAAATCTTCCAACCTTCCTCCGCTGATACACACCTTCTTATAACAGAATCTGCACATATCCGAAAAAGAAAAGGGTCCTCCCAAAAGTAATATTTCAAGTCAGAGAAAAATTTCTTTTTCTGCTGATATGAAAAGTCTTTTGGAAGGACCTTAGCCACAAGATAGTTTGCATAATCTGCAAACCATGGATAATCTAGTTGTATATTGGTAGATACGGCAAATAATGATTCCTCAGGAAATGTATCAGAAATTTCAGACTCATCTAACATTGATCGAAGTGGGTTTTCTAAACGTGAAAGATGATCTGCCGCTAAGTTTTCTGCTCCTCGTTTATCCCTAATTTCTAGATCAAATTCTTGTAGAAGAAGAACCCATCGGATTAAACGAGGCTTTGCTTCCGCTTTGGCTAGCAAATATCTAAGTGCAGAGTGATCTGTATAAACTACCACTTTGGACAATGTTAGATATGATCTAAATTTATCAAAGGCAAATACCACTGCTAAGAGTTCTTTTTCAGTAGTTGTATAATTCTCCTGTGCATTATTAAGTGTTTTACTAGCATAATATATTGGGTGAAAATGTTTGTTTCGGCATTGTCCTAAAACAGCTCCTACCGCAAAACTACTAGCGTCACACATGATCTCAAATGGTTGACTAAAGTCAGGTGCGATCATAATAGGAGAATTAATTAATTTTTCTTTTAAGAACTCAAAGGCGTGTAGGCACTCTTGTTCAAAAATAAAAGGTGTGTCCTTTTCTAAAAGCCTTGTAAGTGGTTTAGCTATTTTGGAGAAGTCTTTAATAAAACGGCGGTAAAATCCCGCGTGTCCTAAGAAACTTCTCACTGCCTTTACGGAGGTTGGTGGTGGCAATTTTTCTATGGTCTCTATTTTTGCTCTATCTACTTGAATTCCTTGGCTTGAAATTTTATGGCCAAGTACTAACCCTTCTTGTACCATGAAATGACACTTCTCCCAACTAAGCGCTAGGTTTGTCTCCTCACACCTCCTAAGAACTTTCTCTAAATTATTCAAACACAACTCAAAAGAGTCGCCAAAAACCGAAAAATCATCCATGAACACTTCCATGATATCTTCAACATACTCGTTAAAGATGGCTAGCATGCACCTTTGAAATGTGGCGGGCGCATTACATAACCCGAAAGGCATACGTCTATAGGCAAAGGTACCAAATGGGCAAGTAAATGTTGTTTTCTCTTGGTCTTCTGGTGCTATAGGAATTTGAAAGTATCCAGAAAGTCCATCTAGAAAACAATAGTAAGAGTGTCCTGATAAGCGTTCTAATATCTGGTCAATGAAAGGAAGAGGGAAATGGTCTTTCCTAGTGGCATCGTTTAATTTCCTATAGTCTATACAGACACGCCAACCTGTTACTGTTCGCGTTGGAATTAATTCATTTTTATCATTTGCCACTACGGTCAGGCCACCCTTCTTAGGAACTACTTGGACAGGACTAACCCATGAACTATCCGAAATAGGATATATAATACCAACATCTAATAACTTTACAATTTCAGCCTTAACTACCTCTTTCATATTAGGATTTAGCCTACGTTGCGGTTGAATAGACGACTTATAGTTTTCTTCCAAAAGAATTTTATGGGTGCAAAAACTAGGATTAATACCCTTTATATCAGATATTTGCCACGCTATTGCACCTTTACATTTCTTCAATACGGTTATCAATTTTTCTTTTTCAAGTTTGGAAAGATTTGAAGATATGATAACTGGGTACGAAGAATTTGTTCCTAAGAATGCATACTCAAGATGATCCGGTAATTTTTTTAATTCTACTTTTGGTGGATCCTTAGTATTATTCTTAAGAATTTCATGATCTCCTTCAGTAATTAAACTATATTCCGTTGTTCTATTCATAGCAACACAATTTTCTAGAAAAAATAAATATTCAATAATGTCATCATTTTTATCAACTTCTAGATAATTGTTCGTTATGCAAATTTCTAAAGGATCTTTGTAATAAAAATTAGAATTTATAGAAGACATAAAATCATCAATACCATGAGAAAAATAGTAATAATCATCGTTTTCTAAAGATTGTTTCATAGTTTTGCCAATTTGAAAAGTGACTTCCTCTTCTCCTACTCGCAATACTAATTTACCATCAAAAACATCAATAAGTGCTCTAGAAGTAGCTAGAAATGGACGACCTAGTATGAGTGGTACTTCGATATTTTCATCCATATCTAAAATAACAAAATCAGCAGGAAATATAAATTTATCTACCTTAACTAATACATCTTCCACTATTCCTCTAGGATACTTAACCGATCGATCTGCTAATTGAATACTCATTCTTGTTGGGCTAAGTTCTCCTAGGCCTAGTTTCAGATATAAATTATAAGGCATTAAATTTATACTTGCTCCTAGATCTGCTAAAGCCTTATTTACTTGTAAATCACCGATTAAGCATGGAATTGAAAATGAACCGGGATCCTTAAGTTTTTGTGGCAATTTATTTTGCAAAATAGCAGAACATTCTTCACTTAATGTCACTAATGATAATTCTTCTATTTTCTTTTTATTAGAAATCAAATCCTTAAGAAATTTTGCATATTTAGGCATTTGAATAATTTCAGAAAAAGGTAAATTAACATGTAATTGCTTAAACATAGATAAAAATTTACCATACTGCGCATCCATGCGCTCCTTGCTATGCTTTGCTGGGTATGGTAATGCTGGTTGGTACTCCATCGGTTGTACATTCATGTCGCTTGGTCCTTCGCCGCTAGACTCCATTTTGGGTGCTTCTTTTGCAGGCCTTGGGTCTTGTAACTCCTTTCTGCTCCTCAATTGAACGGCTTTTGCATGCTCCCTTGGATTTATCTCTGTATTCCCTGGAAGTGTTCCTTGCTGCTTTTCAGAAACCATCCTTGCAAGCTGACCAATTTGATTTTCCAAGTTCCGAATTGAACCCTCTTGATTTCGGAAGGCTACATCGGTAGTTTGCATGAATTTGGTAAGCACATCTTCCAATGTAGGCTTCCTTGGTTCCAACTGTGGTTGTTGTCCAAACATAGGCTGCTTCCCTTGACTTCCTTGTCCTCCCCAAGAGAAATTGGGGTGGTTTCGCCATCCAGGATTATATGTAGAGCTATATGGGTTGTTGGCTTGATTGAAAGGTGGCCTAATATTGTTACCCATATAGTCAACATGCTCTTGAACTTGCGGTTCACAATTAGGCATTCCAGTGCATGAAGGGTCCCATTGTTGAGGTGTCATGGAAGGTGATGGTAAGGCAAGGTTGTCCATCTTTTGGTGAAGTTTCTCCACTTGAATTGCTAAGGCGGTGACGGCATCTACTTCATAAATTCCTGCGGGCTTGCTAGGCTTTTGTCTTACGGTAGTCCACTGGTAATTGTTCATTGCCATGTCCTCTATCAACTGCTGAGCCGCTTCAGGTGTCTTGTTGTTCAAAGTTCCTCCACTAGCCGCATCAATCATTTGTTTGGTGGCCGGATTTAGACCATTATAGAAGGTCTGAATCTGAAGCCATGAAGGTAGAGCATGGTGGGGGCATCTCCTTAACAACTCCTTGAATCGTTCCCATGTGTCGTACAATGATTCAGACTCCAATTGAATGTATGTAGAGATGTCATTCCTTAACTTCGCAGTCTTTGCAGGTGGAAAATACTTCATCAGAAATTTCTCAACCATCATGTCCCAAGTAGTGATCGACCCTCTAGGTAAGGAATTCAACCACTGCTTCGCCTTATGCCTTAAAGAAAATGGAAACAATCTCAATCGAATGGCGTCGTTGGAAACACCATTGATCTTAAATGTGTCACATATCTCTAAGAATCCGGCCAAGTGGGTGTTAGGATCCTCATCTTGCAAGCCATCATACTGAACATACTGTTGAACCATCTGTATCACACTAGGCTTCAATTCAAAATTGTTGGTAGCTATCGGTGGTCTAACGATGCTCGACCCGGTTCCTTGGAGATTGGGTCTAGCAAAGTCAGACATGGTTTGCTCATTTTGGTTGGCCATAGTATCTAAGTTTTCAAGATGATTCTCTCCTTGGTTTACTGTCTCCTCTTCTGATAGTCCGTTTGAAATATCTGTGGTATTAATTCCCACGTCCCTTAAGTTAGTGTTATGGAGAATTCGTTCTGGGTCAGGATGAAATGGTACTAGCCCAGAATTTTTGCCCCTGGTCATAGACTAACAGACTACACAAAAAAAAATATTACAAAATATAATTATTCAAATTCTAATTTACAACTATATAAATAAAAATTGGTAGATCAATAAAGATTAGGATTTCAAAATATTGAAAGCGATCCCCGGCAACGGCGCCAAAAACTTGATGATTTTTCTATTGCTAACAAGTAATAATTCAATGTGATTTCATTCTACATTCTAATACAATTATGTAGATGGACTTAACTAGATTGAATTAGCATTCAGGCAAGCGCACCTATCAATCGTAATATATGAGAAATCTACATCTCGTGTCGTATTCCACAGGGTCGTTTCAACTATTCGTACTCACCCTCCCTTTATTTTCATACCTCTAAACAAAAGTGATATTTAAACTACATTAACCTAACTATGACCAATTAGATAATTCAATATTGGAGAAATAAAAACGATAGAACATGAAGCTTTTAAATAATTACATGAACAATTTCATTTACTAGTTCAATTCTAAGCAATCATGATATGAAAATACTGTTAAATTTGTGCAATGTAAAGGTTAATTTTTCATCAAAATTCTCTCTCGAGCAATTCCAAATCTAAACCTAAGATAGTAAATTTTCTCTCGAACAATTCACAACACTCAAGTTCGCATTAAACAAAATACCTTTATTATTACATAAATTCATGAATATTATTTCTAAATTAACATGAATTCTTTTATTCGTGTTCTAATTTTCCAAACAAAATATCTCTCGATCATAAAGTTTGAAATACAAAGTGAATTATCATCACAATATGAACATACCAAAAGCATTGCAAATAACCAATTTCTCAATCTAGTCAATTGCAAATTATGTAAAACAAATAAGTAATTCAAAGGGATGATTAAACTCTTTGTTTGATTGCATAAACACAAATAAAATGCTACAAATATAACATAAACAAGGTGATACATGATTACTAGAATGTTCAAAGCAAAATTCATGTAAATCAAAACATAAATTGAAGATGGATCATCAAGAGAAAGAAAGGATTTAAGGGATTAATGATTGAATAAAAAATACATAAGAATACCCTTCAATCCTCCTTGTCTTGAATGCTCCCCTTCGGCCTCCAGCAGTTCTCCAATGCAGAAATGATCCAAAAGTTCTAAATAAATTTTTCTACAGGAAATTTATAGTTCCCTTGCAAACAGGTCGGACACGGGGTCACACACGGCCGTGTGCCAGGCCGTGTGGACGGTTCCTAGGCGGTTCCTGGGCGGTTCCCCACGAAAAGGCGTGTCTGGTAGTGGGCCGTGTCAGATGACACGGGTATAGACACGGCCGTGTGTGCGGCCGTGTCCCTCAGACACGGGTCGATCAGCAGTCGTGTGGAAAGATGACACGGGTATGCACACGGGCGTCTGCCATACCCGTGTGAGGCTACTCTGTCTGCGCCCAAATTCTTCAGCTCCAGGTGCATAGGACACGGGTATGCACATGGCCGTGTGCCTGGCCGTGTGCAACAAATTTCTGTCCTGTCATCGGCCATGTAGACTCCGTGAACTCCTCTGTTTGCTCCGAAACTTTTAGGTCCATTGGTTGGCATTACCTGCAATAGAAAAATAATAGACTCAGTAAATGGTTTAAAACAAGAACTGACAAGGACTTCTAAATACGCTCTTCTATCTATGATACGACAATTTCTTTGATATTATCATGAAATCAACACCAAAAGGGGCAGGAAATGGTAGATATGATTACAATTATGATAGTAAAAAGCCTATCATAATCGTACTCATCACCCGTCCGTTCGACCTCATTTAATCTGACATTTGGGGTCCCGCTCCTACCCTCACCATCGGGCGGGGTAGTTCCTATTTTGTCACATTCATTGATGATTTCTCTCGGTGTACGTGGGTGTATCTTCTCAAGGATCGCTCCGAGCTGTTCTCTGTTTGGACCTCATTTTACTCTATGGTTAAGACTCAGTTTGATACATCTATTAAAATCCTTCGTTCTGACAATGCTAAGGAGTATCTTAGCCATGACTTCTCCTCCTTTTGTATTCACCATGGTGTTATTCGTCAGACGAGCTGTGTCTACACCTCCCAACAAAATGGGGTGGCGGAACGTAAAAACCGTCACCTCCTTGATGTCGCTCGCACTCTGCTGACTCAAATGCATGTTCTTCGATCCTATTGGGGCTATGCTATCCTCCTCTCCTGCTATCTCATCAATTGCCTTCCCTCCACAGTTCTCCACGGTGCTACCCCCTTCTCCATTCTTTATCCGAACAAGGATCCCTTTCCTCTTCCCATGCACATCTTTGGGTGCACCGCCTTTGTGCACTCTCCCGCTGCCACCCGCGACAAACTCTCACCCCGTGCCACTAAATGTGTATTTCTGGGGTACTCTCCCACTCAGAAAGGTTACTGTTGCTTTGACCCCGTTACCCGCAAGCAATTTGTCTCTGCGGATGTCACCTTCTTTGACAATGCATCTTACTTCTCTCCCGCCTCCTCCTCTCCTCCTCTTGATCCTACTGCTCATACCGACCCATCCATTCCCTCTGCTCCCACGGCTGTTCCACCATATCCACCATCTCCACCTCCTCCACCATCTCCACCCTCTCCTCCGCTTTCTCCCTCCACTCCGTTGCCATCTCTCTCTACTCCCGGGCCAGCTCTCTCCACCACGTATACTCCGGATACTGAGGCACTTGCTGACCTGGATCTCCCCATTTCTCTTCGCAAAGGGGTTCGGGCATGTACCCAACACCCGCTTGCTGTAGTTGTTTCCTACGATCGTCTTACCCCTTCTCGCAGAGCTTTTGCACTGGCTATCTCGGCCACTGCTACCCCCCGTTCCTACCAGGAGGCCCTTACTATTCCTCATTGGAAAGCTGCCATGGATGAGGAGATTGCTACTCTCACTGAACGGGGTACCTGGACCCTTGTTCCTCCTCCTTTCAGCACGGATGTTGTTGGTTGTCGATGGGCCTTCGTGGTGAAGTTCCTCCCAGATGGCAGTGTGGACCGTTATAAGGCTCGCCTGGTTGCCAAGGGTTTTACCCAAACTTATGGCGTTGATTACTTTGACACTTTCTCTCAGTGGCTCGTCTCAGCACTATTTGGGTTCTTCTCTCTGTGGTTGTCAATAGGGATTGGCCCATCTCGCAGCTTGATGTTAAGAATGCTTTCCTCTATGGTGATCTGCAAGAAGATATTTACATGGAGCAACCTCCGGGGTATGTTGCTCAGGGGGAGCCACGGGTATGCTGGCTCAAGAAGGCTATCTATGGCCTCAAGCAGAGTCCTCGTGCCTGGTTTGACAAGTTCAATGGCATTGTTTCGGCCATTGGTTTTACAAGAAGCTCAGCAGATCACTCCTTGTTTGTTCGGAAAACAACCTCTGGTCTTGTTGTTCTTGCAGTGTATGTTGATGACATTCTTCTTACTGGAGATGATCAGGATGGGGTATTGATGACCAAGAAACATCTTCGTCAACATCTGGTCACAAAGGATATGGGCTCCCCAAAATACTTTCTGGGGATTGAAATCTCTTGGAAGCCCGACTCCTTAGTTCTCTCTCAGCGTAAGTATGCCCTTGATCTTTTAAAAGAGGCAGGATTGACTGGAGCAAAACCTGCCCGATGCCCCATGGCAACTGGAGAAGACAAAACCTGGACAGATGATTCGCCTCCTCTTTCAGATAGTTCGCGGTACAGGCGTCTGGTTGGTAAGCTCATATATCTCACAGTGACCAGGCCCGACATTTCCTATGCTGTGTGCAAGGTGAGTAAATTCATGCAAGCACCTAGGGAGTGCATCTACAGTCCGCCTTGCGGATCTTGGAGTATGTCAAAGCAGCGTCGGGGAAAGGATTACTTTTTCAGAAGAATGGTCATCTGAGGATTGAAGCCTACTCAGATGCAAGTTATGCTGATGACAAAGTGGATCGCAAGTCAACCTCAGGTTTTTGCACCTTTGTTGGGGGAAATCTGGTGAGCTGGAAGAGCAAGAAGTAGTGTGTTGTCTCCCGGTCAAGTGCAGAATCTGAGTATCGCAGTATGGCATCGACCACTTGTGAGTTAAAATGGCTGCGGGCTCTCATGCTAGATTTAGGAGAGGTCTACAACCATCCTCTACCTATGTTCTGTGATAACAAGGCCGCCATATACATCTCCAAAAATCCTGTCTTCCATGAGAGAACAAAGCACATTGAGGTCGACTGTCATTTCATTCGTGAAGAGATCTTAAAGGAACAAATTTGCACTCCCTTTGTCACATCTGATAAAGAGTTGGCTGACATCTTCACCAAGCCAGTTTCCGCCTCGTTTCTTCATATTTGCGACAAGCTGGGCATGATCGATATATATTCTCCAGCTTGAGGGGGAGTGTTGAAGTTGGTGACCGGGCGGTCTGGCGGTCTGTCTTGACGGGTTGAAGACCGCGCGGTCTGGCAGTTTGTCTCAGCCGGCTTGGAGACCGGGCGGTCTACCGGTCTCCCCTGACATCACTCTTCTTCTCTTGTGGTAGCCATGCGGTTAGCCCTTCCTCTGTCTAACCGCGCGGCTTGTGCGGTTTGTTTTGTATAGTCCGCTTAGTCCTATAAATTTTTAGTCCCACATCTCTTATTTGTATTCTCTCATCTCTCCTCCAATCTATATAAGGGAGGGCATACCTTTGTAATAGATACCTTTTTCAGATAATAAAGTTTGAGATTAAAACCATTTCTGCTTGTTGTTTTTTCGTTTTTAACAAGCCACAACAGGCCTACACTCAGAGATACAACTCTCCTACACTCAGGCACACAGGCCCTACACTCAGCCTTTATAATTGCAGGCTTACAAAACTCAGATCCCTAAGGATCCTACAAGATAATTTGAATACAAAATGTATACTCAACAACTCAGAGAAAAGAGAGAAGAGTTGTGAGTTTCTTGAAGAGTTCTTGGAAGAACACAGCTGAGATCAATCTGACTTGGCTTTCTGAAAGATATGGTACCTAAACACCTAGAGGGGGGGGTGAATAGGTGACCTAATCCTTTTTTGAATTCTAATGGCAGCAATCAGTTATATTACAGAAAACTTAACTAGTTTAACACAGCAAACACAACAATAATCACAGCACACCACAGCACAGCATACACAGTGATTTATAGTGGTTCCCCAAGATATGGGTACATCCACTTTCCCCCTTCGCCTATCTAGCAGTGTACAAGATTCGGCCAAACTCCTCCACTGTCTCAGAACCCAAATTGGTTCCTACACCTCAGGCCCAAATCCTTACAACTCAGCTTTATCCCAAAGCCTACACTCAGCCAATCAAGGCCTACACATAGCCAACAAAGGCCTACACTCAGCCAACAAGGCCTACACTCAGAGATCTCAATCTCCTACACTCAGGCTCACAAGCCCTACCCTCAGCCTTTATAATTATAGGCTTACAATTCACTCAGATCCAAAGGATCCTACAAGTTAAAATGTATTACAAATAATAACTCTTCAACTCAGAAATAAAAGAGAGGAGTTGAGAGATTCTTGATGAGTTCTTAGAAGAACTCAGCTGGATTCACTCTGACTTAGCTTTCTTCAAAGCTTCTTGAGTCGAACTGAATAAGACTGAATCCTCCTGCAGTAGTTCCTTGACCTCTGCTACTTAAGATCCAGAATAGAATCTGAATCCTTCTTCTCAGCCTAGTTCCAGAGGCTGATATCTTGGAAGGAGCCCTCTCTCTCCAACTTCTTAGATCTGCACATGGACTGCAAGATCTTCTTGTGTTGATACTCTTGGTACCACTTTAATAAATTGTTCTTCAACTTGATTCACAATCTGAATTACTGAACAACCTTTTTTCTTTTGTTTCTGTAAACTGTATGTGCCTATTTATAGGCCTTCTTCATGGTAACCGGCTAGTCTGGTTCATAACTGACTTCTGACATCTCTGACAGTTGCTGTAGACCGGCTGGAACGGCAGCTGTCAAGTCATCCAGTCATTTCTTGAAAATCTCTAACTGTCTGTAAGTGTCGAGACTTTCTGTCTTTAAGTGTCGACACTTAAAGACCAAGTGTCGACACATGTTGTGTAAGTGTCGACATAAGTCTACAAGGTGTCGACACAACTCCTTGTATGTCTCGACACAGATTCTTCTACATGTGTCGACACTAAAATTGAGTGTCGACACAAGTACTTGTTCTTCTAGCTATTGCTGAATTCTTCTAAGTGTCGACACATCTCCTTTGTGTCGACACATCTTTTTGTGTTGAATCTGTCAAGTGTCAACACTGCTTCTTGGTGTCGACACATAGTCTTCAATGTCGATACTTGCTGAGTGTCGACACAGCTCCTTGTGTCGACACACCTTCTTCTTGTTGAGACTTCAGCTGAGTGTCGACACATTCCCTTAGTGTCGACACTTGTACTTAGAATAATTTTGTTGATCTTTCTAATCTTTGCTGAGTGTCGATATATCTTTTTGTGTCGATACTTTCTTCAAGTGTAGAGTCTTTAGCTGAGTGTCGACACATTGTGCTGGGTGTCGACACTTACTTCATGTGTTGACTCTTCTGGTTGTGTGTCGACACATTGTGCTGGGTGTCGACACACACTACAAGTGTTGACTCTTTCTGTTGAGTGTCGACAAATTGTTCTGAGTGTCGACACTTTAACTTAGTCTCTGCAGACTTTTGCTGAGTGTCGACACAGCTCCAAGTGTCGACACTTACTGGTGTAGACACAGCTTCACTGGGTGTCGACACAGCTCCTTGTGTCGACACTTTCTGTCTGCACTTTTCTTCACTGAGTGTCGACACAGCTCCAAGTGTCGACACTTTCTGTCTGGTGTCGACTCTGCATCCTAGGTGTCGACACAATGACTCCAAGTGTCGACACTGCTTGTCTGGGTGTCGACACAAGCTTTCTTAAGTGTCGACACTTTCCCTCTGAGTGTCGACACATGGACTTAGAAACTTTTTGCTTCAGTCCAGTGATTTCTTAACCTGCACAAGTAAACTCAACATACATCAAATACATTATGATGTATATCATTGAGTTGGGTGAGGCTTCTTCAAATCAGGTACATTTGAACAATGTACCCAACAATCTCCCCCTATTTGGAGAAGTCATAACCCATAGTCAATGATATACACCATTCATAATTAAAAATTACAAAATGATGTAAAGCAGATTATATACAGCAGGGTAATCATAAACATGTAATAATTCACACATGTATACACATTCATCATTTCAGAACAAACAAGAAATAGACACATTCTCAGAACAATCATGAAATATATTTATCATATATTGTTCTAACATTTTTCTAATACATCTTCAATGGTTTACAAAAATGTTTTACATTCAAAAGATTACAACAATCTTCAAGTCAATTCCTAATCTATTTCTAGTCTGGTTCTTTGATAACTATGCCTTTGCCAGGTTGGACTTGAGCTTTGACACGGGCTTCAGCAGTGTCAGCAACAGCAGGCTTCTTGCCTTTTATATCCTCCTTCTTGAGTTTTTCTGCCTTGATCTTCTACCTCTCAAAATAATGATATGGCTTAGGGAAGTACTTGCTAGGCTCCACTGCAGTAGGAGGTAGCTTTCCCATCTTAGCCTTCCTTCTGAATTGTACTATTGCTTCCTGCCTGATCTCATGTTTTCTCCATTCAGCTTCAGAGAACCATTTGTTCCTGTCATGTGTATTGTCCTTGACAGCTTTCCAGGCAGTTAGAATTATATTCCTAGAGGTAGGGCTTCATTGTTCAAAATCTGGCTTTTGTTCTGCTTGTTCCCTAAACCTCTTTTTAGACAGCCTTGTCTCTTCCTCCTTCTACAATGCCTCTTGCAGAGCTTCAGAAATAGGTTGAACAACCTTTTCAATATGAACATGGTCCTTGCCCTCAGTTGGGCTATACATTGTGCTCACATCTGCTTGAATCATATCAAAGTCTGGAGGTGGATAAATGACCTGAGCTACTTCTGCTTGCTCACCTCCAAGATATGCATTTTGAATCCCTGATTCAGCAACATTATCATCATCACAGAGTGGAGGATAGCCCAGTGTAGCTCTGATGGAGTTAGATATCCATTTGGCATGGTCAGAGCTAGCTTTGACTAATACTCTCTCCCCCTTTATGACTTCTCGAGCCATATGGTCTCTGACATCATCCTTTTGAAATCTTATTTGACTGTCCAAATATCTGATTCCCTCTTTAAAGAATGGTTTAAGCTTTTGCAGTTGATCAGATATAGCTTTCTGAGAGGCTTGGATGGCAGTCTTGACAGCAGAAATTTCTTGTTGAAAGACTTTGTCAAATTCTATTTTAGCAGCAGCAGTAGATGTAGAAGATTCGTCAGCCTTGGTCTTCAACTCAGTGATGATAGCATTATGAGAATCAGTCAGATTGTCATTCATTCTTATCTGATTTTCCAGTACATATCCTTGTTTTAATGCTATATCATCTACCTGTGCTTTGATCTTCTCTTGATGTGTTGCCAGATAGACTACTGCATTCCCACCCTTGTGGAAGCAGTCAGTCATTTCCTTCTTGTTAAGGTTCATCTCAAACCATATGGATTTTATATCTTGGGCAAGATCAAACTGTAAAGCTTTGTGCCCTTCATCTACATAAGCCTCTATTGCTTTTCTTTGTTCATCCATTTTGATCTGTAGTGCAATCAGTAAAGCACTATAATCAACAGTTGGAGCTTGTTGAATTATAGGCTATGGGGCTATAGATTGTAGAGCTTTCTTGTAACTCTGACTTCTCCTTTTAAAAACATATAATTTCTTCTTCTTTGCCCTATCACTCTCCTCATCTTCAGAGGCAGAAGTGCTGGCTATCTCAACCCTATCCTTAGGGCTTTGAGATTTTTCAGCTTGCACATCAGGTGCCTTCTCAGTTTCTTGCCTTAAAGGCTCTTCCAGATCTTTTACTTGCTCCCCCTCAGCAGCAGCAGTATCTCTTCCATCAGCTTCCTTGTCCATGTCAAAATCAACTTGATCTAGATTGAGAAATAGATCTTCCATGGTGAACTCTTGAGGTGATTGAGCTGGAGATATTCTGTGCTCTTCAACTACTGGAACAGCAGATGTGTCTTTGATAACAACATCTGGTTCTTGACTATGCAGCTGTGTTTGCTGAGGAACATCAGACAAATCAGCATCTTCTATAAGATATTCTAAAGTATTTAGGTCAGTGAGTACCTCTTGGATGATGATTGTGGCTTGCTCACTGTCCAGGGTAGATGGTTCTTCTACAACTGGAGGCTCCCCCTGGCTTTGATCCCTGTGGATGGGGCTAGCCTGTGGTAGCTCCCCTGGATCTCAGCTATATCTTGAGCAGCAAGGGTCTTCTCTGCAGGCTCTTTTTCTTGTTCATCTGGAGTGAAGACAACATGTTCTTCACTCCCAGAACTGCTGGAGGACTCTTGTGTCACTGGAGCAGTTTTTCTCTTTTTCTTAGGAGGAATCTCCTTCTCAGTAATTGTATTCTCTGGAGTTGATATGTCCTTGGACAACACCCTGTCCCATCTGGAAAATATCCTTTGATCCATCTTCCTCATGTGGTTGATCTTGCTTCCTGCAACAGTACTCATTACTTCTGGTATGGTACCAGCTAGGTAGAGACTAATTATTCTGCCCAGGTTGGGCTTCTTCAGACTCTTCTTGATCTTGTCAAACACTATCATTGATCAATCAGTTTTAATAGTGAAGATAATTCTTGTCATGATTTCAAACATGTAGGTAGACACTCTGTCATGCCCTCCAGTCTTGCTGAGTAAGACTTTTCCCACAATTTCAGACATGAACTTTCCTTGGTTATTCATGCCTTTTCTGTTGAATACAGATCCTATCTTCATCTTAGGATCAAGACCACACCAGGTTAATGCTTCACTGGTCTTTGAAGCAGTAACCTCTTCTTCATCTTGAATTTTGGGTAGCTGGAGTACCTTCCTCAGACTCTTAGGTGAAATCTTTATCTTAGTTCCATGAACTCTGGATTTGATTCTTAATCCAGATTCATCGACTGCAGCTCCATTAAGGAATTCGAGAACTTCCTTCTTCCAAATCTTTGTAGGTTCAGACAGGAGATATTCTAGTCCAGAATCGGCGACTAGGGTTACTACAGCCTGAATTTCAGCATCGGCATCGTCGAACGCGCCACGCACTAGCTCATAGCCCTCGTTAACGTTCTCCTCAAGCTTAGGAGTCATTAGGGTTTGGAGAATTTGTCTTTAGAAAAGAGAGGTGTCGACACAGTAGTTTTGGTCTCGAAACTTTGAAAGCGTTTCGACAAACAAAGACAGAACCCTTTTTATACCTGTCTAATTTTGAAGATGAACAGGCGGGACAACTATCTTAAGATGTGTCGACACTGGCAATAAGTGTCGACACAGACTTATAATGTCTCGACACACATGTGTCGACACAAGTTTAGTAAACAGATTTTATGTGTCGACACATGGTTATGTGTCAACACAACATAACTCGACACATTGTCGAGACTTTACTTAGTAAATACTGAGTAAAATATAAGTGTCGACACCATATTGGATGTGTCGACACCTACTTATCATGTGTCGACACTAACATTCTGAAGTGTCGACACCAACATCCTGGATGTGTCGACACCTTTTTCCTGAAGTGTCGACACCACTATTCTGTGTCGACATAGACTTGTCTATGTGTCGACACCTTTTTACTTAGCCAATTTTAATTCTGTAAACTTATTCTAAGTTTATCATTCCTAGTTCAATTTTGAATCTATTGAACTTAGCTTCTTCTAGGGGCTTAGTAAACATATCAGCTATCTGATTATCTGTATTAACATATTCAAGTAAAATATCTTCTCTTTCTACATGCTCCCTAAGAAAATGATATTTAATTTCAATATGTTTAGTTCTACTATGAGATACATGGTTATTAGCTATTGAAAAAGCACTTGTAGAATCACAGAAAAGTGGAGTTCTACTTACCTGAAATCCATAGTCCTCTAGCTGATGTTGAATCCACAGAAGTTGAGCACAGCAACTTCCTACAGCCACATATTCTGACTCAGCTGTGGAGATAGCCACACTAGTTTGCTTCTTGCTACTCCATGAAATTAGTCTCCCACCTAGGAATTGACAGGATCCAGTAGTGCTCTTTCTATCCTCTTTGCATCCTGCAAAGTCTGCATCTGAATAACCTGTTAGATCAAAATCTCCATTCCTAAGGTACCAGAGGCCTAGATAGGGAGTGCCCTTTAGATATCTCAATATTCTTTTGACTGCTGTCAAATGAGACTCTTTAGGGCAGGCTTGATACCTAGCACAAACACATGTAGCATACATGATGTCAGGTCTACTAGCAGTCAAGTATAATAGGGAGCCAACTATCCCTCTATACAAGGTTTCATCTACAGGTTTCCCTGCATCATCCTTGCTAAGAGACCATAGGAGTCTTCATGGTACTGGATGAATCCATACCATACTTCCTTATGAGTTCTAGGGTAAACTTGGACTGACATATGGATAAACCATTTTCAGTCTGTTTAACTTGGAGACCCAAGAAAAACTTCAGCTCTCCCATACTACTCATTTCAAACTGACCTTGCATAAGTTTTGCAAACTTTTTGCAAAGGCTGCTTTCAGTAGACCCAAATATAATGTCATCTACATATATTTGGACTAGTATAACCTTGCCTCTAGATTCCCTAAGGAATAGAGTCTTATCTATTTTCCCCCTTGAGAACTTGTTCTCAATGAGGAAACTAGATAGGGTTTCATACCAAGCCCTAGGGGCTTGCTTTAACCCATATAAAGCTTTCCTAAGTCTATAGACATGATGAGGTAGAGTTGGATCAACAAAACCTGAAGGCTGCTCCACATAGACTTCTTCTTTCAAATTACCATTTAGGAATGCTGACTTGACATCCATTTGGTATACCTTGAAACCTTGATAGGTTGCATAGGCCAAGAACATTCTTATGGCTTCCAGTCTGGCTACTGGGGCAAAGGTTTGATCAAAGTCAATACCTTCTTCTTGCCTATATCCTTTAGCAACCAGTCTAGCCTTATTCTTAATGATGACCCCTTGTTCATCCATCTTATTCCTGTAGATCCACTTGGTTCCTATTACATTGTGATCTTTAGGTTTAGGAACTAATTCCCAGACCTTGCACCTCTTGAACTGATTAAGCTCTTCTTGCATTGCTTCAGCCCATTGTGGATCTTGTATTGCTTCTTCAAACTTCTTAGGTTCAACTTGTGACAGAAAACTGGAATAGATTGCAGCATTCTGATTTCTGCTCCTAGTTTGAACTCCTTGTCTTGGATCTCCAATAATCAGCTCTACTGGATGATCTCTAAGATGCCTGTGGGCTGGAGGCATCCTTACTTCTGGTTGAACCACTTCAGCATCTGCATCATGTTGTACTCCTTGTATTTCTTCAGCAATAGGCACATGTAGTTCTCCCCCTGGACAACAGCTACTGTCTTCTACTTGCTGTCTTGCAGCAGGCACCTCTTCTATAGTAAGCTTGTCCATTTTCTTTGTCAAACCTGTGGGGCTGCATACATTGCTAGACAACTCATTTTTAATAAGTTTTGTCTCATCAAAAACTACATGCACTGATTCTTCTACAACTTGTGTAGTCAAGTTGTAGACTCTATAAGCCTTACTATTGTTGCTGTACCCAACAAAAATTCCCTCTTGGGACTTGGCAGCAAACTTAGTTAAGTAAGACTTCCCATTGTTAAGTATGAAGCATTTGCAACCAAAGATCCTAAAATAGGATAGGTTTGGTTTTCTGCCTTTCACAACTTCATAGGGGGTCTTGTTAAGCCTTTTAGTGATGGTAGCCCTATTTATAACATGGCATGCAGTGTTAACTGCTTCAGCCCAGAAATACTCTGGCAGTGATGTATCATAAGTAGGGTCCTACCAGCCTCTATCAAAGTTCTATTCTTCCTCTCAGCAATGCCATTTTGCTGAGGTGTTCTAGGTGAAGAGAATTCTTGAAATATCCCAAAGTCTTCACACAGTTTTGTCATGCTATCAGACTGAAATTCAGTACCATGATCACTTCTAATTTTGACCACTGTACTATTTAGTTCATTCTGAATTTGCTTGACAAAGCTATAGAAGACACTAGTTGTTTCAGATTTCTGTCTTAAGAAGAACACCCAGGAAAACCTTGAGTAGTCATCTACAAATACAAAGGTATAGACCTTCCTACCTAAGCTGTGAACTGGCATTGGACCAAAGAGATCCATATGCAAAAGGTATAAACACCTCACAGCATCTTTGTTTTCAATGCTTCTAAAGGTGGATTTAGTCTGTTTGCCCTTTTGACAAGCTGAGCAAATACCATCTTTAACACACTTAACGTGAGGACCATTCCTCACTAACTCTTTGCTAAAGAGTTTGCTAATAGTCTTGTAGTTAAGATGGGCAAGCCTCTTGTGCCATTTGACACAATGAGTGACTGTCTCATCAGCTACAAGACAAACTGGAATACCATTGTTCTCAACCATAATGTCTAGGTAGTAGACATTCCTCTTGTTATAACCAGTCAAAATGATCTCTTGATCACTTTACCTCTTAATATGACAACCATTTTTAACAAATTAGATGTCATACCCTACATCACTTAATTGACTTATACTTATTAGGTTGTGTTTCAACCCTTTAACATAAGCCACTTGAGTAATGGTAACTAAGTTTGTAGAAATGTTACCAAATCCTTTGATGATTCCTTTTTCAGAACCACCAAAGGTTACTTTTGGACCATCTTTTACTGGAATATAGTCCTTTAGTAATCTTCTTGTTCCAGTCATATGTCTGGAACATCCACTGTCCAAGTATCATGTAGGGGTATGGCCACTTGGACTTACCTGCAAAACAGATTAATGAACCTTAGAACCCAAAGAATTCTTGGGTCCTTGGTACTTGTTAGTCTGTAACTTGACAAAACTACCTACTGGCTTTCCACCAGGTAGCTTGCTACACCACTTGGCACTGGCATTGTGCCAACAGTCCACTGCAAAGTGGCCAACCTTGCCACAGCACCAGCATTCAAACTTGTTGTACCTTTGCTTAGGTACAGCCTTTGCTGTCTTATCTACAGCAGACTTATTGAATGATGGGGCTTTGCCCTTGGACTTGGACTTGGACTGCTCAGTCCTAGTAGGTCTAATAAAGCCCAGCCCAGCCTTGCCTTTATGATGAACAAAATCATCAATTAAAGGTAACACTGACTTAGGTTTAGAAAACCTAGCAACTAAGTCCTTCTCCTTCTGAAGATTGATCTCCAGACTCTTAATTTGATCATTCTTAAATGATATAGTACCCATCTGAATCATTGTTATGTGTTTCAGCCTAACTATCTCATTCAACTTTTGATCAAACTGCTTCTCAAAATCTGTTGTACCAGCTTTAAGATCAGCAATTTCTTTTGCCTGAATTTTGGCTAGGGATTTGCTTTTCTTGTAAGCTGGCAACAGCACCTTATATTCATCTATAAGCTGATGAATATCATCCTCAGACTCAGATACATTCTCATCACTTGATGAAGAAGAATATGAATCTGAACCAGAACAAGAAACTGAACTTGAACATGAACCTTGTACCTGAATGGGTCCTGGCTGCTCCAGGATTTTGGCACTCTCTATCAAAGCCATTAGCCCTTGGAATTGACTATCTTCTTGTTCATAAATAGACTCCATGATCTGCATGAATTCATCCTCTTCTTCTTCAGCAAATAGCCCTATGTAGGCTTCATCCTCAGACTCAGTTTCTGAAGAGGAGATATCTGATAGAGTCTTTTCTTTCTTGGCTACAAAAGACTTCTCTTTCTTTCCTTTGAAGTGAGTCTTTTTCCTGTCACCAGATTCCTTTCTCTTTTCTGGACAATCTGCAATAACATGGCCCTGTCTATTGCAGCAATAGCACACTATCTTTGATCCAGTTGCCTTGCTTGACTTTGTCCTCTTCCTGTCTTTCTTTGAAGGCTTTTTCTCCTGATAAAAGACTTCCTTTCCCTTTGAAGAAGAAGGTCTTGACCTCCACTGTTTCTTCTTCAAGAATTTCTGAAAGTGCCTAGTGAAGGCAGCAAAGTCTTCATCACTTTCACTGCTCTCACTCTTTGTGCTGACTGACTCATCAGACTCTGAATCAACTACCTCTGGAGGTGGAGTTGATGACATATTCCTGCACTTTTTGGGAACTTCTGTCTTGAAAGCAACTGATCTTTCCTTGTGTTCAGTCCTTGTAGATTTCTCCTCCTCTTTCCTCACTGTCAACTGCATCTCATATGACAATAACTTGCCAAACAGTGTAGGAGGAGGAATTTCCCCCAACTTATCCATTTCTCTAATGGCACAAATCTTGGTGTCCCAATCTTTGGTTAGGGACCTTAGGAACTTATCATTTAGTTCATAGTTACTGAACTCTCTTCCATAAGACATGAGTTCATTAACTATTCTGTAGAACTTCTTGTAGCACTCAGTTATGCTATCACCTTTACCTTGTCTAAAGCTCTCATACTCCTGATTTAGCAAGGATTTTCTATCTTGCCTAACTTCTTCAGATCCTTCCATATACACTATAAGAGTGTCCCACATCTCTTTAGCTGTCTTGTAGTGTATAAGATTCTGAAAAGTTGCATCATCAATGGCACTCACTATTATGTTCTGTGCCCTCTTGTCCATTGTGGCTAGGACAATCTCATCCTTTGTCATCTCAGAGAAATCCTTTGGAGTTCTCTGATTTGCATCCAACACTGAAATCTTCATTGGCACATAAGTCCCTTCCTTTACTGTGATGTAGATTCTAGGGTCAGAGGCTTCCATAAATAGCCTTACCCTTTCTTTCCAGATCCCAAAGATCTCTTTCCTGCATATGGGTAATTTCATGGAACCCAATTCCTTGTGATTCTCTGAAGAACCCATTTTTCTTGATTTTCTTGAATTTCTTGAATCTGTGTTTTGTCTTACACTGAATCTGCCAAACAGGATCTCCTCAGACTGTTAGTCCTTTTTTGAGGAACCTCGCTTTGATACCACTTGAAAGATATGGTACCTAAACACCTAGAGGGGGGGGGGTGAATAGGTGACCTAATCCTTTTTTGAATTCTAATGGCAGCAATCAGTTATATTACAGAAAACTTAACTAGTTTATCACAGCAAACACAACAATAATCACAGCACAGCATACACAGTGATTTATAGTGGTTCCCCAAGATATGGGTACATCCACTTTCCCCCTTCGCCTATCTAGCAGTGTACTAGATTCGGCCAAACTCCTCCACTGTCTCAGAACCCAAATTGGTTCCTACACCTCAGGCCCAAAGCCTTACAACTCAGCTTTATCCCAAAGCCTACACTCATCCAATCAAGGCCTGCACTCAGCCAACAAAGGCCTACACTCAGCCAACAAGGCCTACACTCAGAGATCTCAATCTCCTACACTCAGGCTCACAAGCCCTACCCTCAGCATTTATAATTATAGGCTTACAATTCACTCAGATCCAAAGGATCCTACAAGTTAAAATGTATTACAAATAATAACTCTTCAACTCAGAAATAAAAGAGAGGAGTTGAGAGATTCTTGATGAGTTCTTGGAAGAACTCAGCTGGATTCACTCTGACTTAGCTTTCTTCAAAGCTTCTTGAGTAGAATTGAATAAGACAGAATCCTCCTGCAGTAGTTCCTCGACCTCTGCTACTTAAGATCCAGAATAGAATCTGAATCCTTCTTCTCAGCCTAGCTCCAGAGGCTGATATCTTAGAAGGAGCCCTCTCTCTCCAACTTCTTAGATCTACACTTGGACTGCAAGATCTTCTTGTGTTGATACTCTTGGTACCACTTTAATAAATTGTTCTTCAACTTGATTCACAATCTGAATTACTGAACAACCTTTTTTCTTCTGTTTTTGTAAACTGTATGTGCCTATTTATAGGCCTTCTTCATGGTAACCGGCTGGTCCGGTTCATAACTGACTTCTGACATCTCTGACAGTTGCTGTAGACCGGCTGGAACGGCAGCTGTCAAGTCATCCAGTCATTTCTTGAAAATCTCTAACTGTCTGTAAGTGTCGAGACTTTCTATCTTTAAGTGTCGACACTTAAAGACCAAGTGTCGACACATGTTGTGTAAGTGTCAACACAAGTCTACAAGGTGTCGACACAACTCCTTGTATGTCTCGACACAGATTCTTCTGCATGTGTCGACACTAAAATTGAGTGTCGACACAAGTACTTGTTCTTCTAGCTATTGCTGAATTCTTCTAAGTGTCGACACATCTCCTTTGTGTCGACACATCTTTTTGTGTTGAATCTGTCAAGTGTCGACACTGCTTCTTGGTGTCGACACATAGTCTTCAATGTCGATACTTGCTGAGTGTCGACACAGCTCCTTGTGTCGACACACCTTCTTCTTGTTGAGACTTCAGCTGAGTGTCGACACATTCCCTTAGTGTCGACACTTGTACTTAGAATAATTTTGTTGATCTTTCTAATCTTTGCTGAGTGTCGACACAGCTTTTTGTGTCGACACTTTCTTCAAGTGTAGAGTCTTTAGCTGAGTGTCGACACATTGTGCTGGGTATCGACACTTACTTCATGTGTTGACTCTTCTGGTTGTGTGTCGACACATTGTGCTGGGTGTCGACACACACTGCAAGTGTTGACTCTTTCTGTTGAGTGTCGACACATTGTTCTGAGTGTCGACACTTTAACTTAGTCTCTGCAGACTTTTGCTGAGTGTCGACACAGCTCCAAGTGTCGACACTTACTGGTGTAGACACAGCTTTACTGGGTGTCGACACAGCTCCTTGTGTCGACACTTTCTGTCAGCACTTTTCTTCAGTGAGTGTCGACACAGCTCCAAGTGTCGACACTTTCTGTCTGGTGTCGACTCTGCATCCCAGGTGTCGACACAATGACTCCAAGTGTCGACACTGCTTGTCTGGGTGTCGACACAAGCTTTCTTAAGTGTCGACACTTTCCCTTTGAGTGTCGACACATGGACTTAGAAACTTTTTGCTTCAGTCCAGTGATTTCTTAACCTGCACAAGTAAACTCAACATACATCAAATACATTATGATGTATATCATTGAGTTGGGTGAGTCTTCTTCAAATCAGGTACATTTGAACAATGTACCCAACACTTTCTTCAAAGCTTCTTGAAAGTAGAATATAATAAGATTAATCTCTTCTGCAGTTGATCCTTGATCTCTGCTACTTAAGATTCAGAACAAATCTGAACCCTTCTTCTCAGCCTGGTTCCAACGGCTAACTTCTTGGATGGAGCTCTCTCTCTCCAACTACTTAGATCTTCACTAGATTCTTCGAGGAATAGCTAGATCTTCTTCTTGTTAATGATCACTTGAACTTGTGTTCAATCTTTCAATCTTTTTCTGTAGACAGTATAAGCCTATTTATAGGCCTTCTTCATGGTAACCGGCTGGTCCGGTTCATAACTGATTTCTGACAACTCTGACAGGTGCAGTAGACCGGCTGGAATGGCAGCTGTCAAGTCATCCAGTCAGTTCTTGAAAATTCTGTAACTGTCTGAAAGTGTCGAGACTGTCTGTCTTTAAGTGTCGACACTTATAGATCAAGTGTCGACACAAGTTGTCTAAGTGTCGACACTAGCCTACAAGGTGTCGACACAACTCCTTGTATTGTATATTTTATATCTCGACACTGCTTCTTCTTCATGTGTCGACACTGATATTGTGTGTCGACACAACACTTTGTTCTTCAGCACTTTGTTGAATTCTTATAAGTGTCGACACATCTCCTTTGTGTCAACACATCTTCATGTGTTGAATCTGTTAAGTGTCGACACTTCTTCTTGGTGTCGACAGATGTCTTCATTGTTGATACTTGCTGAGTGTCGACACAGCTCCTTGTGTCGACACATTCTTCTTCTGTTGAGACTTTTGTTGAGTGTCGACACATCTCCTTTGTGTCGACACTTGTACTTAGAATATTCTAGAACTTTGCTAAGTGTCGACACAGCTCCTTGTGTCGACACTTTCTTCAAGTGTTGAGTCTTCAGCTGAGTGTCGACACATTCTTTCTTATGTCGACACTTTCTTCAAGTGTTGAGTCTTCAGCGGAGTGTCGACACATTCTTTCTTGTGTCGACACTTTCTTCAAGTGTTGACTCTTCTGCTATGTGTCGACACATTGTTCTGGGTGTCGACACTTATACTTAGACTCTGCTGACTTTTGCTGAGTGTCGACACAGCCTCCAAGTGTCGACACATTCTGATGTAGACACAGTTTCACTGAGTGTCGACACAACTGCTAAGTGTCGACACAGCTTCACTAGGCTTTTCTTCATTGAGTGTCGACACAGCACCTTGTGTCGACACTTTCTGTCTGGTGTCGACTCCACATCCCTGGTGTCGACACAAATACTCCAAGTGTCGACACTGCTTCACTGGGTGTCGACACAAGTCTTCTTAAGTGTCGACACTTTCCCTCTAGGTGTCGACACATGGACTTAGAAACTTTTCCATCTTTCCTGCAAATACTTAACCTGCACAAGTAAACTCAAAACACATCAAATACATTTTGATGTATATCATTGAGTTGGGTGAGGCTTCTTCAAATTAGGTACATTAGAACCAATGTACCCAACAGAGTATCTCCGATCCGTCGGGTAGACGCACCCTCCTCATCAGGCCTGTGAACCGCTCCACTCCTTCCAGCCCTTCCAGAAAGGCCTCTGACACAAACGAGTGCGAGGCACCCGTGTCAAACAGAGTGTAGGCGGGCCTGCCGCTGATGAATACTATACCTAGGACGGTTAAATGTCTTAGTATTTTATAACGAGTTTTTCTTTCCTATTTAATCTACTTAGGCAGTTCTACTTATTAGGCAATTGAGAAATGGAATTGAATTTAAACAATTTAAACATCTTGGCGTACCTGCTATGACCTGCTCTGGGTTGCGAGGCTGTGCCAGGTCCAAAGCATACACCTGCTCCCTTTTTTGTCTACGATCCCCTCCCTGGTAACCACGTCCTCAGCCGCGACCTCAGCCTCCAAAATATTGCGCTGGCTGGGCAGCCGATGGTGCTGGTGGGGGTGCCCCCTTATGGGGCAGTTCCTCCTGATGTGCCCCACCTGATGGCAATTGAAGCATTCTGGCGGGGGATATGTCATTCCCCCGAGTCTCTGTCCCTCTCGCGTCTGAAGAGGTCGTGGGGCCACCACCACTAGCTCCCTTGTCTCTGGTCTTGCCTCCTAACGAGGCTGGTCCTCGACCCTCCTCCCGTCCGTGATACGGGCTCGTCTCTGATCGTTCCTTGCTCCTCGACCCCGATCGTCCACTGGCCGTTTCTGGCCGCGAGTAGCGAGCCAATCAGCCTCAATCCTCTTTGTCATCTCCAAAATCCGGGAGATAGGCCCGTCGGATACAAACAACAAGGCCTCCCTCAACTCCTCTTTCAGACCCTTATAGAACCTCTTGATGTATCCTGCTTCGTCCAGCTGGTAAGAACCTGCATATCGAGCCAAATGGTCGAACTCCCGATGGTACTCCACCACCGTCCTGGTGCCCTGCTTCAGCTGTAAGAACCGCTCCTCCAACTCATCCCTGGCCGACTGCGGAACAAAATACTCCAGCAGCGTGGTACTGAATTCTTCTTAGGTAATTTCCGCAACCTCCCTATCGGCAAACGTCATGTCCATTAGTGTCTTCCAACACCTCTTGGCATGGGACTCCAGGCAAGATACCACCAAAGCCACCCTCTCCTCCCAGGGGCACCGTATCCCGGTCAACATCTCGTACATAATATCCAGCCACTCCTCTGTCCGCACTGCCGAATCTGTCCCCAAGAAGGACGGGGGAGAGAGTCCTCGGAAGGTGCTCATCCAGTTGGCCCCCGGGTTTGGCTGCGGGGCCGGAGCCTGTTGAGTCCGGAAGTCCTCAAGGATAGCTGTAAGAGTTTGCCCCATGTCTGACTAAAGGAAAGGAGTGGGGACCGGGGGAGGTGGTGCAATGTCCAGAGTCTGCTGCGCTCCGCCTTGTGGGGTGGGCTGAGCTGGGGGCTGCAAAACGAACTACATTAGTAGGTACTCGACTCAATACCTAATAAGAAGTGGACAATTTACATGTGATCCCTCATATGGGCACACCACTGCTTCCGCTGCTTTGTTTGTCCCCAAACTAAATTCGCGCGGGGGTGACCCTGGGTTGTGGACTGCTACTTTTCGATCGAGGTCTGCTCTGATACCACTTGTAAGACCCCCCCCCCCTTTTTTTCTTTTTCAACACCGGGGTCTTAGGCCTAGAACCGCCGTTTTACGGTGACTCCTTCACGCCCTGAAGGGTCGTCACCACAAAGCGCCGATTCTGTCGGCCAATTCGATCAAAGAAAAGTAGCAAAACAAACTAAACGCAAACTAGCAGTCCACAGAAAATCACATATCATATAGATAATCTCCACGAAGGGAGTGTCCACAGAAAAATATATCAGAGTACTAAAATACGGGCTTATGCCTGGTATATCATGTCCTCACTACAAATCACTAATGCGGAAGCAAAAACAGAACATCTACTCGAGGTCGAGACTCACAATCCCGGCTGTATGAACTCCGGAGCTAGACTGCCCCATCTCCAAGCGCACCGGTCTCTGGGGCTGCTCCTCCATGCTGGGCTCCACGATTCCCTAAAATGATGCGGTTCGAAAACCGTTAGTCTAAAAGACTAAGCCCTATCATCCCCCACCCCTTCCCCCATGGCTCCTAGGCACCGAGCGGAGAGGAAGAAAGGGGAGGACTTGAAGGTGGAGAATAATCAAGAACAGATAGAAGCAGACCTATACTAGCAATTCTATAATAAATATTGACAATAAGATGAAATATGAAAAGTAACCTTCACTTATGTGAGAACACAAAAGCCAAGGGGTCTTCTGTAAGGCTCCCATCGTATAAAAAGTCCCATACCAATTTATACGTTGGGGTGTCGGTTATCAAACAACAGTAAATATATATCAAAATTGATCTTAATTTATAAACTTGCCCACACAAGCTTATAGACCAAGGGGTCGTTTTGCAAGTCCTAATGTATAAGCGTCTCATTCCACTTATACTTTAGGTGTCAGGGTTAAATTAATCGATTATGCTATTACATGCATGTGGGTATGATGGAACATGCAAGTGCAACACACACACCCGACTCTGTGCACATAGACCTTTAGTTCCCCCTTTCTGGAGCCTCACCTCCCAAGATACCTCCATAGTGACAGACAGAAGCGGTGGGTTGGGCCTCATCCACATCTAAACCAGTAAAGCACTACCAGTCAGACCTATCGTACGCCTCAGCGCTTGGTCCACGAAGCGGACTCCTGCGTACCCTTGCCGGCTGGCGTACCAGACTTCTGTTGGCAAAGTGCTAACCACACTTGCCGAGTCAGCGTATTGGTGTCAGTGCATCGACCTTCCAATACCGAAGACCCACCACCTTAATTTTCTTTCCTTTCATGCACATGCAAATTTATCGTATCAGTACCGAGCCAAAGATCCTCGGACCATCTCGTCTGTCACGAATATCAACCGAGCCAAAGCTCCCCGGACCATCCCGTCCGTCACCAATATCAACCGAGCCAAAGCTCGCCGGACCAAAACATCCGTCTCTTAACCATCCAAGCCGAAGATTCCAACTATCTTCCTGTGCTATCTGTGTTCGTGAAATATGCAACCCTAATTACTAAGTTACTCTTTTTAGCTTGTTAATACAGTTTACGTTAACCCAGGACTGCCCCAGGTATTCCCTGTGAAGGGCTCTCAAGGGGCACTAGGAACTATGTTGGGATTACGCCCAGCGTTCCCTTTCGCAAGGTACTTATTATTATTGTTGGTTGATTCCCTTACCCATTACCTTCTCATATTTCGATAAGCTAAACCTAGGGTGATTTGACTCTACCTCACCTCAGGAAGGACGATCATTCGTCGAACCCGAGCGCCTCTAAACCCTAACCAAACCAATTCCTCACCACTCTTCCCATCCTTCTATGGTGAACTCATCCACATCTATCCAGAATGACTAACTCCTACACCATGTCCCATCGTATCTTATTGCAATTTACCCATCTTGCCCAATGCAGGCCATCCTAGGCTATATGTCGGTCCGGACAGGTGATAATCCAAATACTCATCCTAATGGCCTACCTTATTTACTGGAGACTTATCATGACACAAATAGACTAAATCAAGGAAATTATAATTTTCCTAACTTTTCTGGTATTTAATTATTTTCTTTTAAGCTTCCAAAGGCTACCAGTTTGAACATGAACTACCCTAAGTACACATGAAAGATGCCTAACAAAACTATGATAAATATTAAGTTATCTCAATATGGTAAATCCAAAGTATCACAATTTTTCTATCACCAAAGGGCACTAAAATTATTTTAGCAATATTTACTATCTTCCGTTTTTTATGAACCAAATACAAAAACTATCCATTCAAAAATTATAAATTAATTATACTATGCAAATACAACCTTAAAAGTAGCATTGGCCAAGTTTCATAATTTTTCAGCAAAAATTATTCTCTGAATAAATTAATTATCAAAAATCTCAAAATTATGGACTTGTAAAGGAAGTATTGTAAACAACCCTCTAAAAATTATGAATAAATTCGTACAAGTATATTTTGGCCTGAAATCATCAGTACCTAAGTTTCATGATTTTTCAATAGCTATATCATCTATAAATAATTTTATTCCACCAAAGCCCCTTTTTGAAACTAGTGAAGGAAGTACTAAATATAATCAATTATAAATTGAAAAAAAATTCAGGGATATTCACGTACACCTAGGTTATCGTCTGCCCAAGTTTCATCAGATTCAAATGAATAGAATAATCAAATTAATTAAAACACCATTTTGGGCCTTTTAGTATTTAACAAATAAAGTACCAGAAATATAATCCATAAAATTCTAATTAAATTACTAGGGGTTTTAGATGGTCTAAAACATACTCTACCCAAATTGCATAACCTTTAGATATGGTTTAGTGACTGAATTTACAAAATTGTACTTCTACCCTAAAACTAGTGTTAGGGTTTTGAGGTGCCTACCTGCCTCCCAGTCCTCTAAGATTTCTTCCAGATATCTTAGGTTACACTACCTTCAATTCTACTGAGTTTTAAAGGTCATACAAAGGCATTAGCCCCCATGTCCTTCACAACCCCCAAAAGTCCTTCCTCAGGGTTTGAGGTTGAACCCTAGGGTAAATCAAGCCTAAATCATCTCATTTTCCTTAAGAGGGTGACATTGGACATTGAAAGTGCAGCTAGATCTGATATACTCTAGAGGGGGGTGAATAGAGTATATGGTGCTTTAAAAGTTTTTACAACAATTGTTGTAATATGAGTGAGCAGGGAAGCAGTAATAAATCTAATCACAGAACTAAACTAATCAAAAGCTAATCACAGAATAATCAAGGCCAGAAACAAAAATAAAGACAAGCAAAATCAGAAGACACAAGGAAATATAGTGGTTCCCCTAAACTTGGGTACATCCACTCTTCTACCACCCTAGGTAGGAATCCACTGCAGGATGAGTTGATCAGGTGTCCTGGGCACCAATGAGCTTTTGATAAGGTGCTCAAAAACCAAAGCAGATTTTTTGATCAGGTGTCTTGCCACCAATGAGCTTTTGACAAGGTGCTCAAAAACCAAGCTCAAACTTTTGAAGGGAGTTTGAGAAACCCTTTACAGAGATGGGGGTGAGAGAGTGATGAAAGTCTTCTCTTTCTCAGATCAGCTAAGAAGACTATGTGGATTGATGGTGTCAAAGCTCCCCCTGAGTCCTTGAGATCTTCAGGAAGAGAAGCTTTGTTGTAGGGTGATAGGCCTTCAAAGGTTGAACTCCAGCAATAGATGATTTCAGCAATAACTGAAATGTTGGATGTCTGGAGTCTTGAAATATGTTGGCCTTGAACACTTGAGACTGAGAGATCAGAGGATTTCAGAAAAACTTGATCTCCTTGGATGTGTGTTCTTCAGAATTCTTTGAGACAGAATACTTTGTTGAAGATTACTGATGTCTATCAGTGTATCTCTGTAATCTGTGTGTCTATGTATCTGTCTATATGTCTAAGAGATTCAAAAATTCTTCTCTTTTATTCTCTGATGGAAAAACATTCTCTGTCAAGAATAGTCGTTGGCCTGCATTAATTGCATCCTTAATTGCAAAATCTCTTCTGGAGGAAAGTCCATAGAAATATTCCTTGAAAATCCCTTGAAACTTGGTCCAGAAATGAATGAAAACGGCTAAGAAATCTTCAGAATTAATTGCAGAATAACTCCTTAACTGATTCGAAATTGAATCTAGAAACGTCCTTGAAGTTATCTGAAAACGTCGAACTGAGCTCTGCTATCGTTGAACTGAGCTCAGCGATATGGACTTATACAAAAGCAAATTATTGTCGATCTGAGCTCAAAGATCGTCGAACTGAGCTCAGAGAAAAAGATCCAAAGCTGAGTCAAGATCGTCGACCTGAGCTCACCGATCGTCGAATGGAGTTCGACGATATGATGAAGTTGAGCTCAGCGATCGTCGAATGGAGTTCGACGATCTGTCGAAGTTGAGCTAGATGATCGTCGATCGGAGTTCGACGAATCATCGTGCTGAGCTCGACGATATGACTTAGTCTCCAAACAGAAAATCCTGGTCTTGAGGGCAGCTTCCAAACCTAGACTTCTAACCCTTAGACTCAATTCTAATTGACATTTTGAGCTATACAGGAGGTCAAACATTTGTTTCCTAGAGACATAGTGATCCTGACCCAAATTAGTAATAGGGTGTTCCAACAATCTCCCCCTATTTGGGTTAGGATTACTATTTACAGACTTTGGAAAAATTTAATTAACAACATACAAGCAGCAATATAGAAAGACAAAAAGAAAAGCTGGACAAGCAGAACCACAAAGATATATATATATATATATATATATATATATATATATATATATATATATATATATATATATATATATATATATATATATATATATATATATATATATATATATATATATATATATATATATATATATATCATCCCAAATAATAATCAGAAATCACAGAGATTGTCACCTTACATTGTCATTTCTTTTCCTTGCCCTTAACAAGTTTGATTTCTCTGTTGGGATTGAGGGCTTCCTTCTTTGATCTGGTATCATCTGCTGCACCTAAAGATGTTTGTTGTTTAGGCCTGGGAACTACAGCTTCAGGATGCAGTTCCATGTACCTGTCAGAATCAAAAAATTTGCTTGATGCATATCTTTCTAGCTCTTTCTTTCTCTGTTCAGACATTGTTGATATATTAGAGGAATCTCTTCCTTGCTCTTTAGCCTTTTTGATCTGATCCAGTGCAGCAAGTTCTTTCATCCTTGCAGTCCAAGCAGCTAGATTGTTCTCAGGGTCCTCAAAAGGTACTGGTGGCTCATATCTGTTAGAAGGATTGTCCTGAGGAGGCCTGGATGACACAGTTTCCTTTAATTTATAGGGAAAAGGACCAGATGTGGTGTCAGAAGAAATTTGTCCTCCCCTGGAGTATGGGTGTTGCCTTGAGTATCCTTTGGAGTGGACCTGGAAATCTCTTTGGTTGCCTCTGTATCCTCCTCTCCTAGACTGAGAATCCCTAGATTGGCTTCCCCTATGGTAGGATCTAGCATGAGGCTGATAGGGGGCTTGGCTTCTAGCATGTGGTTGAGCAGCAGAACTTCCACCTGCACCTGCATCAGGAGGAGGTGGTGGAGGAGGATGAGAGTGTTGGAATTGTGAGGAACCCTTTTCATATTTCCTTTTCTTTTTCATTGCCTTCAGTTGATTCTTAGAGTACTGCATCCAGTGCTCAGTGATAGGGCAATCATGAAGAATGTATTATGGAATATCATTGTTATCTTTGACCTTGGCAGGAGGTACTCTCTTCATGGCTTTGCTCCTTGCCTTTCTTTTCCTGGAAATGGTAGCAGAAGAATCATCAGAGTCTGTTCTGAACTCATCACTTTCAGAACTCTGATCATCATAAAGGGCATCAATTTTCTTCATCAGATCTTTCTTGAGCTGTACAGAAGCAGATGAGGCAGCAGAGGGTGTAGCAGCAGAGGTTGAAGTAGTAGCAGTAGTGACAGCAACAAATACAGAAGTTGTTGCAATTGAGGTAGAAGCAGTAACAACAGCAGCAGATATTGCAGGTTCAGTAACAACAGCAGCAGCAACAGGTTCACTAACAGTAGTATCAGCAGTAGAAATATCATCAGAAAATGCAGAAGGCTCAAACTCAGGTGCCTCTTTCATAAGGATCTCCTTAGAAATTGGTTCATCAGTAGTAATAGAAATATCAGAGTAGTATCAAAATTTTCAGCAGCAGCAGGGGCAGCAACATCAGAAACAACAGCAATTCTTTCATCAATAGAAGCAGCAGCATATACTGAGTGGACAAAAGAGGTGATGATGTTGTGGTCACAGCAAGAGAATGGCACAAGGGCCTTGGACAGATCCTCTGGGGGCTGGACAACAATTATCTCTGGCAGACAACTGAAATATGCAGAATCAAATTCTGAGAGCAAAGACCTGAGGTATAATGCAAAGATTGCAGCAGGAGAAATTTGATCTTGAGACACAGTAGCAGCAACAGCAAGAACTGAGGAAACAGCAGTAGGCAGGCTCACTGAGACAGCAGCAACAGCAGCAGCAGCAGGCAGACTCACTTCATAAGGCATCTCCCCCTGCCTAGATTCAGACAAGGATGGATCAAGGCATACTGCAGAAGGGGCTGCCTGAGGGAAAAGAGATGAGAGCCTGCCAGAGAGGGCTGCCACTTACAAGTGTAATGGAGCCAAGGAGGTCTCCAAAAGAAGAGATAGCCTGGGGGCTTGCAATTCATACAGCCTGTCAACAAGGGCTGGAATGTCTACTTGCTCAAGGGTGACTGGAGCAGAGGTAGAAGATGGAGGAGCAGCTGTTGGTGATGGTAGTGGAGAGCTGGAGTAGTGGGGCAGGGATGGTTGAGGTGTGGGTAAGGTGGATATGGAGGACAGAGGGATGGAGATAGATGGGGTGAATGTGGGTTGGTCAATGATCTCTTGTAGAAGATCTTGATAGGAAGTTGAGGATGAGGGTAGCTCAAGAGGAGAGGATGGTGAATCATCCATAAAGGAATCATCAATGAGGGTGAAGGAAGGATGGGAGGGTGAGGAAGTGGCATCTGGTTGAGGGTAGGAGAATAAGGGATGGAATTGTTCTTCTGTGAGTGGAAGAGTAGGGACTGGTGATGGTGTAGATGTTGGAGAGGGGCTGGAGATGATGATGGTGGATGGAGTTGGAATGGTAGATGGTATGGGAAGAGAGGGAATTGGAGGAGGAGGACGAGAGGCAACATCAGCAGGCAGATCATCTGCAGGGGCAGAGACCTGTGGGGAAGTGACTTTGAGAGTCCTTGTGCCTGAAGGAGTGCTGGAGGAGGGCCTGCTGCGCTTGCTGATTTGTCTGTCCCATTTTCCAAAGAGGGCACAAGACAGTCACTTGGATGCATTGATGTGGATTCCAGAAGAGACCAGCAAAGCAGGGCACCTGTGCTGCAGAAACACCCCTATAATTCTTCCAAAGTTTACAAAACTTTTGTTTATCTTCTTCTTGATAAGGTCAAAGAATACTTCTCCCCAATTCAAATTCTTCCTGTCTACAAGGGCTCCCATTAGGCAGAGCTGATACCTTGAGATTGTATCATGAGCAGAGTGCTTAGCCAGTAGCACTTTCCCAACTAAATCTGCTAGGAATCTGTATTCCACAGAAAGGTTCTTTTTCAAGAGCTTGCTAGGGTTGGCCTCAGAATGACCCATTCTGGCAAGCAATTCAATATACTCTTCTCCAGACAAGTCAGCAGTATCTCCACCAGTTCTCAACTCAAAAACCTCTGTTAAAATTGTTAGGGTTAAGGGTACCTGAGTGCCAGAAATTGACCCAACAAGGGTGGAGTTGTCCTGATTGTGGGCAATGTAGACCCATTCCTTAATCTCATCAGATGCAAGCTTGATCCTTGTAGTCATGATTGCTGTAAGGTTCTGCTCTTTGAATAACCCAAGATATCCTGAAAAGCCTGATCGGTTGTGCTGAAGGATTCCATGTCGATGTCAAATCCAGCATCAAACTTCATGGCGGCGAGAATAGCAACAGGCACAGCCATAGGTACCTGCAAAAATTCAACAAACAAAACGACATAGTACAGAACTGTTTGGAGGGAAAGAAAGTTCTTGCAGAGAAATCGAAAGCGCAAAGGAGAATGACGGCGAAAAATAAATTTTATATTAGGGTTCGACGCAGAATTGGAAAGATCGTTGAACTCAGTTCGACGATCGAGGCTTCTAAAGGAATCTGAAGAGTCTTCAACATCATCGATCTCCGTTCGACGATATTGGAGAGCGTCGAGCTCTGTTCGACGATCGTTCAAAGAACAGAATCGTCGAGCGCCGTTCGACGATCGTTGACCGGAAGAGATAGTTCATACTATCTGAGAAACGCTGAACTCAGGTCGACGATTTCGGAAATCGTCGATCTCCGTTCGACGATCTGGGGGAAAATCGTCGAGCTCAGTTCAGAGATCAGAAAGACTCTAGACACTAAGAAAAATCAGGATGTTTGCCTAGTCTTGGTCAATTTTTAAGCTTTCAAAATCTTGGATATTATTTAAGACTTCCTCCATCTAACATGCCTAACTGATTTAGGAAAAATGTGTGTTTCTTTTCATCCAAGGGCTTGGTGAAAATATCTCCCCTTTGTAAATCAATTGGGATATATTGTAGTTCAATTTTATTCTTTTCAACATTGTCCCTTAAGAAATGATGCCTAATCTCTATATGTTTTGTCCTACTATGGAGGACTGGATTTTGAGCTATTGAAATAGCACTGGTGTTATCACAAAAGATTTTAGACTTCTCTAAGTTGTAGCCATAGTCTAGGAGTTGGTTTTGAATCCACAAGATTTGTGAACAACAACTGCCTGCAGCCATATATTCAGCTTCAGCAGTTGAAGTTGACATAGAAGTTTGTTTCTTACAAAACCAGGAGACAAGTCTGTCACCAAGGAACTGACAAGTTTCACTGGTGCTTTTCCTGTCAATTCTGCATCCAGCATAATCAGCATCAGAAAATCCAGTTAAATCAAATGCTGAATCTTTTGGATACCAGAGACCTAGATTTAGACAACTTTTAACATACCTGAGAATCCTCTTTACTAGTGTTAGGTGTGACTCTCTAGGGCTTACTTGGAACCTAGCACATATACATGTAGCAAACATTATATCTGGTCTACTAGCTGTAAGGTACAGTAAAGAGCCAATCATTGCTCTATATGTTGTCTGATCAATAGGTTTCCCATGTTCATCAGCATCCAATACAGCATTAGTAGGCATGGGTGTTTTCATACAGGATGCTTCAGACATGCCAAATTTCTTAACCAATTCATTAGCATACTTGGTTTGAGAAATGAAGATGCCTTCAGCATGTTGCTTGACTTGTAATCCTAGGAAGAAGGATAGCTCATGCATGCTACTCATCTCAAATTTAGAATGCATTAGGTTGGAAAACCTTCTGCACAATTTGGAGTCAGTAGAACCAAAAATAATATCGTCAACATAAATCTGTACTAGTAGGGTATGGGACTTATGTGTTCTAATGAAAAGAGTTTGGTCTACTCTACCCCTTATAAAACCATTTTCCAAGAGAAAGCATGCTAGGGTCTCATACCATGCTCTAGGAGCTTGCTTGAGACCATATAATGCTTTATTCAATCTAAAAACATAATCAGAATAAGTTGGAGAGATAAAACCTGGAGGTTGTCTGACATATACTTTTTCTTTGATGTCTCCATTTAGAAATGCACTTTTGACATCCATCTAATATACCTTGAAGCCTTTGTGTGCTGCATAAGCTAAAAATATTCTGATGGCTTCCAATCTTGCAACTGGTGCAAAAGTATGGTCGTAGTCTATTCCTTCTTCTTGAGAGTATCCCTGAGCAACTAGCCTTGCCTTGTTTCTTACAATTACTCCTTGATCATCCAATTTGTTTCTGAATACACACTTTGTTCCAACAATGGAGTGATCCTTAGTCTTTGGCACTAGTTCCCATACTTTGTTCCTCTCAAATTGATGCAACTCTTCTTGCATTGCAATGATCCAGTGTGGATCTTGCTCTGCATCTTGAATGGACTGAGGTTCAATTTGAGATAGGAAGCAGGTGTGCAACAGGTTTTGGTTGACCTGATTTCTGGTTTGCACACCAGCTGAGATGTCTCCAATTATTTGGGAAATTGGATGGTCTCTTGATGTTACTAAATCAACAGGGGGTGTTGATTGTTCACCAACCTGTGTTGTTGTTTCCTCTTGTGGTACAACAACTGGCTCTTCAAGTTGTTCTTCAATATGTTGAGCACTTTCTTCATCTTCAATGCTTTCATCCCTTTGGGTAACATGTAACTTGTTCAGGTCTTCAACAAGAGAATGTTCCTGCAAGGGTTCTATGGTAGAAGGGATCTTCTCCTTGAAAGACATGTTAGATTCATCAAATGATATATGAACAGATTCCTCAATTTTTAAAGATGATTTATTATAAACCCTATAAGCCTTGCTGATCATGGAGTATCCCAGAAACACTCCTTCATCAGCTTTAGCTTGAAATTTTGCTAAGTATTTCTTGTCATTATTATGTATATAACAAATACAACCAAAGACTCTAAAATAATCAACTTTAGGTTTCTTCCCTTTGAGTAATTCATAAGGAGTCTTTCCCTTTAGCTTATGTATCAAACTTCTATTCAGCACATAGTTGGAGGTGTTCACTGCCTCTGCCCAAAAGGATAGAGGTAGATGAGCATCTGACAACAATGTAGTGGCATATTCAATAAGGGTTCTATTTTTCCTTTCAGGTACCCCATTTTGTTGAGGAGTTCTAGGAGCTGAGAAAGTATGCCTGATCCCTTCACTCTAACAGAACTCTTGCATAAGAAGAGAATCAAACTCTGTCTCATGATCACTTCTGATCAGGGCAATGTGAGTATTGAACTCAATCTGTATACATTTGAGAAACTCTGTCAGACACATAAAGTTATCAGACTTCTTCCTTAGAAAGAACACCCAAGTGAATCTAGAGAAGTCATCTATAACTACTAAAGTGTAAGATTTCCCTCCTAGGCTTTGTACTGTGATGGGTCCAAAAAGATCCATGTGTAACAGATACAATATCCTAGGTGAATCACTCTTATTAAGTGACTTAAAGCTGTTTTTAGTTTGCTTGCCTAATTGACAAGCCCTGCAGAGTCCTTCCTTTTTGTAGGAGCCAGAAGGTAGTCCTCTAACAAGGCTGTCCTTGGATAGCCTAGCAATAGTTCTAAGGTTTAGGTGTCCTAGTCTCTTATGTCATAAGATATTTGGTCTACAGACAGAATTAAACAGGCAAATATCTACATCAGTTGAAAGAAAATCTACTAGATAGATGATACCTTTCCTTTTACCTGTCAACACAGTTGTGTTGTCCTCTGACTTGATTTTGCATAATGCTTTGCTGAAGGTCAACTGATAGCCTTCATCACACAGCTGACTGATGCTTATTAAGTTGTGTTTCAGTCCTTCCACATAAGCTACCTTCTTGAAAGTTACTGATCCAATCTGGACTGCACCATATTCTTTAGTCTGTCCAAAGTTTGAATCACCAAAGATAACTTTGGGTCCAAGCTTGGCTCTAAAGGATGTGAGGTTGTCCTTGTTCCCTGTTGTTGGGTACATTGGTTCAAATGTACCTGATTTGAAGAAGCCTCACTCAACTCAATGATATACATCAAAATGTATTTGATGTATTTTGAGTTACATGTGCAGGTTAAGTATTTGCAGGAAAGAAGAAAAGTTTCTAAGTCCATGTGTCGACACCGAGAGGGAAAGTGTCGACACTTAAGAAGACTTGTGTCGACACCCAGGCAAGCAGTGTCGACACTTGGAGTTATTGTGTCGACACCAGGGATGCTGAGTTGACACCAGACAGAAAGTGTCGACACGAGGAGCTGTGTCGACACTCAGTGAAGAAAAGACTGTGAAGCTGTGTCGACACTTAACAGTTGTGTCGACACCTAGTGAAGCTGTGTCTACATCAGAAAGTGTCGACACTTGAAGGCTGTGTCGACACTCAGCAAAAGTCTACAGAGACTAAGTACAAGTGTCGACACCCAGAACAATGTGTCGACACTCAACAGAAGAGTCAACACTTGAAGCAAGTGTCGACATCCAGAACAATGTGTCGACACTTAGCAGAAGAGTCAACACTGGAAGTAAGTGTCGACACCCAGAACAATGTGTCGACATTTAGCTGAAGACTCAACACTTGAAGAAAGTGTCGACACAAGGAGCTGTGTCGACACTTAGCAAAGATTAGCAAAGTTCAAGAATATTCTAAGTACAAGTGTCGACACTAAGGGAATGTGTCGACACTCAGCCAGAGTCTCGACAGAAGAAGGATGTGTCGACACAAGGAGCTGTGTCGACACTCAACAAGTATCAACAATGAAGATGCGTCGACACCAAGAAGCAGTGTCGACACTTAACAGAATTCAACACATGAAGATGTGTCGATACAAAGGTGTTGTGTCGATACTTAGAAGAATTCAGCAAAGATACTGAAGTACAAGTACTTGTGTCGACACTCAATTTCAGTGTCGACACATGAAGAAGAAGTAGTGTCGAGATAAAGAATCAACAACACAAGGAGTTGTGTCGACACCTTGTAGACTAGTGTCGACACTTAGACAACATGTGTCGACACTTGGTCTATAAGTGTCGACACTCAAAGACAGAAAGTCTCGACACTTAAAGACAGTTACAGAATTTTCAAGAACTGAGTGGATGACTTGACAGCTGCCATTCCAGCCGGTCTACAGCACTTGTCAGAGTTGTCAGAATTCAGTTATGAACCGGGCCAGCCGGTTACCATGAAGAAGGTCTATAAATAGGCCTATACTGTCTACAGAAGAGATTGATCAACAAGTTGTTGAAGAGATTGAACACAAGTCCAAGTTCAGATTTAACGAAGATCTAGCTATCAAGTGAAGATCTAAGAAGTTGGAGAGAGAGAGCTCCATCCAAGAAATCAGCTGTTGGAACCCAGCTGAGAAGAAGGATTCAGATTAGTCTAAATCTTAAGAAGCAGAGATCAAGGATCAACTGCAGAAGGAGTCAATCTTATTGAGTTCTACTTTCAAGAACCTTTGAAGAAAGCTAAGTCAGATTGAGTCCAGCTGAGTTCTTCCAAGAACTCATCAAGAATCTCACAACTTATCTCTCTTTCATCTAAGTTGTTGAGTTTATACTTTTTCTATTCATTATAACTTGTAGGATCCTTAGGGATCTTAGATTGTAAGCCTGCAATTATAAAGGCTGAGGGTAGGAGAGTTAAATCTCTGAGTGTAGGCCTTGGTGGCTGAGTGTAGGCCTTGGTGGCTGAGTGTAGGCCTTGGTGGCTGAGTGTAGGCCTTTGTGGCTGAGTGTAGGCTTTGTGGAAAAGCTGAGTTGTAGGGCCTTGGGCCTGAGGTGTAGGAACCAGTTTGGGTTCTGAGATAGTGGAGGAGTTTGGCCGAATCTAGTACACTATTAGATAGGCGAAGGGGGAAAGTGGATATACCCAAAGCTTGGGGAACCACTATAAAACTCTATGTCTACTGTGTGATTATTGTTGGCTGTGATTGTTGCATATGTGTTGTATTATAGTAGATAGAATTCTGTGAAATTAACTGATTGCTGCCATAAAAAGTTAAAAAGAATTAGGTCACCTATTCACCCCCCCCTCTAGTTGTTTAGGTACTATATCTTTCAAGTGGTATCAGAGGGAGGTTCCTCAAAAAGGACTAACAGTCTGAGGAGATCCTGATTGGCAGATTCAGTCTAAGTCAAATTACAGATTCAAGAACATCAAGAACCATGGATTTCTCTGAGAATCACAAGGAATTGGGATCCATGAAATTACCTATATGCAGAAAGGAAATCTTTGGCATATGGAAGGAAAGGGTGAGGCTGTTTATGGAAGCCTCATACCCTAGGATTTACATCACAGTAAAGGAAGGGCCTTATGTGCCCATGAAGATATCAGTTCTAGATGCAAATCAGAGAACCCCAAAGGATTTCTCTGAAATGACTAAGGATGAGATTGTCCTAGCCACCATGGACAAAAGGGCTCAAAACATTATAGTGAGTGTCATAGATGATGCAACTTTTCAGAATCTAATACACTGTAAGACAGCCAAAGAGATGTGGGATACTCTTATTGTGTATATGGAGGGTTCTGAAGAAGTAAGGCAAGATAGAAAATCCTTGCTAAATCAAGAGTATGAAAGTTTTAGACAAGGAAACGGTGATAGCATAACTGAGTGCTATAAGAAGTTCTATAGGATAGTGAATGAACTCAAGTCTTATGGAAGAGAGTTCAGTAATTATGAACTTAATGACAAGTTTCTAAGGTCCCTAACTAAAGATTGGGACACCAAGATCTGTGCCATTAGAGAAATGGCAAAGTTGGCAGAAATTCCTCCACCTACACTGTTTGACAAACTATTGTCTTATGAAATGCAGTTGACAGTGAGGAAAGAAGAGGAGAAATAAACAAGAAATGAACATAAGGAAAGAACAGTAGCTTTCAAGACAGAAGCCCCCAGAAAGTACAGAGGTAAGTCACCAACTCCACCTCAAAAGGTTGCTGAATCAGAGTCAGATGAGTCTGTCAGCACAAAGTCTGAAAGCAGTGAAAGTGATGAAGACTTTGCTGCCTTCACTAGACATTTTCAGAAGTTCTTGAAGAAGAAACAGTGGAGGTCAAGACCTTCTACTTCACAGGGAAAAGAAGACTTATATCAGAATAAAAAGGCTTCAAAGAAGGACAGGAAGAGGACTAAGTCTAGCAAGGCAACTATTTCAAAAATAGTGTGCTATTGCTGCAATAGACAAGGCCATGTTGTTGCAGATTGTCCAGAAAAGAGAAAGGAGTCTAGTGACAGGAAGAAGACTCATTTCAAAGGTAAGAAAGAGAAGTCTTTTGTTGCCAAAAAGGAGAAGACTCTGTCAGATATCTCTTCTTCAGAAACTGAGTCAGATGCTGAGGCATATATAGGGATGTTTGCTGAAGAAGAAGAAGAAGAGTTCATGCAGATTATGGAGTCTATATATGAACAAGAAGACTGTCAATGCCAAGGACTAATTGCATTGACTGAAAGTGACAAAATCCTGGAACAGCCAGGACCTAGTAAGGTACAAAGTTCAACTTTAAGTTCAGTTTCTTGTTCCAGTACAGAATCAGATTCATCATCATCAAATGATGAGAGTGCATCTGAGTCTGAAGAAGATATTCATCAGCTGATAGATGAATATAAGGTTCTGTTGCAAGCTTACAAGAAGAGCAAGTCCCTAGCCAAAAGTCAGGCAAAGGAAATTGCTATTCTTAAAGCTGCTGCAACTGAGTTTGAGAAGTCTTTTGATCAAAAGCTTAATGAGATAGCCAGATTGAAGCACATAACTGTGATTCAAATGGGAACTATATCATTTAAGAATGATCAAATCAAGAGTCTGGAGATTAATCTTCAGAAGGAAAAGGACTTAGTTGCTAGGTTTTCTAAACCTAAGTCAGTGCTACCTTTAATTGATGAATTTATTCATCACAAAGGCAAGACTGGACTGGGTTTTACAAGACCTGCAAGGACTGTCCAGTCCAAGTCCAAGGGCAAAGCCCCAACACTCAACAAGCCAGCTGTGAATAAAACAGCTAAGACTGTACCTAAGCAAAGGTACAATAAGTTTGAGTGTTGGTGTTGTGGCAAGGTTGGACACTTTGCTATGGACTGTTGGCACAATGCTAGTGCCAAAGTGAGTAGCAAACTAGCTATTGGAAAACCAGCAGGTAGCTTTGTCAGGATGCAAACTAACAAATACCAAGGACCCAAGAATACTTTGGGTTCTAAGGTTCATTAATCTGTTTTGCAGGTGAGTCCAAGTTGCCATACCCCAATATGGTACTTGGACAGTGGATGTTCCAGACATATGACTGGAACAAGGGGTTTACTAAAGGACTACATTCCAATCAAAGATGGTCCAAAAGTCACCTTTGGTGGTTCTGAAAAAGGAATCATCAAAGGGTTTGGTAACATTTCTAGCAACTTGGTTACCATTACTCAAGTGGCTTATGTTAAAGGGTTGAAACACAACCTAATAAGTATAAGTCAATTAAGTGATGTAGGGTATGACATCTCATTTGTTAAGAATGGTTATCATATCAAGAGGTCAACTGATCAAGAGATCATTTTGACTGGTTATAGAAAGAGGAATGTCTACTGCCTAGACATTATGTGTGAGACCAATGGTTCTCTAGTGTGTCTTGTAGCTGATGAGACAGTCTCTCATTGTGTCAAATGGCACAAGAGGCTAGCCCATCTAAATTACAAGACAATTGGCAAACTCTTTAGCAAAGAGTTAGTGAGGAATGGTCTTTAATTTAAGTGTGTTAAAGATGGTATTTGCTCAGCTTATCAAAAGGGCAAGCAGACTAGATCCACCTTTAGAAGCATAGAAAACAAAGATGCTGTGAGGTGTTTATACCTCTTGCATATGGATCTCTTTAGTCCAATGCCAGTTCACAACCTAGGTAGGAAGGTCTATACCTTTGTAGTTGTAGATGACTACTCAAGGTTTTCCTGGGTGTTCTTCTTAAGACAGAAATCTAAAACACCTAATCTCTTCTATAGCTTTGTCAAGCAAATTCAGAATGAACTAAATAGTACAGTGGTCAAAATAAGAAGTGACCATGGTACTGAGTTTCAGTCTGATAGCATGACAAAACTATGTGAAGACTTTGGGATATTTCAAGAGTTTTCTTCACCTAAAACACCTCAGCAGAATGGCATTGCTGAAAGGAAGAATAGGACCTTGATTGAGGCTGGGAGGACCCTATAAAGTGATACATCACTACCAGAATACTTCTGGGCTGAAGCAGTCAATACTGCATGCCATGTTATTAACAGGGCTACCATAACTAAAGGCCTCAACAAGACCCCCTATGAGGTTGTGAAAGGCAGGAAACCAAACCTATCCTATTTCAGGATCTTTGGTTGCAAATGTTTCATACTTAACAATGGAAAGTCTTACTTAACTAAGTTTGCTGCCAAGTCCTAAGAGGGAATTTTTGTTGGGTACAGCAACAACAGTAAGGCTTATAGAGTCTACAACTTGTCAACTCAAGTTGTAGAAGAAACTGTACATGTAGTATTTGATGAGACTAAACTTATTAACAATGAGTTGTCTAGTAGTGTATGCAGCCCCACAGGTTTAACAAAGAAGATGGACAAGCTCACTCTAGAAGAAGAATCTACTGCAAGACAGCAAGTAGAAGACAGTGGCTGTTGTCTAGGGGGAGAACTACATGTACCAAATACAGAAGAAGTACAAGGAGTACAGCAAGATGATGAAACTGAAGAGGTTCAACCAGACGTTAGGATGCCTACAGCCAATAGGCATCTTAGAGATCATCCAGTAGAGTAGATTATTGGAGATCCAAGACAAGGGGTACAAACAAGGAGCAGAAACCTGAATGCAGCAGTCTACTCCAGCTTTCTATCCCAAGTTGAACCTAAAAAGTTTGAAGAAGCCATCAAAGACCCTCTTTGGATTGAGGCTATGCAAGAAGAACTGAATCAATTCAAGAGATTCAAGGTCTGGGAACTTGTTCCTAAACCTAAAGACCACAATATAATAGGAACCAAGTGGATCTACAGGAACAAGTTGGATGAACAAGGTGTCATCATTAAGAATAAAGCAAGATTGGTTGCTAAAGGATATAGGCAGGAAGAAGGTATTGATTTTGATCAAACCTTTGCTCTAGCAGCCAGACTGGAAGCCATAAGGATGTTTCTTGCCTATGCAACCTTTCAAGGATTCAAAGTTTACCAAATGGATGTCAAGTCAGCATTTCTAAATGGTAATCTTAAAGAAGAAGTCTATGTGGAACAACCCTCAGGTTTTGTTGATTCAACTCTACCTAATCATGTCTATAGACTTAGGAAAGCTTTATATGGGTTAAAGCAAGCCCCTAGGGCTTGGTATGAAACCCTATCTTGTTTCCTCATTGAGAACAAGTTCTCAAGGGGGAAAATAGATAAGACTCTATTCCTTAGGGAATCTAGAGGCAAAGTAATACTTGTCCAAATATATGTAGATGACATTATATTTGGGTATACTGAAAGTAGCCTTTGCAAAAAGTTTGCAAAGCTAATGCAAGGTCAATTTGTGATGAGTAGTATGGGAGAGCTAAAGTTATTCTTGGGTCTCCAAGTAAGACAGACTAAGAGTGGTTTATCCATATGCCAGTCCAAGTTAACCCTAGAACTCATAAGGAAGTATGGTATGGATTCATCCAGCACCATGAAGACTCCTATGGGGTCAAGTATGTCTCTTAGCAAGGATAATGCAGGGAAACCTGTAGATGAAACCTTGTATAGAGGGATAATTGGCTCCCTGTTATACTTAACTACAAGTAGAACAGATATCATGTATGCTACATGTGTCTGTGCAAGGTATCAAGCCTGCCCTAAAGAGTCTCATTTGACAGCAGTCAAGAGAATATTGAGATATCTAAAGGGCACTCCTTATCTAAGCCTCTGGTACCCTAGGAATGAGGATTTTGATCTAACAGGTTATTCAGATGCAGACTTTGCAGGATACAAAGAAGACAGAAAAAGCACTACTGGAACCTGTCAATTCCTAGGTGGAAGACTGATTTCTTGGAGTAGCAAAAAGCAAACAAGTATGGCTATCTCCACTGCAGAATCAGAGTATGTGGCTGCAGGAAGTTGCTGTGCTCAACTTCTATGGATACAACATCAGCTAGAGGACTATGGAATTCAGGTAAGTAGAACTCCACTCTTTTGTGATTCTACTAGTGCTATTTCAATAGCTAATAATCCTGTATCCCATAGTAGAACAAAACATATTGAAATTAAATATCATTTTCTTAGGGAGCATGTAGAAAGAGAAGATATTTTACTTGAATATGTTAAAACAGATGAACAACTAGCTGATATGTATACTAAGCCCCTAGAAGAAGCTAAGTTCAATAGGTTTAAGATTGAACTAGGAATGATAAACTTAGAGTAAGTTTATAGTATTGAAATTGGCTAAGTAAAAAGGTGTCGACACATAGAGATTTCTGTGTCGACACAGAAAGTAGGTGTCGACACTTCAGGAAAAAGGTGTCGACACATCTAGAAAATTGTGTCGACACTTCAGAATATTAGTGTCGACACATGACAAGTAGGTGTCGACACAACCAAGGTGGTGTCGAAACTTAGTGTTTACTCAGTATTTTCTAAGTAAAGTCTCGACTAAATGTCGAGTTAAGTGGTGTCGACACATAAACAAGTGTCGACACATAAAATCTGTTGACTAAACTTGTGTCGACACATATGTGTCGAGACATTATAAGTCAGTGTCGACACTTATTGCTAGTGTCGACACAATTTAAGTTAGCTGTCCCGCCTGTTCATCTTCAAAATTAGAAAGGTATAAATAAGGTTTTGTCTTTGTTTGTCGACACGCTTTCAAAGTTTCGAGACCAAACTTCTGTGTCGACACCTCTCTTCTCTCAAGACAAATTCTACAAACCCTAATGGAGCCTAAGCTAGAGGAGAACGTCAACGAAGGATACGAACTGGTGCGGAATGCTTTTGAGGATGTCGATCAAGATATCAAGAACGTGATAACTCTAGTAGCAGATTCAGGGTTATAATATCTTGTTTCTGAACCTACTAAAATCTGGAAGAAAGAGGTACTGGAATTCCTCAATGGAGCTGAAGTGGTTGAATCTGGATACAAGATCAAATCCAGAGTTCATGGAGAAAAGGTTAAGGTTTCACCTACAAGTCTGAGGAAGGTACTTCAGTTGCCTAGAACTAAAGAGGAAGATGAGGTTACTGCTTCAAAGACCAGGGAAGCTCTAACCTGGTGTGGACTGGATCCTAAGATGAAGCTTGGATCAGTGTTTCTTAGAAAGGGCATGAACAATCAAGGGAAATTCCTTTCAGAGATTGTTGGAAAGGTAATATTAAGCAAGCCAGGAGGGCATGACAGAGTGTCTGCCTATATGTTTACTATTATGATAAGGATAATCTTCTCTCTGCAAACTGACTGGTCTATGTTAGTTTTTGAGAAGATTAAAGAAAGCCTAAAGAAGCCCAACTTAGGCAGAATTTTAAGTCTTTACCTAGCAGGTGTTATACCTGAAGTTATGAGTGAGGCTGCTGGAAGTAAAATAAATCACATGAGGAAAATGGATCTGAGAATATTCTCCAGATGGGACAGGGTGTTGTCAAAAGAGATACCAACACCTGAGAAGATTACTTCTGAGAAAGAAATTCCACCAAAGAAGAAGAGGAAAACTGCTCCAGTGGCTCAAGTGTCCACTAGCAGCTCAAACAGTGAAGAACAAGTTGTCTTCACACAAGATGAGATTGAGGAAGAGCCTGCTGTGAAGTCTCCAGCTCCTCAAGTGGATGCTGAAATCTAGGGGGAGCTACCACAAGCTAGCCCCATCCACAAGGATCACATTCAGGGGGAGCCACTAGTTGTGGAAGAACCCACTCCTCTTGAGAGTGAGCAAGCTACAGAAACAATTCTAGAGGTAATTACTAAGCTTAATGCTTTGGTTTTTCCTATAGAAGATACTGATTTGTCTGATGTTTATCAGCAACCACAGCCTGCTAGTCAAGTCCCAGATGTTGTCATGGAAGACACATCTGCTGCAGCTCAATTTGTTTCTGATCCAGTGGTTGAAATGTCCAGAATTTCTCCTGCTCATTCTCAACAAGAATACACCATGGAAGATTTATTTCTAAATCTAGATCAAGAAGATTTTGATAAGGAAACTGCTGCTGAAGAGGAGAATGCTCCAGTTCAGGGGGAGCAAGTTGTAATTCTTGAAGAGCCTGCAAGAAAAGAAACTGAGAAGGCACCAGATGTGCAGACTGAGAGGCCCCCAAGCCCTAAGGATAGGGTAGATATAGCCAGCCCCTCTGCTTTAGAAGATGAGGAAGCAGAAAGGGCAAGGAAAAAGAAAATTTATGTCTTCAAAAGAAGGAGCCAGAGTTATAAGAAGGCTCTCCAAACTGTTGCTCCACAGCCTATAGCACAGCCAGCTCCATCTATGGATTATAGTGCTTTAATGGTTGTAATGCAAGTCAAGTTGGATGAGCAAAGGCAGGCCATTGAAAAGTATGTTGATGAAGGGCAGAAGTCTCACCAATTTGATCTAGCCCAGGACATAAAGTCAATCAGATTTGAGATGAATCTTAACAAGAAGGAGATGACAGACTGCTTCCACAAAGGTGGCAATGCAGTGGTGTACTTGGCTACACACCAGAAAAAGATTAAGGCTCAAGTTGATGACATAGCCCTGAAGCAAGGATATATCCTTGAAAATCAACTTAGAATGAATGACAATTTGACAGAATCTCATAATGTAATTGTCACAGAAATAAAGAACATAGCTGCTGGACCTTCTACCTCTACTGCTACTGTTAAAGCTGAATTTGACAAACTATTTCAAGAAGAAATCACTGCTGTTAAGACTGCCATTCAAGACTCCCAGAAGGACATATCTGAACAACTTAATAAGCACAAACCTTTCTTTAAAGATGGAGTCAGATACTTGGATAATCAAATCAGATTCCAGAAGGATGATGTCAGAGATCACATGGCTAGAGAAGTCATAAAGGGGGAGAGAGTTTTAGTCAAAGCTAGCTCTGATCATGCCAAATGGATATCTAATTCCATCAGAGCTACATTGGGCTATCCTCCTCTTTGTGATGATGACAATGTTGCTGAATCTGGAATTCATCCTGCATATTTAGGAGGAGAGCAACCAGAAGTGGCTCAAGTTATCTATCCTCCTCCAGATTTTGAAATGGTGCAAGCTGATATTCATCACATGTATAGCCCAACTGAAGGGAAGTCCAATGTCATTCTAGAAAAAGTGGTTCATCCTATATCTGAAGCTATGCAAGCAGCTCTTCAAAAAGAAGAAGAGACTCTACAGAAAGAAGAAGAGACTAGATTGTCTAAGAAGAGGTTTAGGGAACAAGCTGAACAAAGGCCAGACTTTGAGTAGTGGAGCCCCACCTCAAGAAATATCATTTTGACTGCCTGGAAAGCTGCCAAAGATAATGTGCATGACAGGAACAAATGGTTTTCTGAGGCTGAATGGAGAAAACATGAGATAAGGCAGGAGGCAATAGTCCAATACAGAAGGAAGGCCAAGATGGGAAAGCTACCTCCTACTGCTCTGGAGCCTAGCAAGTACATTCCCAAGCCTTATCATTATTTTGAAAGACAAAAGATTAAAGCAGAGGAACTCAAGAAGAAAGAGCTGAAAGGTAAGAAGCCTGCTGAAACAGAAGATGCTGAAGCTCCTGTTCAAGCCAGAGTTCAAGCTGGAAAAGGAATAGTCATTAAGGAGGTTGAACAGAAATAGCTTAGAAAATTTCTTATGTTTACTATGTATTCTTTTGATATAAAACATTCTGTAAACTTTAAAATTTTGTTTATGACAAAGTATTGGAATAATGTTTTGTGTGATAAATTTGTTGTGTAATAAATTTGTTTCATAAATTATTCTGTGATGATGATGTATACATGTGTGATTGATACATGTTTATGTTTACCCTGCAATATATAATCCTGTTTTTACATCATTTTGTAATTTTATTATGAATGGTGTATATCATTGACTAAGGGTTATGACTTCTCCAAATAGGGGGAGATTGTTGGGTACATTGGTTCAAATGTACCTGATTTGAACAAGCCTCACCCAACTCAATGATATACATCAAAATGTATTTGATGTATTTTGAGTTACATGTGCATGTTAAGTATTTGCAGGAAAGAAGAAAAGTTTCTAAGTCCATGTGTCGACACCTAGAGGGAAAGTGTCGACACTTAAGAAGACTTGTGTCGACACCCAGGCAAGCAGTGTCGACACTTAGAGTCATTGTGTCAACACCAGGGATGCTGAGTCGACACCAGACAGAAAGTGTCGACACGAGGATCTGTGTCGACACTCAGTGAACAAAAGACTGTGAAGCTGTGTCGACACTTAACAGTTGTGTCGACACCCAGTGAAGCTGTGTCTACATCAGAAAGTGTCGACACTTGAAGGCTGTGTCGACACTCAGCAAAAGTCTGCAGAGACTAAGTACAAGTGTCGACACCCAGAACAATGTGTCGACACTCAACAGAAGAGTCAACACTTGAAGCAAGTGTCGACATCCAGAACAATGTGTCGACACTTAGCAGAAGAGTCAACACTGGAAGTAAGTGTCGACACCCAGAACAATGTGTCGACACTTAGCTGAAGACTCAACACTTGAAGAAAGTGTCGACACAAGGAGCTGTGTCGACACTTAGCAAAGATTAGCAAAGTTCAAGAATATTCTAAGTACAAGTGTCGACACTACGGGAATGTGTCGACACTTAGCCAGAGTCTCGGCAGAAGAAGGATGTGTCGACACAAGGAGTTGTGTCGACACTCAACAAGTATCAACAATGAAGATGCGTCGACACCAAGAAGCAGTGTCGACACTTAACAGAATTCAACACATGAAGATGTGTCGACACAAAGGTGTTGTGTCGATACTTAGAAGAATTCAGCAAAGATACTGAAGTACAAGTACTTGTGTCGACACTCAATTTCAGTGTCGACACATGAAGAAGAAGTAGTGTCGAGATAAAGAATCAACAACACAAGGAGTTGTGTCGACACCTTGTAGACTAGTGTCGACACTTAGACAACATGTGTCGACACTTGGTCTATAAGTATCGACACTCAAAGACAGAAAGTCTCGACACTTAAAGACAGTTACAGAATTTTCAAGAACTGACTGGATGACTTGACAGCTTTCATTCCAGCCGGTCTACAGCACTTGTCAGAGTTGTCAGAATTCAGTTATGAACCGGGCCAGCCGGTTATCATGAAGAAGGTCTATAAATAGGCCTATACTGTCTACAGAAGAGATTGATCAACAAGTTGTTGAAGAGATTGAACACAAGTCCAAGTTTAGATTTAAAGAAGATCTAGCTATCAAGTGAAGATCTAAGAAGTTGGAGAGAGAGAGCTCCATCCAAGAAATCAGCTGTTGGAACCCAGCTGAGAAGAAGGATTCAGATTAGTCTGAATCTTAAGAAGCAGAGATCAAGGATCAACTGCAGAAGGAGTCAATCTTATTGAGTTCTACTTTCAAGAAGCTTTGAAGAAAGCTAAGTCAGATTGAGTCCAGCTGAGTTCTTCCAAGAACTCATCAAGAATCTCACAACTTATCTCTCTTTCATCTAAGTTGTTGAGTTTATACTTTTTGTATTCATTATAACTTGTAGGATCCTTAGGGATCTGAGATTGTAAGCCTGTAATTATAAAGGCTGAGGGTAGGAGAGTTAAATCTCTGAGTGTAGGCCTTGGTGGCTGAGTGTAGGCCTTGGTGGCTGAGTGTAGGCCTTTATGGCTGAGTGTAGGCTTTGTGGAAAAGCTGAGTTGTAGGGCCTTGGGCCTGAGGTGTAGGAACTAGTTTGGGTTCTGAGATAGTGGAGGAGTTTGGCCGAATCTAGTACACTACTAGATAGGCGAAGGGGGAAAGTGGATGTACCCAAAGCTTGGGGAACCACTATAAAACTCTGTGTCTACTATGTGATTGTTGTTGGCTGTGATTGTTGCATATGTGCTGTATTATAGTAGATAGAATTCTGTGAAATTAACTGATTGCTGCCATAAAAAGTTAAAAAGAATTAGGTCACCTATTCACCCCCCCCCCCCCTCTAGGTGTTTAGGTACTATATCTTTCACCTGTCATGTGCTTAGAGCACCCACTATCCAAGTACCATGGCTGGTTAGATGTTGGATAGGTCTTCACCTGCACATAAGACAATTCATTTGTTTTTGACCCAGTTTACCTTGGGCCTAGGTTGATAACCTTTAAATTCTGAAATAAAAGACATCCCAGGTTGACTCTTATATCCTTCAGGATGATATCTCCTTGGAGGTATAATCCATTCAGTATAAGGGTTAAAGATTTGGGATGAAGGACCCTTAGGATTGAATTTTGATTTGTCTTTGAAAAACTTTCCAGAGCTCTGACCTCTGTTCGACGATCTTGGAGCTGCGTTCGACAATCTTGGAGCTGCGTTCGACGATCTTGGGTCAGATCGTCGAGCTCCGTTCAATGGTCGACTATGGCTGAGTTCAGATACTTGAGATCGTCGACCTGAGTTCGACGATTTTGGCTGAGATCGTCGATCTGCGTTCGGCGATTGTCGATCTTCATTCGGCGATCGTCAATCTTCATTCGACGATATCTGCTGGGACTTGGTTTTCTTGGGCAGATCAGAATTTTTCCTAGCAACCTCTACAACTCCCTTTCCATTGTCAGAAATGAATTTGATTGGAGTTGTTAGGACTATGGGTTGGCTGGATGAAGCACCCAAGCCCAGTGTAGTATTGAGTCTGGAGTTCACTGTGCTTGTGATGTCCATCAGCTTGATGCTTCTCCCATTAAGGGATTCTTCAAGCTTCTTGGCCTCAGAGAGCTCACTTTTCAGTGAAGCTATCTGTTCCCTACAGCACTCCAACTCCTGAGAGAGTTTGAGGTTTTCTGATTTTAAAGTATTATGTTCAGATAAATGATTTCTGAGAGAGATAATTTCTTTCTCAGATTTTAGCAGGTCTAAACACAATGCTTTAAATTCATATTTGAAGTCCTCTGAATTAAAATCAAAAGAACAAATTACCTGATCTTCTTCAGGTTGAGTCTCTGAGTCTGACTCTGACTCCTCTTCTTTTGAATTGTGTTGTGAGGAATTGATTGCCATCATGCAGAACTCTTTCTCTTCTGCATCATCCTCATCATCACTAGAGCTGGATGAGGCTTCTGACTCCTCTTCAGTCTCACTCAAGGATTCAGCAACAAACCCCTTTCTTGTATGTTTGTTTTTGCTTGATGAAGGTTTGCCATTGCCATTCCTTTTGGAGTCTTTCTCCTTTCTTCTTTCTTTCCTGTCCCTTCTGTCCTTGTTTTTGTTTTCTGGACAGTCAGGAACTATGTGCCCTGGTTTCCTGCACCCAAAGCAAACAATTTCTTTATTATTATTAGTGGACTTGTCATACCTTGGCTTATCATGCTCCTTGTATGATCTCCTTCTAAAGTCCTTTCTGGCCATCTTATAAAATCTTTTGGCCATCAGACTGAGCAGTTCATCATTGCTTGTGGCTTTGTCTTCAGACAGATCTTCAGTTGCCTTGAAGGCTATGGTCTTCTCTTTTCTTGTGGCTGGTGAGGCAGCCTTCTGTTCTTCTTCTCTATTCTTGATGAGTAGCTCATAAGGTTTGAGCTTACCCAATAGAGCTTCAGTGGTGATCTCATTCAAACTTTTAGCATCCTTAATTGGCCAGATTCTTGAATCCCAAGTGCTAGGGAAGCACATTAGAATTTTGTCATTGAGTTCAGTTAGTGAGATCTCCTTATCCAATGTCCTGAGTTCACTGACAATTAGACTGAGCCTGTTGTACATATCTCCCACTGACTCAGTTTCTCCCTTCTTGAAATTCTCATATTGAGATATGAGGTGGGATCTCCTATCCTTTCTCTCATCAGCTGAGCCTGAGACTATTTCAGAAAGTTTGTCCCAAATTTCCTTTGCTGAATTGCATTCAGCCACTTTTTGAAATATGTCATCAGACATTGTCTAGGCCAAGATGTTCATAGCCTTGGCATCAGCTACTTTCCATCTCTTGATGTCAGCATCTGTTCCTGATGGAGGTGGAACAGCATTTGTACTTGAATTCTCTGGAGGTCTTGGACACACTGTCAAAACAGAGTTAAAAATATCTTCGTCAATAGAATTCATGTATAGTCTGATCCTTGCTTTCCAAAGTGCAAACTTGGATAGATTGCACACTGGAGGTCTGGTGCTAGCATAATCTTTGTTTTGGTCCATGATTTGTGAAAAGAAAATCTAATAATAAACTACAAAAGAAAATAGATCTAACTAGGGATCTTTGGGTTCAGGTGTTAGCCTGTGCAACCACCAAGGTGTGGTATGTTTAACCAACCTCGCTCTGATACCAATTGAAAGTGCAGCTAGATCTGATATACTCTAGAGGGGGGTGAATAGAGTATATGGTGCTTTAAAACTTTTTACAACAATTGTTGTAATATGAGTGAGCAGGGAAGCAGTAATAAATCTAATTACAGAACTAAACTAATCAAAAGCTAATCACAGAATAATCAAGGCCAGAAACAAAAATAAAGACAAGCAAAACCAGAAGACACAAGGAAATATAGTGGTTCCCCTAAACTTGGGTACATCCACTCTTCTACCACCCTAGGTAGGAATCCACTGCAGGATGAGTTGATCAGGTGTCCTGGGCACCAATGAGCTTTTGATAAGGTGCTCAAAAACCAAAGCAGATTTTTTGATCAGGTGTATTGCCACCAATGAGCTTTTGACAAGGTGCTCAAAAACCAAGTTCAAACTTTTGAAGGGAGTTTGAGAAACCCTTTACAGAGATGGGGGTGAGAGAGTGATGGAAGTCTTCTCTTTCTCAGATCAGCTGAGAAAGACTATGTGGATTGATGGTGTCAAAGCTCCCCCTGAGTCCTTGAGATCTTCAGGAAGAGAAGCTTTGTTGTAGGGTGATAGGCCTTCAAAGGTTGAACTCCAATAATAGATGATTTCAGCAATAACTGAAATGTTGGATGTCTGGAGTCTTGAAATATGTTGGCCTTGAACACTTGAGACTGAGAGATCAGAGGATTTCAAAAAAACTTGATCTCCTTGGATGTGTGTTCTTCAGAATTCTTTGAGACAGAATACTTTGTTGAAGATTAGTGATGTCTATCAGTGTATCTCTATAATCTGTGTGTCTATGTATCTATCTATATGTCTAAGAGATTCAAAAATTCTTCTCTTTTATTCTCTGATGGAAAAACATTCTCTGTCAAGAATAGTCGTTGGCCTGCATTAATTGCATCCTTAATTGCAAAATCTCTTCTGGAGGAAAGTCCATAGAAATATTCCTTGAAAATCCCTTGAAACTTGGTCCAGAAATGAATGAAAACGGCTAGGAAATCTTCAGAATTAATTGCAGAATAATTCCTTAACTGATTTGAAATTGAATCTTGAAACATCCTTGAAGTTATCTGAAAACGTCGAACTGAGCTCTGCTATCGTTGAACTGAGCTCAGCGATATAGACTTATACAGAAGCAAAATATCGTCGATCTGAGCTCAAAGATCGTCGAACTGAGCTCAGAGAAAAAGATCCAAAGCTGAGTCAAGATCGTCGACCTGAGCTCACCGATCATCGAATGGAGTTCGACGATATGATGAAGTTGAGCTCAGCGATCGTCGAATGGAGTTCGACGATCTGTCGAAGTTGAGCTAGACGAACGTCGATCGGAGTTCGACGAATCGTCGTGCTGAGCTCGACGATATGACTTAGTCTCCAAACAGAAAATCCTGGTCTTGAGGGCAGCTTCCAAACCTAGACTTCTAACCCTTAGACTCAATTCTAATTGACCTTTTGAGATATACAGGAGGTCAAACATTTGTTTCCTAGAGACATAGTGATCCTGACCCAAATTAGTAATAGAGTGTTCCAACAATACTAAGTCGGTGTCCAAAACCTCAGCCTCTGTTGAGGGGAGGTGGCCACCCTAGGTCCATGGTGCACTTTTAATCAAAAACACCTCCTTAAGGCCAAACTAGGGTTTGGTGATTGCCTAACCAAAACCCATCTAAATGAGTTAAAATTTTGTACAGAGCTATATATTGATGCCAAGAACCACTCACCAAAATTTGGGAGGGTGTGGATGTTATTAGTCCTCTTAATTAAAATACCCTAGCATTATTAAATAAAAGTAAAAACTTTAGGCAAAATATCTCCAAAAAAATCCCAATTTTGGACAGACCCTAGGTATAGTTAATACTGATCCCCTGCCCAAATTTCAGCCCATTTGGACAAGGGATGAAGGGTGGGCATCCATTTGAATCTCAGGACAGCCCTATGTACAGGTCCCACCAAAATTGGTGCCCTGGTCAAACTATAGGCCCATATTGGTCCAAATCAATTTTTTATTAAAGTAGACCCCTATTACTACATTTTCTATGTTGACCACTTTTTCTTTTCTAGCACCTAATATTTTTAAAATTTAACACCAATAATACAAAAATCTGTGACATAAATCGAATTATTATAAATATATATCCTATAGTTTTAAATCGGATGAAGCACGAATCTTGGCGCAAAGGGACGGAATCCATTCATCTCCTTCCTTGAGCCGACGGCCAGGATTTATTCTTCCTGGGCCGACTTCAAGCGGCTGCCGCCGGCCATCTAGCCCCTTCCCCGGCCGGCCACCGCCACCACCACCTTCGTTGTGGTGGTGGTTGTCGCCAGGCGGCGGCACGGCCGCCGGAGAGGCGGATTCCGGCGGTTCTACCAAGAAATTTTCCGGTCGAAAACCATGGAATCCAGAATTTGGATCGGGATCAATTGAGCCCGAACCTTGCACCTAACGATTGCTACGATCTACCCATGAGATAAGGAGAGGAGGAGGACCTTTCTAGTGGCCTGGAGTCGAGGCGATCTTCGGGTTGCCATGGTTGTGGTGCGCCAGCCGGATTTCTGCAACAGTGCAGTCAAGTGGCTCGAATTCTTCAGGTAAATGGTGGGAAGGGCTCCTCTCATGTCACTGATGGTGTTTAAATGGACAATTGGGGGGGGGGGGGGGGGGGCGCTGGTTCTTCAATGCCCATCAAACACCATTAAAGTGTGGCTCGGGTTGAGTGGTGGGGGGGGGGGGGGGGCTGAATCTACCTCTTGGTGGCAAGGAAACGGCTGGAAGCAACTCCTATTCCCTAGAGGAGTTGATTGCAGCCATAAAGGGTGGTTGTTGACCTCCTTTGGCCGGTTCCCACCCTTCCCTTCCTCTCCCCCAACTTTCTCTCTCCACCATTATCATGAAAGGAAGCTCCCTTTCTCTCTCCTAGTCACCCATGTTGACTGGTCAACTCCATAGGATATGTGCAGCCCACTAAATCATGATAATTATGAAAAGTGAGGTTAGCCCAAGGGAAAAATGGCTTGAGCTTGGGTTAGCCCATTTGGGCTAGGTTTGACTTGGCTTAGGCTAGGGTTGACTTGGGTCAATTTGATCATTTGTGTTGACCCCAATGGGTCCCTGGTGACCTATTGGCCTCCCATAAGGTCTATGTAGGGTTGGGTAGGGTTAACTTGGCACCTTAGAGGTCACTTGACCCTTGGTAAGGGCACTTTGACCATTTTGGGGCTTGAGTTGACTTGGGTCAACTTAGCCACTAAGTTTGAGTCCAATGGGTCCCTAGTGACCCATTAACCTCGCTTTAGGTTTAGGAAGCCCTGAGTAAGGTTGGTTGGGCACCTTGGTGGTCACTTGACCCTTAGTTAGGGCACTTTGACCAAATTAGGGGTTAGAGTTGACTTGGGTCAACCTGACCATTTGGGTTTACCCCAAGGGGTCCTTGGTGACCCCATGGCTTCCCCTGAGGTCTAGTAAGGGTTATGTAGGGTTACCTTGCACTTTGGAGGTCACCTACCCTTAATAAGGGTACTTTGACCAGATGAGGGGTCTAAGTTGACTTGGGTCAACTTGGTCTCTAGGGCTGAACCCAATGTGTCCTTGATGACCCATTGACCTCACTTTAGGGTTAGGTTGGCATGGGTGGGGCCCACTTGGCTAGGGGAAGGTCAATTGACCCTAAATATGCTAGTTTGACCCTTTTAGGGTTAGGGTTGACTTGGGTCAACTGAGTCTCTTTGATTGACCCCAATGGGTCCTTATGGCTCTAATGGGCCTCCCAAAATATTTGGGGGTGTTGTGGTAGGGTCTTGGGGTCAAGGTGTAGCCCCATGGTCATCTTAAACTATTGTTTAGAATTCTACTATTTGCAGACCAAGATGATTTCCAACTTCATGCCTAAGCTCATTTGGTCTTCTTGAGCTTCCTAGGGTTTTGTCATGACCTAGTCATGGCCAAAACCACTCTTAGGGGTCTAGTTGGAAATGAGATGTTTCACAGAGTGTATAGGGATTTTCTTCTTCCTTCTCGACTGAACACTGAGAATAATATACATAGGGCAATAACACAGTCAAGAGACAAGAAGCCCTAGCCCATTGTAATACCCCCATCCGTCGCATGACATATAACAGAAGATCCAGCTGGAACCCGATGCCATATACCACAGGCAGCCGGAAGGGTTACATAAGAATATACAAACTATCCAATTAAGACTACTCGTCCTACACAAAGTATTCTAGCGGAAGTTTTTAAAAGTTGAAAGAACCCAAAACTTGAATCCAATATATATGAATGTCCACAACTACAATACAGGAATGAAACCCAAGAACACTAAAAAGGTACATGGCCTTATGGCCTTACAATAATTCACTTAATAAATAGTGTTTTCCATACATCGGCTCGCAGGCCGGCCACACATGACAAAAGTAAAGTGCAACTATTCTTTACGGCCTTCTATGGCCAGCACAGCAACATGGGCTCCAGCCTGCTATTTGGTACTCGGATCCGCAGCACCTGCAAGCACAATTCCACCGCATGGTGGCAAACAAAGCAACGGTCAGCCAAAAGCCGACCAAATTTATAACGACTCCACCCCTTACTCGGGACAGCGGTGCTCTTTCCCTGCATAACATTAGCCCAATAAGACAATTAAGCGCAACTATACTACGCCACAGGTGTAGGCTCGCACGGCCAAACACCCCGTGCACTTAGGGCACATTAACGGTGAATCCGGTCAATACCGTGGCTTCACCATCATCCCAAAGATGGCAACCAAGTGAGCATTTAGCCTTTCTGACCACCGTCTAAGGCTCCCAACTATGCCAACGGCCAGTCCCCGTCTTCGGGTCTCTCGCACCGAACCACATAGCCTAGGTCTGATTCCACTTGCCCGTTGCTCACGCCGCCTAGTCAATTTAAGTCCTATGTGCGGGCCAAGCTTCTATCGGATCCCAAAAATTTCCAAACAATCTCATAACCCAGTTATGATCAAGGCCGGTTTCCAGACCGCCAAGTTAGCAGAATACGTTTCCGCTCAGTTTTCCGGGTGCGCCTTGAAGCTAACCTCCATGGATCCCTGCTGCAATCTACGACGTTGAAACCCGAAAAACCCAAAGCACGGAGTCTTCTCCGGCAAAACATATCAAATGCAACATCACCGATCCAGACAATACACGTCCGGGTAGGCTTCACACACAATGCCTATGCTCGTACTTACGATTCCGCACTCTATATGCAACACAAGGGGGCTATTCACATCAACCTCAAGGAACACCATGCACTCACCGCACACTCGCGGGAACGGGATTCCCTATGCAGAAAGAAATAGCTTCACATGCTCAAGTTGAGAATCGTTACCCTTGTAATTCGTTTTGGTGCCATGGAAAAACTACTCGGACAGAACTCTTCGTAACGAATTTTCCTCCACGGATCCGCTCTCCGATTTCGAAACGGTGCTCCGATGCTCCGCCGGCGGCCGGAATGCTCCTTCTTCTTCCTCTTCTCTCTAACACCTTGGAAAGAGAAAGCCTTGGAGAGAAATGAGGGATTAACTCCCCTATTCCCAGCCTTAACAGGGCAGGAAACCATCTGGGCCGTTGGATCTTAATTAAAGAAAACGAACGGCTCAGATCCGCTCAAAAATCTCCAGACCTGGGCCGAACACGGCTTGGCACACGGTCGTGTCCCAGGCTGTGTGCCTCGATCCAGGCACGATTGTCGAACTGAGAAAAGACACATGGCAAAGACACGTCCGTGTCTCACCTGACACGCCCGTGTCGGGTCTCTCGACACGCCCGTGTCCGGGGGCATGTCACGCATAACCGCCACGGCAACAGACACGACCCAACTGCACACGGGTACTGATACGGGTAGGCACACGCCCGTGTCAAATGACACGCCTGTGTCTGCTAGCTGTGTTCCTGGCCGTGTCCTTCTCGGGATGAAAATGACCAAGAACACCAGCCAGACACGGCCTTGGACACGCCCGTGTCCTAGGCCGTGTACCCCTATACAGGCACCAAAAGCCACTTTTTGCGACCGACTCAAATACAATTTTCGGGGCGTTACAAATCTCCCCCACTTAAGGAATTTCGTCCCGAAATTAAGTAAAGGTACACAAATCGAAATGATACCTAAGTGGAATAACTCGGGGTATTCCTCCAACATAGCTTGCTCTCGCTCCCAAGAAAGCTCCTCACGTCCGCAATTGTCCCAACGGACTTTAACCATTCAGACCTCCTTGTTGCGGAGTCGTTTGACTGCAACATATTCAATGAGTACTGGCTTGACCCTTGTGGTCAACTCATAATCAACTGGTACTTGATTATCTGCAACGATCTGTGAAGGCTCTTGCACCGCCTTACGCAACACCGACACGTGGAACACATCATGCAGCCCACTCAATTCCACCGACACCTTCAATCTATACGCCGCCTCGCCAACACGCTCCAGGATTTCAAATGGTCCAAGGTATCTCGGACTCAGCTTCTTCAAGCGTCGAACCCGTGATACACCCTTGAACGGCTTGATTTTTAAGTACACCCAGTTGCCAACATCGAACTCCACATTCCTATGTTTGGCGTTATAGTACTTTGACTGCCTATCCTGAGCGATCTTTAACCTTTCTTGAATTGTCCGTATCACTGAAGTGGCATATTCCACCGCTTGACGTTTATACAACTTCAATTTGCCTGCCTCCAACCAAGACAATGGCGTACGACACTTCCTCTCGTACAAGGCTTCGAAAGGCACCATACCAAAACTTGCCTGAAAACTGTTGTTATACGCGAACTCCACCATGTACAGGTGATCTTCCCACTGCTTTCCAAAATCTAGGACGCACATGCGAAGCATGTTCTCCATAGTCCTGTTGACCCTCTCGGTCTGTCCATCCGTCTATGGGTGAAAGGCTGTACTGAACTTTAGCTTAGTACCCAACAGACTATGCACCAACCTCCAGTCATTCGACATGAAGCGTCCATCTCAACCACTAACAATACTGCGGGGCACACCATGCAATCGTACAATATTCTCCACATAGAGTTTGGCTAACTTTTCCACCGGATCTTCCATCGTGACTGGGATAAAGTGCGACACCTTTGTCAACCTATCTATGACCACCCAAATGGCGTCGTTTCCCTTCTGTGACTTCGGCAAACCATGCACAAAATACATATATATGTCATCGAATTTCCATTCTGGGATAGGTAGGGATTTCAAGAAACCTCCGGGCTTCTTGCATTCCGCCATCACCAATGCACAAGTACGGCACTTGGCCACAAAAAGTGCTACATCCTTCTTCAGACCCGGTCACCAGAACAATTTCTTCATGTCTCTATACATCTTCGTGCTTCTCAGGTGGATTGAGTACTTGGTATGATGAGCCTCATACATCAACTCCTCCCGAAGATTATCTGCACTAGGAATGCATAGGCGACCGTCCTTCCTTAGCAACCCATCTTGAACAGCAAACTGGGAATTTGACTCATCCAAAGATTCATCCAAGATCTACTTCATGCTGTTATCCTGAACCAAAGCCCGCCGAACTCTATCCGCTAGGTTACACTGCACCTCTGTCCAAAATAGTTTCGCCTCAGCACTAGACTGCTTGTCGACACAAGATGTCTCCAAAGCCTCCAACTCATGGACCAATCTCTCATCATGTTCCGATAATCAGTTGGCCTGCGCCGGAGTCCTGCGACTCAACACATCTGCCACCGCATTTCCCTTCCCAGGCACATAATGAATCTTGAAAGTGTAGTCCCCTAAGAGCTCTATCCACCTTTATTGCCTCATGTTCAGATCCTTTTGGTCTAACGGGTACTTCAAGCTCTTATGATCAGCGTAAATATCGACCTTCACACTATACAGGTAGTGTCTCCAAAGTTTTAGAGCAAATATCACAGCCGCTAACTCTAAGTCGTAGACCGGATAATTTCCCTTGCGAGCCTTCCATTGTCATGAACCATAGGCTATTACTCTCCCATGCTGTAGCAGAACACAGCCCAAACCACTACCCGAAGCATCACTATAGATCTCAAACCCTTCGGTTCCCACTGGCGAACATAAAATAGGCGTCGTGGTCAACCGCCTCTTCAATTCTTCAAAAGCTTGTTCGCACTCTGGAGCCCACACAAACTTCTGATCCTTCCTAGTCAACGTCGTGAGTGGTAGCGCTATCCGCGAGAAGTTCTCTACCAAGCGCCTGTAATAGCCAGCAAGCCCCAGAAAACTCCGGACCTCTGCTACTTTAGTCAAAGCAAGCCACGCTCGTATCGCCACTATCTTCGCCGGATCCATAGCTATCCCTTCTCCACTGACAACATGACCAAGGAACGCTATCGCGGATAACCAAAATTCACACTTGGAGAACTTAGCATACAACTGATTCCTTCTCAACGTCTCCAACACCATATGTAGATGATTGTAATGGTCCTCCTCACATCGCGAGTACACCAGGATATCATCGATAAATACTATCACGAAACGATCCAGGTACTCTCTGAACATCCTGTTCGTCAGATCCATAAATACGGATGACGCATTCGTCAACCCAAACGGCATGACCATGAACTCATAATGCCCAAACCGCGTACTGAATGCTGTCTTTGGGATGTCGCTCTCCCTTATCCTCAATTGGTAGTAACCGGATTTCAGATCTAACTTCGAGTATATCGTTGACCCAACCAACTGATCAAATAGATAGTCAATCATGGGGATCGGATATTTGTTCTTCTCCGTAAGCTTGTTCAATTCCCGATAGTCATTGCAAAGCCGCAAGCTCCTATCTTTCTTCTTAACAAAAGGAACCAGTGCACTCCAAGGCGACGAACTTGGACGCACATATCCTTGCTCCAACAACTCTTGTAGTTGCACCTTTAACTCCGCCATCTCTTTTGGCTCTATACGATACGGAGAGCGTGACACCGGTTTGGCACTACACCGAACCACCTAAACCATATGAGGGGCAGACATCAATGTCTTACACAACCCCTTTCACACCCGCAAATGTCGTCTCATGACTACCTCTCAACTGACCCCCTAGCAACTTCGATCAACATATGTCTGCTGCTCCGAGAGCCTGACCATACTAAAGATCACGCTGAACTCTCCTAGCGGTAGCAACAACGCTTGCAAATCAAACTATTGACTCACAATCCAGACCTAAACGCAACAGATTCCATTTGCACGCATTGAGTACCATAAGACAACAACATCTCCAAAACGTCTTTTGCCATCGAAAGAGGTATTCCGACGTGCAAAACAATTCCTTTGGGAAAACGGAGACGTGAAGCCCCCTTTAACTAACGGTGCTCTCGCCAAATAAACGAAAGTCAGGACAAATCTCAACACAAATAGTTCTAAACTAACATGCATAAGGACGACATGTGGTTACAGTTAACTGTTATAACTTTAAACCAAACCTGTCACCACGACAGCATGCTTTCTGGCCTCTTGCTGACCCAGCCTGTACACTTCGGATTTCCTCTCGGACATAAAGCGTCTGTTCCAACAGCTACGGGCAAAATGCCCCACTTTTCCGCAAATATAGCAAGCTCCTGGGACTCGACTTGTGGTTGCCCCCAACGCACCAGACGAAGGGGCTGAGTTCGAAGTCTTCAGCTTCTTGTTCCAACTGCGGACATTGGACTTTGAACTTGGCCCTTTGAACTGTGGTTTCTTAGTACTAGAGTCCTCACCTGCTCCTGACATAGATTCCTTAATCTTCTGAGCACCATCCCAACATTCTCGGGCAAAGTGCCCTTTCTTGCCACAAGTATGACAGTTGTAAGTAACCTTGCTAGTCGATGATCTAACCTTCTTCTTCAGCATTCTACGAGATGCACCCCTCATAGGACTTGCAGAGTTCGATACCCTACTCACTGGTATCTGGTGACTTTTCCCATTTCCACTTCCAAAGATCTGGTCGACTCTACCAAGGCTCGGAATCCCATTAGTTTTGGTCCTAGAAGTAGAATTCGCAGTTCGTCACGCAGACCACTATAGAATCTATCAACTATAGACCTCTTGTTCTACAACTCAAAGCATGGGTAGCGGGTTATCAAAAGGAATGCCTGCAAATACTCATCAACTGAGTGCGTACCCTGCACCAAGCACATATTCAACGGCTGACCTGATGGCCTCCTAAATGTCATTTGATCCAACACACCACCCGGCATTGAAGTCATCTCGGGGACAAAAGGTTGCACATTGCTTCCCTGCTGTTCACTAGTCATAGCGAGCAACACTTCAACGATCCTTCTTAGGGTTTCAAACGAAGGAGGGGTCTCAAGCGCGCCACTGGGTGCACTATAATCCTCAAAAACCAGATGTTCTGTCGGCTCTGCGCCACTCCCGGTCACCTATAGTCGTACAAAACACCAATAAGTGACCAAACAAAATTGCAAAAAGCAATTATAAGAACGCGCAGGTTCCTCAAATACGAGTATTTTTCATTCCTAAGTGGACATTCATGGGTTCTTTTTAATGTTATAATGATGACGCACACATGTGCTCACCACCCCTTAAAAGAATTCGCCCACAAATTCATTTAAGCCTGACCGTAACCAGAAGTCTGATACTAAATTGTAACACCCTCATCCGTCGCATGGCATATAATAGAAGGTCCAGCTGGAACCCGACGCCATATACCACAGACAGCCGGAAGGGTTACATAAGAATATACAAACTATCCAATTAAGACTACTCGTCCTACACAGAGCATTCTAGAGGAAGTTTTTAAAAGTTGAAAGAACCCAAAACTTGAATCCAATAAATATGAATGTCCACAACTACAATACAGGAATGAAACCCAAGAACACTAAAAAGGTACATGGCCTTATGGCCTTATAATAATTCACTTAATAAATAGTGTTTTCCATACATCAGCTCGCAGGTCGGCCACACATGACAAAAGTAAAGTGCAACTATTCTTTACGGCCTTCTAGGGCCAGCACAGCAACATGGGCTCCATCCCGCTATTTGGTACTCGGCTCTACAGCACCTACAAGCACAATTCCACCGCACGGTGGCAAACAAAACAACGGTCAGCCAAAAGCCGACCAAATTTATAACGACCCCGCCCCTTACTCGGGACGGCGGAGCTCTTTCCATGCATAACATTAGCCCAATAAAACAATTAAGTCCTACGGTGTATCCGTATTACAGGGACTGCGGTGCTCTTTCCAAATTTATAATGACCCCGCCCCTTACTCGGGACGGCGGTGCTCTTTCCATGCATAACATTAGCCACAGGTGTAGGCTCGCATGGCCAAACACCCCGTGCACTCAGGGCACATTAACGGTGAATCCGTTCAAAACTGTGGCTTCACCACCATCCCAAAGATGGAAACCAAGTGAGCATTTAGCCTTTCTGACCACCATCTAAGGCTCCCGACTATGCCAACGGCCAGTCCCCGTCTTCGGGTCTCTCGCACTGAACCACATAGCCTAGGTTCGATTCCACTTGCCCGTTGCTCACGCCGCCTAGTCAATTTAAGTCCTACGCGCAGGCCAAGCTTCTCTCGGATCCCAAAATTTTCCAAACAATCTCATAACCCAGTTATGATCAAGGCCGGTTCCCAGACCGCCAAGTTAGCAGAATACGTTTCCGCTCAGTTTTCCGGGTGCGTCTTGAAGCTAACCTCCAACGATCCCTGCTGCAATCTACCGCGTAGAAACCCGAAAAACACAAAGCATGGAGTCTTCTCTGCCAAAACATATCAAATGCAACATCACCAATCCAAACAATACACGTCCGGGTAGGCTTCACACACAATGCCTATGCCCGTACTTACGATTCCAGACTCTATATGCAACACAAGGGGGACTATTCACATCAACCCCAAGGAACACCACGCACTCACCGCACACTCGTGGGAGCTGGATTCCCTATGCAGAAAGAAAGAGCTTCACATGCTCAAGTAGAGAATCGTTACCCTTGTAGTTTGTTTTGGCGCCATGGAAAAACTACTCGGACAGAACTCTTCGTAACGAATTTTCCTCCACGGATCCGCTCTCCGATTTCGAAACGGTGCTCTGATGCTCCGTCGGAGGCCGGAATCCTCCTTCTTCTTCCTCTTCTCTCTAACACCTTTGAAAGAGAAAGCCTTGGAGAGAAATGAGGGATTAACTCCCCTATTCCCGGCCTTAACAGAGCGGGAAACCATCTGGGCCGTTGGATCTTAATTAAAGAAAACGAACGGCTCAGATCCGCTCAAAAATCTCCAGACCTGGGCCGAACACGGCTTGGAACACGGCCGTGTCCCAGGCCGTGTGCCTCGATCCAGGTACGATCGTCGAACTGAGAAAAGACACACGGGAAAAGACACGCTCGTGTCTCACCTGACACGCCCGTGTCGGGTCTCTCGACACGTCCATGTCTGGGGGCGTGTCACGCATAACCGCCACGGCAATGGACATGACCCAACTGCACACGGGTACAGACACGGGTAGGCACACGCCCGTGTCAAATGACACGCCCGTATATGCTAGCCGTGTTCCTGGCTGTGTCCTTCTCGGGATGAAAACGACCAAAACCACCAGCCAGACACGGCCTTGGACACGCCCGTTTCCTAGGCCGTGTACCCCTATACAGGCACCAAAAGCCCTTTTTTCGCGACCGACTCAAATATAATTTTCGGGGCGTTACACCCTTGACCAAAGAAATTACAGCATGCTGAAGAAGAAGAAGAACATACATCCAAACCAAGAGTCTTCTTCCTTCTTTATCTCTGGATTCTTCAGAGGACAACAAATACTTCATCTGTCAAAGAAGTTCCTGGATACCATCTGGTCAAGGCTGAAATATTGAAGACCTACTCACCCTGCAGCAAGGCTCAAATCTTCCTGAGTTCAATATCTCAGGGGGAGCTTTTGCTAACATCATATATCCACTAAGTCTTCTCAGTTGTATTTTGAGAAAGAGAAGACATCATCACTCTCCCATCCCCCACTGTAAAAAGGATTCTTTAACTCCTTTCAAAAGTTATTCTTGCTTGCAAGTCTCCTGATCAAAAGACTTGGGTTAGTTTTTGTGCACCTGATCAAAAGCTCATTGGTGGCAGTCACCTGATCAAAAACCTGAGTAGATTCTTACCAGGGTGGTAGAAGAGTGGATGTACCCAGGTTGGAGAACCACCATAAAATTCTTGTGTTGTCTGGTTGCACTTTTTCTTTTGTTCTTGCTGTGGCTGTGATAGTTAGGTTTTGCTGTGCATGTGATAGTGCTAAATTAATTTATCATAGGTCTATTTTTTTATTTACAGCAAAACGCATTTTAAGTTTTCAAGATACTCTATTCACCCCCCCCCCCCTCTAGCGTATTTTAGATCTAACCCTTACTTTCAATTGGTATCAAAGCAAAGTTCGTTTGGTTGTACAAGTTAACCCTTGAACCAAAAGATCCTGAGTTAGATCTGATTTTTATTTCTATTAGATTTATATTCACAGTATGGCATAAAACAAAGATTATACAAGCACCAGACCTCCAGTATGCAACTTAAATAAGTTTGCCATCTGGAAGGCAAGAATCAAATTATATATGAATTCAGTTGATGAGGACATCTACAATTCCATTTTGACAGGTCCTCCTCAACAATCTACTTCTACAGCAACCTCAAGCACTCATGCAGTTCCACCACTTGAGTGGATTGAAGCCCAGAAGAAAACATAGGTTGCTGATGTCAAAGCCATGAATATTCTGGCACAAACAATGTCTGATGACATTTTTAAAAAAGTGATAGAATGCACATCAGCTAAGGCCATTTGGGACTCTCTCAACCAAATGGTAGCTGGATCAGCTGATGAAAGAAAGGATAGAAGATCAAATCTTATATCCCAATATGAGAATTTCAAGAAGGATGAAGCAGAATCTGGTGCAGATATGTACAGCAGGCTGAGTTCAATCATCAGTGAGCTGAAGACCTTGGATAAGGACATCACCATCATTGAGGTGAATGACAAAATCCTTATGTGCTTCCCAAGCTCATGGGATTCAAGGATCTAGCCGATCAAGGAGGCTAGAAGCTTAAATGAGATTTCCACTGAATCTCTTTTGGGAAAGCTCAAGTCCTATGAGCAGCTCATTAAATCTAGAGAAGCAGCAGAGCAAAGGACACCTCCACCAGCAAGGAATGAACACAACCTAGCATTCAAGGCTGTTGAAGAATCTGAAGCCTCAATAGTCAATGAAGAGTTTATGAGACTCTTTGCAAAGAGATTTTATAAAATGTCAAGGAAAGATTTCAGAAGAAAGTCATCCAGGCAGGATGACAAGCCAAGGTATGACAAAACTCGTACTAAAGAGGTAGTTTGATTTGGCTACAATAAACCTGGACACTTCATCTCAGAGTGTCCAGAGAATCAAAAGAAAGAAAGAAGAAGAGAGAAGGATTCAAGAAGACAAAAAAGCAGCAGGCCTTCCTCCAGCAAATATAAAAAGAAGGACAAAGGCTTTGTAGCTGAATCCTGAAGTGAAACTGAAGATGAATCCACATCTTCAAGTTCCAGTGAAGAAGAAGAAGAGGTAAGAGCCAAAGAAATCTGCCTCATTACCATTGATGCCTCAAGAAGTCAATCAGATGAAGAGGAAGAATCTGAAAATGAAGAAGCTACAGAAACAGAAGCTAATCAGGTACTTTTACCTTTTGACTATAATTCTGATGCTTTCAAATTTGAATTTAAAACCATGTGTATTGATTTAATAAACTCTGAAAAGAAGTCAAAACACTTAGGGAAAGACTAGCTAATCAAGAAAATATGATTTCTGAAAACACTAGGTTAAAGGATGAACTAAATCTAGCTAATGAACAAATTAACTCCTTAAAAACAAAGCTATGTGAGGCCAAACAACTTGAGGAATATCTCAATGGGAGAAGCCTTAAGCTGATGGACATCACAAACACAGTCAATGCCAGATTGAATGGAAAACTGGGCTTGGGTGCTTCATCAAGTTTACCCCCCATTCTCAAGAACAATATATTAACAACCCCCATCAGATTTGTTTCTGCTAAGGATAAAGAAGTAATAAACAACAAACAAATTACAGAAGAATTACCTAACCTTAAAAATCACAAAAATAGAAACCAAAAAACCTTAAATAAAAACATGGTTCAGCAGATTTTGTCGAACTTAGATCGACGAAATGTGGCCAGTTCATCGAAATCAAGTCGACGAACTCTGAACGCAGATCTATATAATAATTATTCATCTTACTGTGATCGACGAACTATGTATTGTTCGTCGAGCAGAGGTCGACGAACTTCGGGCACAGAAAATGACTATATTCATTCTCTGAGCAGAGATCAACGATCTCATCCCATTTCATCAAACTCTGATCGACGAACTCATAACTATTCGTCAAACCCAGTCAGACTTAGTAAAAATCATAATTATGACAACAACTCTAATCAAACTAGAAACCATTTAACCCACTTGCTGATTGGATAATTCCACCTAGAAGATATCACCCATTAGGATATAAATCACAACCTGAATTTTCTGTGATTTCAATTTTTTCCTATCAACAAAACAAAGGACCCAAGGTAACCTGGGTCAAGATCAATTAATTATTTTCTCTGCAGGTGAAGAGCTGTCCAGTTGTTAATCAACTACGGTATCTGGACAGTGGATGCTCCAAGCACATGACTGGCAGCAAGGATAACTTACATAATTACAAGTCCAAGCTGGGAGCAAAGGTAATCTTTGGTGTTTCAAAGTGTGGCCAGTCTGAAGGCTATGGAGAAGTAAAGATTGGAGCAGTCAGTTTCAAGAAAGTGACATATGTAAGTGGACTCAAGCATAATCTCATCTCTATATGCCAATTATATGATGAAGGTTATCAGGTACACTTTAACTCTATATCCTGCATTATTTTTAATAAAGAAAAACAAAATGTTTTAATTGGAAATAGAGAAGGAAACATATACTTAGTTGATTTTCTTTCTGCACCTTAAGATATTTGTTTGCTTAACATTGTTAGCAATCAAAATGAATTATGGCATAAAAGGCTAGGACACGTTAACATGAAAAACATTGCTAGGCTATCTAAAGACAGGCTTGTGAGAGGTTTACCTTCTGGTCCCAACAAGAAGGAAGGCCTTTGTAGGACTTGTCAACTAGGCAAGCAAACTAAATCTAGCTTTAAGTCAGTTAATAAAAGCGATTCACCTAGGATTTTATACTTGCTACACATGGACCTATTTGGACCTATTGCTGTGCAAAGCTTAGGAGGGAAATCCTATACTCTAGTTATTATAGATGACCTCTCAAGATTCACTTGGGTGTTCTTTCTGAGATCTAAGTCAGATACATTCAAAGTTCTTACAGATTTTCTCAGGACCATACAGATTGAGTACTCTACTCATGTTGTGTTGATCAGAAGTGATCATTTTACAGAGTTTGAGTCTCTTCTTATGCATGAGTTCTGTGAGAAGGAAGGTATCAGGCACTGCTTCTCAACCCCTAGAACTCCCCAACAAAATGGGGTAGCTGAAAGGAAGAATAGAACCCTAATTAAAGTTGCAGGAACATTACTTGAAGATGCTTAAATGCCACTATCCTTTTGGGCAGAGGTTGTAAGCACAACAAACTATGTACTGAACAGAAGTTTGATACATAAACTTAAGAATAGGACTCCCTATGAATTACTTAAAGGGAAGAAACCTAAAATCACTTATTTTAAAGTATTTGGGTGTATATGTTACAAACATAATAATAACATGAAATACATTAGAAAGTTTGATGCTAAGGATGAAGAGAGAATTTTTCTAGGATATTCCCAAGTAAGCAAAGCTTATAGGGTGTTTAATAAATCAACTTTAAAAATTGAGGAATCTATACAGGTAACTTTTGATGAAGCTAATATGTCTTACAAGGAGAAAGAGATTTCTACCAAAAGCACCTTGCAGGTACCTCACTTGTGTGGGAATTTGGATGAATTAAGCCTCAACCAAGAGGTTCCAACACATCCTTCTCCACAAGATGAAGAAGAGAGTGAAGAAGAAAGCACTGAAGTGACTGAACGTCATCCAACAATAGACATAGTTACACAAGTGGAATTAATTCCACAAGAGGAATTAATTCCAAATGCTTTTGCTGAACAAACTCCACCCACTGATCTTATCACACTAAGGGATCACCCTAGATCCCAAGTGATTGGATACATAATAGTAGGTGTACAGACAAGGCATCAAATCAACCAAGATGTGATGCATGCTTGTTTCCTCTCTCAAGTTGAACCTCAATCCATAAAAGATGACAAGCAAGATCCCCACTGGATCATTACAATGCAAGAGGAACTCAGCCAATTTGAGAGATGCATAGTTTGGGATTTAGTTCCAAGACCCAAAGACTACACAGTCATTGGAAGTAAATGCGTATATATAAACAAACTAGATACCCAAGGTACAATTGTGAGAAACAAGGTTAGGCTTGTTGCTTAAGGATATAGGCAAGAAGAAGGCATAGACTATGATCAAACCTTTGCACCAATTGCAAGGATAGAGGCAATCAGAATCTTCCTTGCCTATACTGCCTGTAAGAAGTTCAAAGTCTACCAAATGGATGTGAAAAGTGCCTTCCTAAATGGAGTACTAAAAGAAGAGGTTTATGTTGAACAACCTCCAGGTTTTATCTCTCCAACCCATCCCTCATATGTATTTAGATTGCATAAAGCTCTTTATGGTTTAAAGCAAGCTCCAAGAACTTGGTATGAGACCTTAGCTAGCTTTCTATTAGAGCATAAATTCACTAGAGACATTGTAGATAAAACCTTATTCACTAGACATCATAAAGATCAAACCTTGTTAGTACAAATATATATGGATGACATTATATTTGGGTCTACTGATTACAAACTATGCAGGAGGTTTTTTGACCTTATGCATTCAATATTTGAAATGAGTAGCATGGGTGAGCTCTCCTACTTCCTTGGTCTCCAAGTGAAACAGGTACCTGATGGCATCTTCATCTCTTAGGCTAAATATGCTAAAAAGCTTATTAAAAAGTTTTGGATGGCTGATGCCTCAGCAAATAAAACACCTATGGCCACTAATGCTGTAATAGACACTAATGAACATGGGAAACCAGTTGATCAGAAATTATATAGGGGCACTGTTGGGTCCCTACTATACCTTATAGCTAGCAGACCTGATATAATGTTTTCCACATGCCTTTATGCTAGGTTCCAAGTGAAACCTAAAGAATCTCACCTAATTTTCTTAAAAAGAATTTTAAGATATATAAAGAGTTGTCCTAGTCTAGGCCTTTGGTATCCTACTGAGTCAGAATTTGATTTAACTGGATACTCAGATGCTGACTTTATTGGATGCAGGGTAGACAGAAAAAGTACCTCAGGAACTTGCCAGTTCCTTGGTATGAGATTAGTGTCTTGGTTCTGCAAGAAACAATCATTTGTGTCTACATCAACAGCTGAAGCAGAATATATAGCAGCTGGCAGTTGCTGTTCAGAGATGTTATGGATTAAGAATCATCTCCTGGACTATGGTTTCAATTTAAATAATTCAACTCTATTATGTGATAACACAAGTGCTATATCCATAGCACAAAATCCAGTCCATCACAGTAGGACTAAGCATATAGAAATTAGACATCATTTCATTAGAGAGTGTGTAGACAAAAACAAAATTAAACTTGTCTATATCTACACTGCTTTACAAAGAGCTGTTATTTTCACCAAACCCTTGGATGAAAGAAATCACTTATTTTTTATAAATCAGCTTGGAATGATCAATGAAGAAGCTCTAGTTTAATTTCTATCTGCACTCGACGAATTTTTCAAAGTTCGTCGAATGGAGTTCGACGAATTGGGAAAAGTTCTTGAGATATTCATCAAACGGAGATCGACGAACTCTTTGTGAGTGAAGTTATTTTCGTCGGACGGAGATCGACAAATTTGCTTTAGAAAATTTTCATCAAACTGATATAGACGAAATGTTTTCAAATCTTCAGACTGAGCTCGACGAATTATTTTCCTACAAATTATTTCGTCGACCTCAGATCGACGAATTCTTTTATTTTTCGTGGAACGAAGTTTGTCGATTCATAATCTGGAAAATCTTATATCTAGGTTTTCTTCGACCTCTATCCCGCTCTTTCAGTTCCATTGCACTTGATCTTCATTTTTCTCTTCCAAGTGAACTAATGGCGATTCCAGCAGGTAGTCTTACGACAATGAAATTTGATACAGGATTCGATGTGGACTTCGATTCCTTCCAACACTCAGATCCAATATTCCTGGACATCTTGTAACTGCTTGAAGATCAGCAGTTAAGAACTTTGATGTCCACCAGGATCAAGCTCGCCAATACAAAAATCAGAGAGTGGGTCTACACTTCCTCCACCACAGATGAGAACTCTATGACTGGCACAATATCTAGTAATACTGTTTCACATACTCCTGCCATCCTAACAGAGATTTTTGGATTAACTAATGGTGAAGAAGAGTTAGAAATAGGTACTGTAGAATTTGATGAAATGCTGAGTATGATTGGTTATTCTGGAGAAACCCCTAACAAACTACTGAAGAAACACCTTTCTGCTGAGTATAAATTCCTAGCATATATTGTGGGCAAGGTGTTGCTGGGCAAGCACAATGCTCACGATTACATAACCAGGCATCAATTCCTATTAATGTGTGCTGTGGTGAACAAGAAGCAGGTGAACTGGGCTCAGATTCTATTTGAATTTATCAAGAAAAAGAACACTAAAAAGGAAGTCTGTTTTGGAAGGATTCTAGGAATCTTCCTCAAAGAAAAGGCTGTTGAATCCCCGGTCTCCCCGACCATATTCATCAATGCCTCCAAGAGGCTCACTTGTGCCCTCTTTGGCATGTGGGAGAGGACCATCATCAAGCCCTCCAAGGCTTCGTCCTCCTCCACCAGGCCTTCTGAGAGTACCAAGGCTGGGTTAGCCCACTCCCTACCCTCCTGAAGATCTCCATCCTCCACCTCCATCAACCCCAGCCATCCAACCTCATTCTCAAGTGGTACACCAACTTCCCTCCACAATCCTCACCACAGTCCATACTCCTACACCTCCATCATCCCCAATCCATACATCTCCAACTTATGTTCCGCTTCATACCTCACCCTCCTCCCAAAATGATACACAAATTCCATCCCACACTCATACTCCCTCTCCCCATGGTGCACTAACTCCATCACCACCTTCATCTCCCTTATCCCACCATCTGGACAACATCCCATCCTTCAATCTTCTCACATCCCCCCTCCATAATCCTTCTCCTCAGGATGACCACATGCAAGATTCTCTACCTCCACCTCCACCATCCTCTTCCATCCCTCCCTCTGTTTCAATAGAAACACCTTCTAAAACACCCTCTGCATCTCTACTATTGTACCCCTCCATTATTCCACCTCTCATTGTACTTCTTACTTCCCTCCTCAAAAGCATTATAGCAGAGGCCATTTCACCTCTTGCTTCCTCCATCTCCTCTCTAGCTGCAAAAATATCTGCTCTCTCTGCTTCTCCCTCTTCTGTTAGGGGCTTGGCTCCAGTTTCCAATGAAACCAGGCAGGGGGAGATACTCAATGAAGAAGCAGCAGCAGTAGCAGCAGTAATAGCAGCAGCAGTAGAAACAGTAACAGTAGTAGCAAAAGAAGCAGCAGCAGATGAAGATGCTGATGATTTATTTGATTTAATTAATTTTATTGAGTCTGATATGGATCTGGATAAGCAAATCCCAGAGGAACTAATAACTGCTGGTGATTATTTTATAAATCCCACAGTTGATCTTTTAAATTTATTAAGCATTTTTGATACAGTTCATTTGAACTATCTGCCAGTAGACAACATAAAGTCATCTTTGTCTATAGTCCTTTACACAACACCAATAAGCCCCAAGGTTGCCAAGCAACTTAAGGCTAGTTTTATTGTCCCAGAGGCTACTATTTTGACATCTCCTCCCAGAGTTGTTTCCCCTATTATCTCATCTCCTTCTACTACAATTTTTGTTATGGATGATTCCCCAATGCCTGATCTTGATGCATTGATCATGGCTGACATAGAAGAAGATAATAGATCAATTGATGAAAGCACTGATATATACAGTACTCCTGCTCCAGTTTCAGCTCCTCTTCCAGCTCCCTCCCAGGCAGATAAACCTTTAATATCTGCTGAGGCTCTAAAAGAAATAAATGCAATGTATGATAATCCTCAAGATTCTTCTGATGATGAGGATGATGAAGAGGACTCTGATGATGAGCCTAAGAAGAAAGTCTCCAAGAAAAGAAAGGCTCCTCCACCCCCTGCCCCAAAACCAAATCCAGCAAATGACACACCATATTATATACTTCAGAAGATCACACCTTATAAGGGCACGCTAGCATGGATGTGGCTGTCCAAGAACCAGCAAAAAGAAAGGAAGAAATGAAGGAGATACTCGCCTCCTACTCAGGGATTCAGAAAGGATCCTCCTCATCCTCCTCTACCATCTGCTGGTGCTTCTAGCACATCTTCTCAAAGGTCTACCCAAATTCAATCCTATCAAAGACAACAGGGTAGGTCCTCATCTTCAGGAAGTAGCCAGCAAAGTCAATATTCATCTGGCAAGCAGCAGCATCAACAACATCAACAACAACAATTCACTGAACATCAAAAGGCTAAAAGCCCCAAGAGACCTGCTTCCCCTCCTCTACCCTTTGAAGATCCTGAGACAGCTACAACTGCTAGGATGGCCAGGTTCCAAGAGTTGGTTGGCCTATCCATGATCAACAAGCCAAAAGCTGAAGGAAAGGATCCTTCTCAATATTCAACCATTTCCAAATACAGGAAGGAAGAACTTAACACGTTTGCTAAGGCTAACAAATTTTTTAATGTCGACGATTATATGAAACTGCATCCAGAAGTTGTAGTGCCAAGGGCTACCTCCCTTAATATCATTGGTGTTACTGATATGACAATAACTAAAACTCAAGCAGCAAACCCTAACAGGGAAATTAAGTTTACTCAGCCAGGAGATAAAGCTTAGGAGGTTAAGCCAATGGATCCCAAGAAGAAGAAATAAACATTTTGAACTATTTTTTGTCTCTTTATTATTTTGAAAACTGCTTGTATATAGTCTGATACAAAGCTCTATGTATATATATCTGCTGCATATGTTAAAATTCCTGCCAGATATATTTTTCTTGCTTTCTTATTAATGTGAGTCTATATTTAGTGACCTCACCCAAATAGGGGGAGATTGTTGGATCCCTAGTTGGATTTGGACTAGCTTCACTAAACTAGGATGTTTGACCCAACATGTATAGACAGGGTCATGTGTGTGTCCTAGAGTCTAGGCCATGTCCTTAGAGTCAACACTGCATGGACCAGCCATCAACACACTGCAAAAAGACTCAAGACTTAGAGAAATTTCAAAGAATCAAAAAATGAGTTCGACATTTATCGAACTCAGGTCGACGAAAGCCGTGGTCAGCTCGACGAACATAAAGAAAATTCTCTGAGCTGAGCTCGACGAACTTAGCTCTCAGTTCGACGATTTATGGACATTATACTTCAACATTCCAGTCCAGAATTATTTCTCTGAACTCCAGTCGACGAAGTTAGAATATCAGCTCGACGAATCTGGTTCTTAGATCGATGATTTCTGGATCATCTACTTCAACATTATAAGACCAGAAACATTCAAATATTTTAAGTCCAGAATCATTCTTCAATCGACGAAATCATATTCTCAGCTCGACGAACTTAGACCTCAATAGCAAGTAGAAGTTAGCAGTTCTCAGCTTGACGAACTTAATTCTCAGGTCGACGATTTCTGGATACTTCACTTAAATATTCTTAAGTCCAAGAAACATCTCACTGAACTCCAGTCGACGAAGTTAGAATCTCAGCTCGACGATCTTGATGCACAGAATTGGTAAAGTTCCAGAGAAAGCAGTTATCTGTTCTCAAGTCGATGATCTTGTATCTCAGGTCGACGAATAACTATTATCTGGTCGACAATCTTAACTTCTCAGCTCGACGAACTCTGAACTCAGGTCGATGAATTCTGTTAGTCACTCGATGATTCCTATGGTGTTCCAGATATGGACTTTTCCTCCCTCTGTCCCTTATTTTATTGCAATAATTAATGTATCATCAATGCTTAATATTCTCTGAATATTACCTTTAGAAGGAGCATTGATTATGGTCTTCATCAGGATTATTACTTGCCACTTTTCAATGGGACAGTTGGGAAAATCAATCAATACAGATATTCTCCAGGCCGTCAGCATTGAATGAAGGAAGCAATTCAAAATTCAGAAGGAAGATTTCATGGAAAATATAAAAAAGATTTTTCCACTTTCTTCCACAACACACAGAGTGTATAGGGATTTTCTTCTTCCTTCTCGACTGAACACTAAGAACAATATACACAGGGCAATAACACAGTCAAGAGATAAGAAGCCCTAGCCCTTGACTAGAGAAATTACAGCAAGCTGAAGAAGAAGAAGAACATACATCCAAATCAAGAGTCTTCTTCCTTCTTCATCTTAGGATTCTTCAGAGGACAACAAATACTTTATCTGTCAAAGAAGTTCCTGCATACCATCTGGTCAAGGCTGAAATATTGAAGACTTATTCACCCTGCAGTAAGGCTCAAATCTTCCTGAGTTCAATATCTCAGGGGGAGCTTTTGCTAACATCATATATCCACTAAGTCTTCTCTGTTGTATTTTAAGAAAGAGAAGACATCATCACTCTCTCATCCCCCACTGTAAAAAGGGTTCTTTAACTCACTTCAAAAGTTATTCTTGGTTGCAAGTCTCCTGATCAAAAGAATTGGGTTGGTTTTTGAGCACCTAATCAAAAGCTCATTGGTGGCAGTCAGCTGATCAAAAACCTGAGTGGATTCCTACCAGGGTGGTAGAATAGTGGATGTACCCAGGTTGTCACGTTGTACTTTTTCTTTTATTCTTGCTGTGGCTATGATAGTTAGGTTTTGCGGTGCATGTGATAGTGCTAGATTAATTTATCTTAGGTCTGTTTTTTTATTTACAGCAAAAAGCATTTTAAGTTTTCAAGATACTCTATTCACACCCCCCCCCCTCTAGAGTATTTCAGATCTAACCCTTACTTTAAGGTAGCACAGATGTGTTCAAGCAGAAATCCAGACTTCCTATTTGTACTTCCACATAGCAGGTCCTATCCACAAGCATCACACATCTGTTTGGTAACAACACCTTCACACTATCTATCGTCAAATGACTAGGTACTCCGATTCATGCTACGAAGTTCACAGACAGAAATGAATGTAAAGCACCGGTATCAAATAGTGCTCGCGCCGGATGGTCTCGAATTAGGACAAAGCCTAAGACAAACACATCATACACAAGCTATATAGAAGGTATGAAGTGTGAAAAGGAAACAATCAATAACTTAAATCGTACATGTGATGACGTCACTTTGCTTTATGGCCTCCTGCTGGCCAAGATTATACACTCAGGGCTGCGCCTGGGATGTAGAGGACTCCACCACTGTCTTTCCCTTATCAACATATGATGCTCCTGTCTTCTTTTCAAACTTTGGTGGACCAACCCGACAGTCACGGGCTATATGCCCCACTCTACCACATGTATAGCAGGTCCGAGACTCTTGCATCGAAGTTGCTCCAGATGCAACACACGAGGGAGCCTGTGTAGAAGACTTGGATCTCTTACCCTATTTCCTTCGGTAGTTTGATTTCCCCAGGTGCGGCACTTTGAACTCGGACTTTGTCACAGCCAAGTCCCTTTTTCCTTGAACCTGCTTCATATCTTTTTACAACGCACACGCCGTATCCACCAACGCTTGAAACCCCTGGTTCACTGAACTCAAGAGCAGGAATCGTAACTCATCCCGCAGCCCTTAGTCGAACCGATTGGTTTTACATTATTCATCAGTGAAGATAGACCCTGCATAGCATCCCAACCGTGTAAACTCATGTAGGTAGGTGTCAACACTTATTTCTCCCCGAGTTAGATGCTGAAACTCATTTTCCATGGCGATGCGCTGTGCTGTTGGAAATTCTTTGCCAAGAACAATCTCGAAAACTCCTCTATCGATACTTCTGTTAATTGTCTTCCCGCTAAGTGGTGCAACTCTATCTCGTCCGACCATAGACGGGCCTCGCCTTCCAGCAAGAAGGTGGCCAAGGTGACTTTATTTTCTTCCTCTGTCCTTATCGCCGTCAATATTCTCTTGATGCGGGACAACCAATCCTCCTCCGTTGGGGATCCCACACCCGTAAACGTATTAGGATTGAAGCTCATAAACTGTTTTAACTGCCATTCAGCTGCTCAAGGATCAACAACAGCCTCAACAGGTTCTGGCCTCACACCAACCTATTGTGGCACCATTGCAGGTAGCGCCTGCCCAGTAGGCTATGCATGAATCAATGCAAACAACGTCTCAGCAACTAAGCGTACTGTTTCCGCAGAAGGAGGAGGTGTAGGCACCTCAGCTGGTGCCGCACTCTCACCAGAACGCTGGGGCTCAGACTGCCCAGCACCACTTCGATTCACCTAAAGGTGGATAAGACACACTTTAGCGACTTTGCACAAGTAAGAACAACAAAATAGGAGCGCACAGGTTCCTCAAACATGTATATTTACATTCCTTCATGGACATTCTTGAGTTCATTTACGACTAAAGCGGGTCGCACTTACACGTGCTCGCCACCCCACAAAAGAATTCGACCACAAATTCGAAAGAAGGAGACCGAGACAAGCTCATACCAAATTGTAACGCCTCCATCCGTTATATGACATATAATATAAGGTCCGTCCCAGGCCCCACACCATATATCACAAACAGATGGCGAGGTTACAGGTTTATATCAAAACTACGCGCATCCTAATCCAGAGTTTGCTAATGGAAGCCTTAAAGTTATTTGAACTCAACTCATTTGAATATCCACAATATATAAACCAACATTTATATATAACACCATAAGGGAATGTATATAAAATACACAACAAGTCTGTCCTTAAGGCCTTACAGTTAAGCTTGATAGGTTTGGATTACAAACATCAGCACACAGGCCGGCCATACATAAAAATCATAAAATTCTTCATCCAACCTTCGAGGGCCAATAGCAGCAGCAAGGACTTCATCCCACTATTTTCCACTCTGCTCTACAGCACCTGCATGGGGACAATCCACCGCAACGGTGGTAAACAAGGCAACGGTCAGCATTCAACAAACCAATTTATAACGACCCTACCCCTTACCTGGGGCAGTGGTATTCCTTCCCTGCAGGCATAGCATTTCACAAGCAGATATATCAAAAGATGTGCACACACGCACCATCAACATATCACAAATGTCGACCATACGGCCCGACGTTTCGTGCACTCAGGGCACATTCTCGGTGTACCGGAAAACCAGGGTCCCACCATCAATCTCAACGGCAAATTTGAGCATTACGCTCCACGGCCAATAGCCGGAGACTTTAGTCTTAATGGCGCGCAGACCTAAGACTCTCATTATGTGAACCCAACGAATGCCAATATCCCAGGACTAATGTCATACAACCAAAACGCGGATACAGTTCAGTCCTTGCCCGTTGCTCAAATCGTCAGTTCAATGACTAGACTTATGCGGGTCGGCATCCCTTGTCCATTCGGCACGAAGCCTTTTTCAGAGATCACATAGCTCCCAATAGCCACACTGTCCCCTAAGGAATGGCTTCACAATCACAGGTTAGTTAGGAGCCATCGCCAGCGACACTCACTATCGCCCGGCGTTAGCGACAGAACTCTCTTTCCGTCCCTAGCCCTAACCTTATCTAGACCAACCATCCAGAAATCTCTGCAGGCACCTGCAGTGTCAGAAACACTGGTATTTCATAGCATACAGTACATGCAATTTGCGGGTATTTTCCTGGAATTCCACTCCAGTACTTCATGCTACTGCCCTTCACAAGCACAACCCACCGACTACACAAAATACTCGTTTATATACGGAGTCGTCACCGATGTGCAAAATAAAAACATCACCAATCCAGACCAACTTGTCTAGATGGGCTTCATACAGTATGCCTATTCTGTACTACATATTTCCGGATCTATATGCAAGAGTCACTGTGGATTTCATGAATCAACCCAAAGGAACTCCCTCGACTTTCCACCTTTTCGTGGGGGATTCCATGCATATGTCAAAAGAAGGACTTCACTTGTCCAAGAAGAAAGATCATTACCCTTGAAAATCTCTTTGGAGCCATCGCAAAGCGTTTCTACTCGGACGGAAATGATCGTCGCACTTTCCTCTTCGTAAATCTCGCTTTGGCTTTAGATTCCAGCCCCAAATCCGCATTCAGCAGCACAACCAGTGCACTCAAAACCTAATAGCCGAGAGGGCCTGCTCCAGAACTCGGGAAGAAAGAGAATAGACAAAGGGAATAATGATTTCCAATTTCCATTCTCTACAGATAAGGCATCGGTTATCTTCCAGCCACACGATATCTTCCCCTCAAAACACATCCACGACTTGGGATTGAAGCTGAAAAGTCAACCACTGCTCAGTGGCCGCACACCAGCCACCTGACACGAGACACCGCTCGGCCATATCCATATTTTCGACAATTCGTCGAACGGGATAAATTTCGTCGAACGAAATTCGTGGAATGGGCCAATTTCGTCGAGCTCCGCTTGAAGATTTCATCGAGCTCCGCTCGATAATTTCTTGCCCAGCCATGCCAACTCTTTCCCTATTATATTTTGGGGTGTTACAGTTTCATCCTTAGTTGTCTTTTTTTGTTATTGAACAAAGTATTCGTAGCAATCATTTTAGTATCCTGATTGTCGTAGAAAACTCCAACAGAACTCAATTTCCGGCTCGTTAGTGGAATGTCCATCACTAAATCTCTTATCCACTATGCTTCTTTTCCCGCCGAAGCTGGAGCATAAAGTTCGAATTCCATAAAAGATAGTTCAATACATGATTGCCTCTCGGACTTCCATGCTACAGCTGCTCCTCCTAGTGTGAATATAAATCCATTAGTGGACTTGCTGTCATTTAATTCTAAGCAATACGATGTATTGGAATATCCCTCCAGGACTAGAGGACGACCATGGTAATATAAAACATACTTTTGAGTGTGCTTTAGGTATCTCATTAGCCTATCGATGGCATCCCAATGGTCTTGGGTATGATTACTTGTGAATCTACTCAACATGTCGACTGTAAAGGCTATGTCATGTGTAGTGCAGACCACATCATATATGAGACTACCAATCAGTTTAGTATAATCTAACTATCTCACCGCAGTTCCTTCATTGGGCTTTAAGCAGTTGTTATAATCATATGTTGTCTCTAATGCTCTATATTCACTATATCCCCAAATTTTCAACATGGATTTTATGTAGTGGCTTTGACTTAGGAAAATGCAATTTTACCCAAAGCTCACTTGAATGCCTAGTATAGTTTCAGCTACACCGAGATCTTTAATGCTAAACTCTTTCATCAGTCCCGACTTAACGTCATCAATTTCGGATTGATAAGAACCAAAAATCAGCATATCATCCACAAACAATCATATTATAGCGAATTTATTTGATCAATGACGTATGTAAAGACATTTATCAGAGAGACACGACATGAATCTCATGTTCTTTACACCATAGTCAAATTTTTCATGACATAATTTTGGTGCATGTTTTAAACAGTATAGTGACTTGATTAACTTACAGACCTTACTTTCGTGACCTTCTACTATGAAGCCTTCTGGTTGGCTCAAATATATCTCTTCGATCAGATCTCCATTCTCAGATCTCCATTCAAGAACGCAGTCTTAACATCCATTTGATGAATAATAAAGTTCTCAATAAACACAATAACAAGGAGGATCCTAATGGTTGTTAATTGACACACTGGTGAATATACATCAAAGTAATCCACCCCACTAACTTGTGTGAAATCTTTAGCCACAAGACCTGTTTCATACTTATCTATGCTACCATTAGGATTGAGCTTTTTTTTCAAAACCCACCTACACCTATAGTTTTAGACCCTTTTGGCTTGTCCACTAACGTTCAGGTGTTTGAAAGAGATGCCTCAGATGCTGAGGGAATGATCTAACCAACTCTAGTGGGGGGGGGGAGTTGAATATAGTATTTTAAAAAACTTTGAGTTATTCTTACAGCGGATTAAAAAATAGTTGATATATATATACATACATATATATATATATATATATATATATATATATATATATATATATATATATATATATATATATATATATATATATATATATATATAAGAAAAGAAAATATATCACAGCACAGCAAAATAAAAAGTATAGTACAACCATATGACACAAGGAAATTTATAGTGGTTCCCCAATAAACCTGGGTACATCCAATCCTCTACCACTTTGATAGGATTCCACTATAGGTTTTTGATCAGGTGCCCTGCCACCATAGGTTTTTGTTCAGGTTCCCTGTCACCACAAGATTTTTTTTCTAAGGGAGATCTAGCAACCCTTTGAGCTTTTGATCAGGTGCCCAAAAACCAAACCAAGTCTTTTGATCAGGAGACATGATAACCAAAGGATTAACTTTTGAAGGAAGTTATAACCATTTACACAGTGAATGAAAATAAAATTAATATTGTCACCAGGGTACCCCTGGCTGGGTCTGCCAACAGCCAAACTCCGCTGTTCTGAGGAGCTATATGCAGACCACTAAGGGTAAGAGGGTAAAAATACCCGGGGTAGAAGAGTAAAAAACCCCTGTCGTCATGGAAATATAAAAATGGTCTCTTCTCTTCCTGGAGAGTGGAAAAGCACTTGTCGGCGAGATGGACCCCTCCGCCCGTCTCGCCAGCGTCCTTTGCTATGGGGTCTTCTCGCCACTTGAGGCTTCTCGCCGCTGTAGGCCTACTCGCCGCTGCAGGCCTACTCGCCGCTGGACGCCTTCTCGCCCCCCAAATGGGGCACCCTGCTTATTGGAGAGACAATCGTCTCGCCTCTTGCGAGTGGGCCCCCTGATCCCATTCGCCTGTCTCGACTTATTTGCTCCTTGAGGGTTTCTTGCGAGCCCGAGATTGTACACAATCCCCGCTCTTTTCGAGATTATTCTAAGCTCGAAAAGAATGTCCAACCGAGGCTCGTTATTTAAGGCACATTAAAAAATGTATTTATGAGGAATCTTTTATGAGGCCCCCACCGGGGCCTATAAATATAGGATTCCTGCTCCGCACACCGGGCATCCTACTTTGTACATCCTTCCTCCCTAGCTTGAATCCTTCGTCATGACGCACAGCCAGAGCTTTCGTGAATGTCTCGCGCTGGTGCGAGAGCAGCACAACGCCAACGTGGCCTCTTTTACTTCTTCATTAGTTCACCCTCTCCCCCCATCGTATCGCCTAAAAAAGATGAAGGTCGGTGGACTGTCGTGTTGGATCCCTAGTAGATTTGGGCTAGGTTCACTGACTTAGGATGTGACCCATCATGTATAGTCTGGGTCAAGTTTTTGTCTTAGAGTCTAGGACAGTCCTCTATCTCAACTTCAGATGGACCAGCCTTCTTCAGGACCATCAGGAACTCCAGATCTATCAGGTTTTCAGACCAAGTAAAAAGAGTTCGACGTTCGTCGAACTCAGCTCGACGAAGGAAGTTCTGCGCTCGACGATCGTGAGACAATTCGCAGTCCTGAGCTCGACGAACTACGTTCTTTGCTCGACGATCACCGGGATTTTACCTCAGGCTTATCAGGACCTCTTCAAGATTTCTCTAAGTCCAGCTTAATGCTTCGGTCGACGAATTATATTCTGAGCTCGATGAACTTGGACCTCAAGTTCACAGCTTCTCAGGTCGACGAATGCTAATCTCTACTCGACGATTTGTGTACTCAGAGAATCTGTGTCGACACTTAGGGCTTGTGTCGACACCAGGCGATTTGTGTCGACACCAGGATTTCAGTCGACACCAGCTTATGTCAACACCAGAGGATTTGTATCGACACCAAGATCAATCTGTCGACACCAATTTGTGTCGACACAGCATTTCAGCAGATGCAGAGTATTTCGTCCAAGTCCAGAACTTTTCTCAGGTCGACGAAGTTTATTCTCAGCTCAACGAATTTAGTTCTCTACTCAACGAATAATGTTTGTCTGATATTGAAGATTGTCTATTCAACGAATGAGATTGTCATCTCGACGAACTCAGCTTAGCTCGATGAACTCAAAACTCAGCTCGATGAATTATGTTCTTCGGTCGACGATTCCAGACTAGGTCTTCTTCCGTTCCCGTCTCATTCCATGGCGCTGATTCCTGGACAATTAATGGCAGTTCTTCACAGTATACTACCATTAGGATGCGCAGTTAATTCTGGATTATTACATGCCTTTTTCCCATGGAAACAGTTGGGGACGTAATTAATTGCTGCTTCCTTTCCAGGCCGTCTGTCATTACTGCTCGATATTCAAAATTCGAATGTTTTCTTATGACAGACAGAGACATACAGAAATAGTCAGTAATATAGAGATTCACAACACAAAAACAAGAAAAAGATAGACAGTGATTCAGACAACACAAGAAAAAGAATTCATTCTTGGCCCAGAGAGAAATTGATCTAGAAGAAGAAGAAGAATAACACTACATCAATATCAAGAGTATTCTTCATCTGCTTTCACTCAGGATAACTTCAAGAAACAATACATTCATATCAGTTACAAGAAGTTCCTGAAGACTTTCTATGGATCTGGAATTCTAGGTCTTTGAAGACCTATCACCCTAAAGCAGTGCTCCAGCATTCTTCCTGATCCATTCTACATCTCAGGGGGAGCAAAGCTGCTAAACAACATTCCACACGTCTTCTCATTCGACTTGAGAAAGAGAAGACCTCATCACCCTCTCACTCCACCTCTGTACAGGGTTTTAATTCCCTTCAAAATTATTCTGGTTGCAAGTATCCCACCAAAAGACTTGAGGGTTTGGTTTTTGGAAACCTGATCAAAACCCCATTGGTGCCAGGACACCTGATAAACCCCTTCCTGCAGTGGATTCCTACCAGGGTGGTAGAAGATTGGACTACCCAGATTTGGGGAACCACTATAAAATTCTTGTGCCGTCTGGTTGCTTTCTTTTCCTTTTGTTTTCTGGCCTTGCTCTGTGAATGTGCTATGATTGGTTAATTGTTGCATCTTGGTTTATTGTATTTGCTTCCCTGCACACACACACCTAAAATACAACAGCAGTTGTAAAAGTTTTTAAAATCACCATATACTCTATTCACCCCCCCCCCCCCCCCCCTCTAGAGTATATCATATCTAGCTGCACTTTCAATTGCTATCAGAGGGAGGATTGTTAATAACACCACATCTGATTGGTTGTACAGGCTAACACCTGAACCCCAAGATCCCCTAGTTAGATCTGTTTGTTTCTATTCTATTATTGGACTTATCCTTCTCACAGACATGGCCCAAAACAAGGATTATACAAGCATCAGACCTCCAGTGTGCAATCTTAATAAGTTTGCCATCTGGAAGGAAAGAATTAGATTATATATGAACTCCATTGATGAGGATATTTTTTCTGTCATTTCAACAGGTGTTCCTCCAGCTCCTGCAACTTTTGCCAGCACATCAACTAATCTGAGTGCAGTACCACCTCCAGACAATACTGAAGCCTATAAGAAAGCTAAGATGGCTGATGCAAAGGCTATGAATATTCTGGCCCAAACAATGTCAGATGACATATTTCAGAAGGTGGCTGAGTGCACCTCAACCAAGGCCATTTGGGACTCTCTCAATCAAATGGTAGCAGGCTCAGCTGATGAAAGAAAGGATAGGAGATCCAGTCTCATTTCTCTCTATGAGAATTTCAAAAAGGATGAGACAGAATCAGTGGCTGAGATGTACAATAGATTAATTTCAATCATCAGTGAACTCAAGACTCTTGACAAGGACATCACCTTAACTGAGGTGAATGACAAGATACTGATGTGTTTCCCCAGTTCATGGGACTCCAGAATCTGGCCAATCAAAGAAGCCAGAAGCCTCAATGAGATCTCAACAGAATCTCTGCTAGGCAAGCTGAAGTCATATGAGCAGCTTGTCAAATCAAGAGAGGCAGCAGAACAGAAGGCAACTACCCCAGTTAGGAAGGAGCATAGCTTGGCCCTCAAAGCTTCTGAAGACAATGAAACATCTACATCCAATGAGGAGTTAATAAGCATTTTTGCCAAAAGATTCTACAAAATGGCAAGAAAGGACTTTAGAAGAAAATCATCCAGGCATGATGATAAGCCCAAATATGACAAGACACCAACTAAGAAGGTTGTCTGTTTTGGATGCAGAAAGCCTGGGCACTATATTTCAGAATGCCCAGAGAATCAAAAAAAGGACAAGGGCAGGGACAAGGATTCCAGAAGAAAACAAAGCAGCAGACCCTCCTCCAACAAGTATAAAAGGAAAGACAAAGGATTTGTTGCTGAGTCTTGGAGTGACACAGAAGAGGAAACATCCTCCTCCAGCTCCAGTGAAGAAGAGGAAGAAGCCAGATCCAAGGAGGTGTGCCTAATGGCAATAGATGCCTCCAGAAGCAACTGTGGATCAGAAGAGGATTCTGAAGATGAAGGTGCCTCAGACTCAGAGGCTGATCAGGTGATTTCTAGTTTTGACTTCAATTCTGACCTATTTAAAGTAGAATTTAAAATTATGTGCATGGATCTAATAAATTCAGAGAAAGAGATAAAAACCCTGAGGACTAGACTAGAAAACCTTGAATCTGTCAGCACAAAAAAGAGAAAACTAACTGACCAATTGACACTAGCTAATGAACAGATAATCAAGTTAAAATCTGAATTATGTGAGGCAAAACAACTTGAGCAATCTCTCAATGGGAGAAGCCTCAAGCTGATGGATATCACAAGCACAGTAAATGCCAGATTAAATGGCAGGCTGGGCTTGGGTGCTTCATCAGGTTTACCCCCCATAATAAATAAGAATATACTTTCTACTCCCATAAAGTTTATCACTGTTAAGGGTAAAGAGAAACTAACTAAAAAACCTAGGTCATAAAACAAGTCAAATCTCCAAGACAATAGAAATAGAAAACAGAAGAAAGCTGTTAAAAACCAAGTTCAGTAGAATTCGTCGAACTTAGATCGACGAAATCCTGCAAGATCGTCGAACCCCGATCGACGAACGCTGAACGCAGACTTCAGAAATAATTATTCGTCCTACTGCGATCGACGAACTGTGTATGGTTCGTCGAGCAGATGTCGACGAATGAGGGATGCAGAAAATGACCATGGTCATTCTCTGAGTGGAGGTCGACGATCTCATCCACATTCGTTGAACTCTGGTCGACGAACTTACAATAATTCGTCGATCCCAGAACGACCAAATTTAAATCATTTATCCTATAGAAAATTTAAAACAGCTAACAAGACATTTAATCCATTAGCTGATTGGATAATCCCACCTAGGAGATATCACCCTCTAGGGTATAAGTCTCAACCTGCATTATCAGTCATTTCTAGTTTTACTTTTCAGCCAAACCAAGGACCCAAGGTAACCTGGGTCAAGAACAATTGAGCTTTATTGTTTAATGCAGGTACATGTGAAGAGATGTCCAAGGCTAAGTCAGATATGGTACCTGGACAGTGGCTGCTCCAAGCACATGACTGGCAGCAAAGCAAATCTCTCCAACTATAAGTCCAAGCTAGGACCAAAGGTGATATTTGGAGACTCAAAGAGTGGTCAGTCAGAAGGGTATGGAAGAGTAAGCATTGGAGCAGTGACCTTCAAAAAGGTGACATATGAAAGAGGACTTAAACATAACCTCATATCCATAAGTCAATTATGTGATGAAGGTTATCAGGTACATTTCAACTCTACCTCTTGTTCTATTATAAATGATAAAAACCAAATTGTTTTAATTGGACTTAGACAAGGAAACATATATTTAGTAGATTTCATTTCTGCCACAACTGATATTTGTTTACTCAATATCTCTAGTAACCAAAATGAGTTATGGCACAAAAGGCTAGGACATGTAAACCTTAAGAACATATCTAGTTTATCTAAAGACAACCTTGTTAGAGGTTTACCTTCTGGTCCCTACAAGAAGGAAAGCCTATGCAGGGCTTGTCAACTAGGTAAGCAAACTAAAACTAGTTTCAAATCCATTAATAAAAGTGATTCACCTAGGATATTGTATCTGCTTCATGTGGATCTTTTTTCCCCATTGCAGTACAAAGCCTAGGAGGGAAGTCTTACACCTTAGTCATTATTGATGATTTCTCCAGATTCAGTTGGGTAGCCTTCCTGAGAGCTAAGTCAGATACATTCAAAGTTCTTATAGATTTTCTCAGGACCATACAGATTGAGTTCTCTACTCATGCTGCATTGATCAGAAGTGATCATGGCACAGAGTTTGAGTCTCTTCTTATGCATGAGTTCTGTGAGAAGAAAGGTATCAGGCAGTGCTTCTCAGCTCCTACAACTCCCCAACAAAATGGGATTGCTGAAAGGAAAAATAGGACACTCATTGAAGCTGCAGGTACATTGTTAGCAGATGCTTACATGCCTCTATCCTTTTGGGCAGAAGCTGTAAACACAGCTAACTATGTCCTGAATAGATGTCTTATACATAAACTGAAACATAAGACCCCCTATGAATTACTTAAAGAAAAGAAACCTAAAATCACTTACTTTAAAGTTTTTGGTTGCATATGTTACATCCACACCAATAACAAAAGATACATTAGAAAATTTTAGGCTAAGGCTGAAGAAGGGATTTTTCTAGGATATTCCCAAGTAAGCAAGGCCTATAGGGTTTTCAACAAATCTTCCCTTAAAATTGAAGAATCTGTCCATGTGTCTTTTGATGAAGCTAACATATCTTATAAGGAGAAAGACATTTCTACCAATAGTCTTTTGCAGGTTTCACCACAGTGTGAGTCTATGGATGGACTAAACCTTACCCAAGAGGTTCCAACTCATCCCACTCCACAGGCTGCTGAAGATAGTGAAGAGGAAATCCAAGAGGAAGTAACTGAACTTCCATCAACAGCCAGTACCATTCCTCAAGAGGAATTATTTACAGAAGCTGTTGCTCAACCAACTCCACAAACTGATCTTGTCACACTTAGAGATCACCCCAGATCTCAAGTGATTGGAGACATTTCAGTTGGTGTACAGACAAGAAATCAGCTCAATCAAGACTTGATGCATGCCTGTTTTCTCTCCCAAATTGAGCCTCTCACCATCCATGAAGCTGAGCAAGATCCCCACTGGATTCTTGCAATGCAAGAGGAACTAAATCAATTTGAGAGATGTAGAGTTTGGGATTTGGTTCCAAGACCCCATAACTACCCAGTTATTGGAACCAAATGGGTCTATAGGAACAAATTAGATGCACAAGGGAACATAGTAAGGAACAAGGCTAGACTGGTTGCCCAAAGATATAGGCAAGAAGAAGGAATAGACTATGACCAAACCTTTGCCCCTGTTGCAAGGTTGGAGGCCATTAGAATATTCCTATCCTATGCAGCATACAAAAAGTTCAAGGTATTCCAGATGGATGTTAAGAGTGCCTTTCTGAATGGTGTACTTCAAGAAGAGATTTATGTAGAACAACCTCCAGGTTTTATCTCTCTAACTCAACCCTCTTATGTTTACAAATTGCATAAAGCTATCTATGGTTTAAAGTAAGCTCCAATAGCTTGGTATGTGACCCTAGCTAGCTTTCATTTAGAGCATAAATTTACAAGAGGAACCATAGATAAAACCCTTTTCACTAGACATCATAAGGACCATATTTTATTGGTACAAATATATGTGGATGACATTATTTTTGGGTCTACTGATCCCAAATTGTGCTAGAGGTTTGCTGACCTCATGCATTCCAAATTTGAGATGAGTAGCATGGGTGAGCTTTCCTACTTCCTTGGTCTCCAAGTGAAGCAGCTTCCTGATGGTATCTTCCTCTCCCAATCTAAGTATGCTAAAGAGCTTATTAAAAAGTTTGGGATGGGTGATGCCTCAGGAATGAAAACACCTATTGCTACCAATGCTATTGTGGATTCTGATGCAGCAGGGAAACTTGTAGATCAGAAACATTATAGGGCAATTGTTGGATCCCTATTATACTTAACAGCTAGCAGGCCTGACGTAATGTTTGCCACATGCCTTTGTGCTAGATTCCAAGTGAATCCTAAAGAATCTCATCTTATTTTTCTAAAAAGGATTTTGAGATATATAAAGAGTTGTCCTAGTTTAGGACTCTGGTATCCTGTAGAGTCAGAATTTGAGTTAACTGGATACTCAGATGTTGACTATGCTGGATGTAGAGTGGACAGGAAAAGTACCTCTGGAACTTGCCAGTTCCTGGGTATGAGACTTGTCTCTTGGTTTTGCAAAACGCAGACATCTGTGTCTACATCAACTGCTGAGGCAGAGTATATGGTTGCTGGAAGCTGCTGTTCACAGATGCTATGGATACAAAACCAACTCCTAGATTATGGTATCAACTTAAATAATTCAACCTTATTTTGTGATAATACAAGTGATATTGCTATAGCTCAGAATCCAGTTCATCATTCTAGGACTAAACATATTGAAATAAAACATTATTTCATTAGAGATAATGTGGACAAAAAGAAAATTAACTTGATCCACATTCCTACTGATCTACAGAAAGTAGATATCTTCACCAAGCCTTTAGATGAGAAAACCCATCTGTTCTTTATAAATCAACAGGGAATGATTGATGGAGAAGAGTTAAATTAATTTTTGTCTGCATTCGACGAATTTTCCAGAGTTCGTCGAACGGAGTTCGACAAATTAGGGAAAGTTTGAGAGATTCAAGTCGACCGGAGATCGACGAATTCTCTGTGTGGAAACAATTTTTGTCGACCGGAGATCGACAAACCTTGCTTCAGAAACCATTTCGTCGAACGGAGTTCGACGAACTGTTTTCAATTCTTCTGAATGGGTTTGACGAACTACTCACCTGTAACTTATTTCGTCGATCTCAGTTCGAAGATCTGTCTCTTTTCGTGGAACGGAGCTTGTCGATTCATATTCTGAAAATCTTATATCTAGGTTTTCTTCGACCTCCGTCCCGTGCTTTCAGTTCCTTTTCTCTTGATCGTCGTTTTCTCTGTGATTATCTTTGCAGGTCATCAATGGCGATTCCTCACGGAGAACTTGCGGCGATGAAGTTTGATGCAGCATTCTCCATGTACTTTGAGTCCTTCCAACATTCCGATCCAATTTTTCTGTATATCCTTGAATTACTTGAAGAATTGCATCTCAAGGATTTCATGACATGCAGCATCAAGCTACACTCAACCGAGATAAGAGAATGGGTGTACACTGCCACAGTTTCTGAGGACGGAAATCTGACAGGAAATATTGGAAACACTATCGTTTCCCTGTCCCTAGCAGTACTCTCTGAAATTTTTGGACTGATCAATGGGGAAGACAACTTGGAAATGGACGCTGAGGAATATGCTGATATGTTGAAAGTAATGGGTTTCTTTGGCAACAACCCTAATAAGCTTATGAAGAAACAACTGTCAGCCGCCTATCAATTTTTGGCCGACATTATAGGGAAAATTCTGATGGGCAAGCACTCGGCACATGACTATATCACTCACCATCAATTCCTGATCATGTGCGCAGTGCTCAATAAGCGTCAGGTCGATTGGGGCATGGTTTTCTTTGACCTAATCAAGAAGAGAACTAGCAAGAAGGAAGTCTGCTACGGCAGAATCCTGGGGATTTTCCTCCAGGAAAAGGCCAGTGAATGTTTGGTCTCCCCGACCACATTCATCAATGCTAGCAAGCGCCTCACCTGTGCCTTGTTTGGCCGATGGGAGAGAACAATCACCAAACCCTCCAAGGGTTCCTCCTCCTCCATCAATGCTTCTGAGAGCACCAGGACCGTCAAGGTCACTCCCCACCCTGACACTGAAGAGGCCATTCCACCTACCAAATCTCTTCCCACTCCTCCTGCACCTCAATTGACTCAACCTCACCATCAATCTCCACCGCCTGATCTTACACATATCCCTACACCTCCAGTTTCCCCCACTGAAACACATATTCCCTCTCTGCTGCCCCCTTTTCATTCAGGGGCCTGGCTCTAGGATCTCCTGAACCCAGGCAGGGAGAGATGCTCCATGATGAAGCTGGTGCAGCAGCTGCAGAAGTGGATACAGTTCATACAGATACAGATACTGCAGATACAGTTTTTGACACTACAGATACAGTTAATACAATGCTTGATAATGCAGTTACAGATACAGCAATTGATTTTATTTAATTCATGGACACTCACAGTAGCTTTGATGAGTAAGTGGATTCAATAACAACTGCTGGTGATTTCCTTATAAATCCCACATTTAATTTATCTGAGATACTTCATATCTTTGATCCTGTGTATGTAAGACCCCCCCCCCCCCCCCTCCCGGATCCCAAAACACGGCACGAAGAGGGAGTCTTATGCCCGGAACAGCCGCCTTGCGGTAGCATTAGCACACGGGCTAACCTGTACCACAAGACGCCTATTCCGCCGGCTACAACAATATCAATAATTCATGCCAACCCAACCAATAAATAAGCAAGAAGAAGTCAAATCCACACTAAGTTATAATGTCCAAAACATCAATAAAGAGAAGCTAAAACATGCTTCTACAATATATCAGAGTACAGCTAAACAATGCCCAAACGGGCTACATCAGAGTAAGCAAAACACTAACATCGGTAACAGACGGTATCGACGGCACCGTCACGTTAGGCCCTGTCGTCCTGGCCTGGCTGTCCTGCTGCGTAGTCTGCGGCTGCTCTACCTGCGGCGTGACCTCCTAAAAAGGAAGACGTAGCAACCGTTAGTCGAAACGACTAAGTGGTTTCACATCCGCTCCCCCGGCGACTCCTCGGCACCGGGCGGAGAAAAAGAACAAGAGTATAGTATATGTAACAAGTAAGCAAGTAAAGGAAGTACAAGCAGGTGACATGGTACATGAGTATCAATGTATAACTAGCAGTTCTACAAAAGCTATCAATATGTAAACTAACAATTCTACAAGAGCCATCAAGGTATAATAACAAGTGTAAGAAAGCTTCAGCAGGAAAGTAACTTAACTTATAAGAATGCCCATACAAACTTATAAGTTAAGGATCGGGTTACATAAAGTAACTCATCGTATAAGAGTGCCCATACAAACTTATACGATGAGGATCTTGTTGTGCAATGATATGAAATGCTATGAATGCTATGCAATGACTCACCCATGCACACCCATGCAATTGCTATGTCGACACAGACTGTAGTTCCCACTTTTCGAGCAGGTAGCTAACCTCTCAGGCATCAGCCGCCGTGGCCAGGCGGTGACAGTAGAACGGGCACTTCTACTACTAGGCGGGTATCACACTACTTCACCTAGGCCTCCGTACGCCTCAACGCTAAGAACACAACAGCGGAGCCCCTGCGTACTATGGCCCAGCGGGGTCTTGGGTAGATGTGCACCAAGAACACAGCCCGAACTGGCCTTGCGTGACCCGGAAGGGGCCTCGGAAGAAAGCACGAGGACACAGCCCAACCGTTCACATGGCCGGAGGGGCCTCGGGACGTGAACACCGAGGACACAGCCCAAACCGACCAAGTCTAACTGTCAACTCCCGTCGGTGTGACGACTGGCGAGCCCGTAGACCTGCCACACTATCCTTAACCCGGGATTACGACACCGCGTGTCGACTCACACCACATGCAAACACCATATCAACACAACATGGAAGGGGCCTCGGAAGTAAACACGAGGGCACAGCCCAACCATCCATCCGCACCCTATCTCAACACAACCAAAACAAGTGGCGGTCAACACCGCACTTACGAACTTACACAATACTACCCGTAGGGAGACAACGCTCTAAGTATTGGTCCACTAGACTCATTTCATTAGTCAAACATATCCATGGCCATGGTCTATTCATCTATATGACTTCCCAAATGATGACAATGTAAAGTAACGTAATGCGCATATAAGATCTATCACATCATCCTTTTTAGTAATATCATAACTTAAACATGAAGTGTACCATATTCAATCTTTCAATTCCTACCAGTTCAATTCTTTTAAACAAGTTTGTTTCACAATTTGGTAATATGAAATATGATTAATAAGATACTTCAATCACACAACAAATGATTAATCATAAGGGTTCATCCAAGGCAAGTATCTTGCATTAATAATTTCACCGAAACAAAATCCATTTTTCCATTAAGCCCAGAATTTAGGCGCAGGTTGAATCTGGTCAGCAACTTCGACCGGAGATTCCCGAGGCTACAGGAATCCGGTGAAGTCGTGTAACCCCTCGATGGAAAGGTATTTCCATGGACTACATCTTTCATATTCAGAGCTCAACCCAGATTTGACATTATCCTACTTGAAATCGGACTTGAAGTCCGCTGCGTACAGAACACAGTTTCTGCATGCAGGATTTGTAAAACCCCATTTTCGTTTAGACTTTCCCGTGGCTACAGACACCACCTGAAGTCGTGCAACCACTCGTTGGAAAGGTATTGCCAAGGGCTTCAACTTTCGTGTTTAGCCGAAAGCCCAGATCTGACCTTATCCATAGGGAAAATGGCCTAGAAGATCGCTGCGCGCAGAATACAGATTCTGCGCGCATCTTAAAGGAAAATGAACGGCATCGGTTCGTCTTCCTCGTCAAGGCGATCGTTCCTAAATTTTCCAGAAATATTCTCCTCCCTTATTCAACCTCAAAGGCCATAAACTCCTCACGAAACCATTCACCCATCATCGTATTGAAGAAAAGGGGAAGGGTTGAAGAGATCTAAAATCTAGGATTCAAATCCTAGCATGGCCAAACCTAGAATCTTCTCCTCTCCATCAAGTTCTCTTGAACCGATGTCTCTCCTAAATACCTAAGATCTAGCACCAAGGGAGAGGGTAGGAAACTCACATTGGCTCCAGCGGTACCACCATTTCTCGCCATGGATCGCGTAGTTCTCCTCGGCGACATCTTCTCTTTCACGGCGATGGCGGATCTCCTTCGGTAGGACTTGCTCCTGCAGTTTTCCCTCTCACAGGAGTTCTCACTGGAAATAGGGTATGAAAAGAGCATGAAAACGGCTAGGGTTTTTTGTCCCTTATATAAATAAAATATGACACGGGTAGGGACACGGCCGTGTCCGTACCCGTGTCCCGCTTCCGCGAAACGGCTGTGGCGGTTTCCATGTCGATTCAATGCTTGACACGGGTAGGGACACGCCCGTGTCCCAACCCGTGTTCACATGACACGGCCGTGTGCCTGGCCGTGTCATTGGCCGTGTACTTCTCGGGTTGCATCTCGACACTTCTCGTCGAGCTCAACTCGACGCACACGGGTAGGGACACGGCCGTGTCACTACCCGTGTCCCTTGGTGTCGACACAGCTCGACGATCTCGACACGGGCGTCGAGCTCAACTCGACGCACACGGGTAGGCACACGGCCGTGTCCCTACCCGTGTCCCTTGTTGTCGACACTGCTCGACGATCTCGACACGGGTCGTCGAGCTCAACTCGACGCACACGGGTAGGCACAAGGCCGTGTCCCTACCCGTGTCCCTAGGTGTCGACACTGCTCGACGATCTCGACACGGGTCGTCGAGCTCAACTCGACGCACACGGGTAGGCACACGGCCGTGTCCCTACCCGTGTCCCTAGGTGTCGACACTGCTCGACGATCTCGACACGGGTCGTCGAGCTCAACTCGACGCACACGGGTAGGCACACGGCCGTGTCCCTACCCGTGTCACTTCCTTTTTACACTGATTCTCCACTTCTCCACAAGTGCAGTCCAATTCCCTGCACTCTCAGGACTCAAGTCAACCCTCCTGACTCAAAACACACGCACTAGGGGCCTAGAGCGATTCGGGACGTTACAAATCCTATAAACAAAATAAAAGATTTCGTCCCCGAAATCAGGTTTAGGTTGTGGGGAGAAGTGTATAACAGGAAATTTAACATATGCTTTTAAATAAAATTACCTTGAGCAAACAACTCCGGGTAGCGTTGCCGCATTAAATCCATTGGCTCCCAAGTGTACTCCTCCTTCCCATGATTCATCCATTGCACCTTCACTAAGGGAACACTTTTGCGGCGTAATGTTCTTGTCTCGCTGTCAACAATTCGTACCGGCTCTAGTCGCACAGTCCTATCTGATGCCACCGCACCATCAGTAGTGGGAATATACTGGTCGGGCCGCAACAGTGCTTTTCGAAGCGACGATACATGGAACACGTCGTGAAGATTTTCCAGTTCCGGTGGTAACTCCAACCGATAGGCCAACGGGCCAATCCTTTCCAATATAGTATAAGGCCCAACATACCTCGGGCTGAGCTTTTTCACTCCACGCACCCGCGAAACTCCATGCATCGGCCGAATCTTAAGGAACACTTTTTCGCCCACTTGGAACTCCACCATCCGGTGCTTTTTATTGTAATACTTCGCCTGTCGACTTTGAGCCTCCAACATGCGATCCCGTATCAATCTGACCGCCGCATCAGTATCATCTATGTATTCGTTTCCCAATGCCTTCGGATCTTCATCTTGTACCCAAGACAAGGGAGTCCTGCACCTTCTTCCATAAAGGGCTTCATGGGGCGCCATGCCGATGCTCGCCTGATGGCTATTATTATAGGAGAATTCCACTAGTGGCAAGAGCCTTTCCCATGGCTCTCCTCTGTCCAACACACATAACCTCAATAAATCCTCCAGTGTTCTGATGGTCCGCTCTGACTGCCCGTCCGTCTGTGGATGAAATGCGGTACTAAAGGTTAGGCGTGAGCCCAAATACGCCTGTACCGCCTTCCACTCATTGGATGTAAACCGACCATCCCGATCTGAAACAATTGTCTTGGGCACGCCATGATACCGTACAAATTGCTCCACAAAAAGGCGTACCAAAGCATCCACGTGTGCTTCCTTCTTCATTGGAATGAACCGGGCCACCTTTGTCAGTCGATCCACAATAACCCATACTGAATCATTCCCGGAGCGGGAACGAGGTAACCCATGAACAAAGTCCATGGAGATATCCTCGAACTTCCATTCGGGGATGGGCAATGACTGCAACAAACCACCGGGACTCCTGCATTCAGCCTTCACTCTTTGGCAAGCTTCGCAATGTGTAACATAGTAGCGGACATCCTTCTTCATTCCTGGCCAACACATGGTCTTCCGCAGTCCGGCGTACATCTTAGCAATACCCGGATGCACTGAATATTGAGAGGAATGCGCCTCTCTCAATATATCTTCCCGAATTTTGCCGCCCTTGGGAATATAGAGTCGGCCACGAAAATAAATGAGGCCGTCTTTGAGTATGTACTCATCGGTGGTCCCATCTTCAATTGCCTTGATTGCCGGGGCCAAGGCCGCATCCATTCCTTGCTCCACCCGAATCCGGTCTCGGATATCACAAACTATGCTCATGTTGGCCAAATACTCCGCATACTCTGCCGAAGGATCCTTGAATACTAGAGTAATTTCCATCTCCTCGATCATCCGAGCCAACTCCATGCTCATCAGCCGAGACTCTGGGCTAGAGCCTGGCACTTTTCTACTTAAGGCATCGGCTACCGAGTTCGCTTTCCCGGGGTGGTAGTTCATGGTGAACTCGTAGTCGCATAGAAATTCCAACCACCGCCGTTGCCTCAGGTTCAACTCCTTCTGAGTGTGAACATACTTCAAGTTTTTGTGATCGGAAAAGATCTCGCAGTGCACGCCATATAAATAATGCCTCCAGACTTTCAAAGCGAACACCACTGCTCCCAACTCCAAATCATGAACCGGGTAATTAATTTCATGTTTCTTTAACTGCCTCGAAGCATATGTGATCACGTGCCCATGCTGCATCAATACCGCTCCCATCCCTTGATATGAAGCGTCCGTGTAAACTTGAAATCCTTCCTTCCCCGACGGAAGTGCAAGGATGGGGGCGGAGGTAAGCCTATCCTTCAGCTCTTGAAATGCCGCTTCACATTGAGGTGTCCACTCAAATGGCACTCCCTTCTTCGTCAAGGAGGTAAGAGGAAGGGCAATCTTGGAGAATCCTTTCACGAACTTGCGGTAGTACCCAGCAAGTCCAAGAAAGCTTCGTACATCAGCCGCCGACTTCAAGGGCGACCACTCCTTCACGGCTCGCACCTTCGCTGGATCCACCGCTAATCCTGCTCCACTGATCACATGCCCCAAGAAGGCTACCTCCTTAAGCCAGAATTCACACTTGCTAAACTTGGCATACAAGGCATGCTCCTTCAATTTCTTCAAAACCAAGGTCAGGTGCTCGACATGCTCTTCCTCCGTCTTTGAGTAGACCAAGATGTCGTCGATGAAAACAATGACGAAGATGTCCAAATACGGTTCAAACACCTTGTTCATCAAACTCATGAAGGCCGAAGGGGCATTTGTGAGCCCAAACGGCATTACTGTGAACTCATACAAACCATATCTCGAACTGAATGCTGTTTTCTGAATGTCCCCCTCATGTATCCTCAACTGATAGTACCCGGAGCGCAAATCCAATTTAGAAAACCAATGTGCTCCCACTAGTTGATCGAACAACTCATCGATCCGCGGTAGTGGATAAGTGTTCCGCACCGTCAACCGATTGAGTTCCCGATAATCTATGCACAATCGCAGTGTTCCATCCTTCTTCTTCACGAACAGCACAGGGGCTCCCCATGGTGATGAACTGGGGCGAACGAACCCTGAATCCACCAGTTCCTGCAATTGAACTCTAAACTCCGCGAGTTCTTTCGGAGCCATTCTGTACGGAGCCCTGGATACAGGCTTGGCACCTGGTACTAGATTGATCTGGAAGTCAACCTCTCTATGCGGAGGTAATCCTGGTAGCTTCTCAGGAAATACCTCAGGAAAATCCCGCACTACCCGTACATCCTTTAATTCCAACGCTGCTTCCTTCAACTCGAACCAGATCATGAAGACCTCATCCCCCTTCATATGAGCCTTTACAGCCTGAATAGAAGATAATATCATACGTGGCGCGAAGCCAATACCTTGGAAGATGACGTCAGAGTCTCCATGCCTCAAATAGATCCGCTTCTCCGCGCAGTCGATCCTCGCGAAGTGCCAGTCCAGCCATGCCATGCCCAAAATGATGTCAAACTCCGGCATCCTCAGAACCGTGGCCGGCGTATCAAAGGCCTTCCCATCAATAAATAACTCCAACTCGCACTTGGCGGTTGCGATCATCTCCGAGCCGTCCGGAAGGCGTACACGTCGGGCTATGCCAGTGAAGTACTGTACATCCCCCATGTCTTTTATGAAATCCTCGGACACAAAGGAGTGTGAGGCACCGGTATCGAACAGCGCATAGGCTGTCTTCCCGCCAATAATCACGGTGCCTAAGTACCAACAACCAAAACTTATTGCTAGTGGCTAGTAAGTTCTAATCAATTCAAGTTAGACCATGCAAATATGTAAATAAATTAAATCATACCTGCAATCACATCTTGTGGGTTCCGTTCCTGCGCCATGTCAAGCGCGTACACCTGATCCCGGGCTGGTCCGGGGTTTCCTCTTGGCGGTCCTCATCCTCGACCGCGCATATATCCTCGCCCTCGTGGAGCTGCTGGAGGGAGAGCAGGAGGGAGAGCAGGAGGGAGAGCAGGAGGGAGAGCAGGAGGGGCGTTCCCATATAGTTGCGGGCAAAAACGCCGGATGTGGCCCGGCTGGTTGCATTCGAAGCACACCAGACCACGCCGCCCTTCCGGTTGTTGGAATCGCTGAGGCTGTGGGGGTGGAGGCAACGCAGGCGGCTGCGGAACTGGATGCTCCACCCTATAGTTTCGGTGGACACGCCCTCCACCTCTTTGGTAACCTCTTCCTCCTCTGAAGTCCCGTCTCCTTCTATTACTTGGGCCGGCTTCCATCACGTCCTCCGCAGGCCTCTTGCTACATCCCATGTGGTCTGCCTCCAATCTTTTCGCCATATCAATGATCTCCGCCAAGCTACCATCCGCTATAAACAAAAGGGACTGCCTTAGGGGATCTCGCAGCCCTTTATAGAAGCGCTTGGCATAACCTCTGTCATCCAACTCATAAGAATCTGCAAACCTTGCGAGATGCTGGAATTCCCGCTGGTATTCTGTAACCGACTTTGATCCCTGCTTTAGTAGAAGGAACCTCTGCTCAAGCTCATCTCGGGCCGAAGTAGGGATAAAGTGCTCCAAGAAAACACCCGAGAATTCATTCCAACTTATCTCCGTGTAGATCCGGCCTTGGAAGGTAGAGCCCATGAGGGACTTCCACCACCTCTTCGCATGTAAGTCCAAGACGGACACTGCCAATGTCACTGCCATGTTGGCCGGGCAACGGATACCAGCCAGCAACTCTTCTATCGTGTCTAGCCATTCCTCTGTACGTATGGCTGACTCTGTCCCAAGGTAGACGGGAGGGGAGAGAGCCCGGAAGGTGCTCAGCCAGTTGGAGCTCGGGGCCTGTTGTTGCACCGGAGCCTGCTGAGCCTTAAAAGCATCAAGAATGGCGGTAAGCGTTTGCCCCAACTCAGACTGTTGGAACTGAGTGGGTATGGGAGGGGTAGGAGTACCCCCCATCGGCTCAACATGTAGTGGAACCTACACATACACGACAAATTTATGGTCAGGTTGGCTAAACGTAAGGTCAAAGTTGGACAAACTTAATGTGAATTACATATGGGCACACCACTGCTTCCGCTAAGTCAGTTTGTCCCCAAACTGACTAACCAAACGGGGGTGGCACCATTGTTGAATGACTTCTTAGTTGAGGATCGTGGCAATCTGATACCATTTGTAAGACCCCCCCCCCCCCTCCCGGATCCCAAAACACGGCACGAAGAGGGAGTCTTATGCCCGGAACAGCCGCCTTGCGGTAGCATTAGCACACGGGCTAACCTGTACCACAAGACGCCTATTCCGCCGGCTACAACAATATCAATAATTCATGCCAACCCAACCAATAAATAAGCAAGAAGAAGTCAAATCCACACTAAGTTATAATGTCCAAAACATCAATAAAGAGAAGCTAAAACATGCTTCTACAATATATCAGAGTACAGCTAAACAATGCCCAAACGGGCTACATCAGAGTAAGCAAAACACTAACATCGGTAACAGACGGTATCGACGGCACCGTCACGTCAGGCCCTGTCGTCCTGGCCTGGCTGTCCTGCTGCGTAGTCTGCGGCTGCTCTACCTGCGGCGTGACCTCCTAAAAAGGAAGACGTAGCAACCGTTAGTCGAAACGACTAAGTGGTTTCACATCCGCTCCCCCGGCGACTCCTCGGCACCGGGCGGAGAAAAAGAACAAGAGTATAGTATATGTAACAAGTAAGCAAGTAAAGGAAGTACAAGCAGGTGACATGGTACATGAGTATCAATGTATAACTAGCAGTTCAACAAAAGCTATCAATATGTAAACTAACAATTCTACAAGAGCCATCAAGGTATAATAACAAGTGTAAGAAAGCTTCAGCAGGAAAGTAACTTAACTTATAAGAATGCCCATACAAACTTATAAGTTAAGGATCGGGTTACATAAAGTAACTCATCGTATAAGAGTGCCCATACAAACTTATACGATGAGGATCTTGTTGTGCAATGATATGAAATGCTATGAATGCTATGCAATGACTCACCCATGCACACCCATGCAATTGCTATGTCGACACAGACTGTAGTTCCCACTTTTCGAGCAGGTAGCTAACCTCTCAGGCATCAGCCGCCGTGGCCAGGCGGTGACAGTAGAACGGGCACTTCTACTACTAGGCGGGTATCACACTACTTCACCTAGGCCTCCGTACGCCTCAACGCTAAGAACACAACAGCGGAGCCCCTGCGTACTATGGCCCAGCGGGGTCTTGGGTAGATGTGCACCAAGAACACAGCCCGAACTGGCCTTGCGTGACCCGGAAGGGGCCTCGGAAGAAAGCACGAGGACACAGCCCAACCGTTCACATGGCCGGAGGGGCCTCGGGACGTGAACACCGAGGACACAGCCCAAACCGACCAAGTCTAACTGTCAACTCCCGTCGGTGTGACGACTGGCGAGCCCGTAGACCTGCCACACTATCCTTAACCCGGGATTACGACACCGCGTGTCGACTCACACCACATGCAAACACCATATCAACACAACATGGAAGGGGCCTCGGAAGTAAACACGAGGGCACAGCCCAACCATCCATCCGCACCCTATCTCAACACAACCAAAACAAGTGGCGGTCAACACCGCACTTACGAACTTACACAATACTACCCGTAGGGAGACAACGCTCTAAGTATTGGTCCACTAGACTCATTTCATTAGTCAAACATATCCATGGCCATGGTCTATTCATCTATATGACTTCCCAAATGATGACAATGTAAAGTAACGTAATGCGCATATAAGATCTATCACATCATCCTTTTTAGTAATATCATAACTTAAACATGAAGTGTACCATATTCAATCTTTCAATTCCTACCAGTTCAATTCTTTTAAACAAGTTTGTTTCACAATTTGGTAATATGAAATATGATTAATAAGATACTTCAATCACACAACAAATGATTAATCATAAGGGTTCATCCAAGGCAAGTATCTTGCATTAATAATTTCACCGAAACAAAATCCATTTTTCCATTAAGCCCAGAATTTAGGCGCAGGTTGAATCTGGTCAGCAACTTCGACCGGAGATTCCCGAGGCTACAGGAATCCGGTGAAGTCGTGTAACCCCTCGATGGAAAGGTATTTCCATGGACTACATCTTTCATATTCAGAGCTCAACCCAGATTTGACATTATCCTACTTGAAATCGGACTTGAAGTCCGCTGCGTACAGAACACAGTTTCTGCATGCAGGATTTGTAAAACCCCATTTTCGTTTAGACTTTCCCGTGGCTACAGACACCACCTGAAGTCGTGCAACCACTCGTTGGAAAGGTATTGCCAAGGGCTTCAACTTTCGTGTTTAGCCGAAAGCCCAGATCTGGCCTTATCCATAGGGAAAATGGCCTAGAAGATCGCTGCGCGCAGAATACAGATTCTGTGCGCATCTTAAAGGAAAATGAACGGCATCGGTTCGTCTTCCTCGTCAAGGCGATCGTTCCTAAATTTTCCAGAAATATTCTCCTCCCTTATTCAACCTCAAAGGCCATAAACTCCTCACGAAACCATTCACCCATCATCGTATTGAAGAAAAGGGGAAGGGTTGAAGAGATCTAAAATCTAGGATTCAAATCCTAGCATGGCCAAACCTAGAATCTTCTCCTCTCCATCAAGTTCTCTTGAACCGATGTCTCTCCTAAATACCTAAGATCTAGCACCAAGGGAGAGGGTAGGAAACTCACATTGGCTCCAGCGGTACCACCATTTCTCGCCATGGATCGCGTAGTTCTCCTCGGCGGCATCTTCTCTTTCACGGCGATGGCGGATCTCCTTCGGTAGGACTTGCTCCTGCAGTTTTCCCTCTCACAGGAGTTCTCACTGGAATTAGGGGATGAAAAGAGCATGAAAACGGCTAGGGTTTTCTGTCTCTTATATAAATAAAATATGACACGGGTAGGGACACGGCCGTGTCCGTACCCGTGTCCCGCTTCCGCGAAACGGCTGTGGCGGTTTCCATGTCGATTCAATGCTTGACACGGGTAGGGACACGCCCGTGTCCCAACCCGTGTTCACATGACACGGCCGTGTGCCTGGCCGTGTCATTGGCCGTATACTTCTCGGGTTGCATCTCGACACTTCTCGTCGAGCTCAACTCGACGCACACGGGTAGGGACACGGCCGTGTCACTACCCGTGTCCCTTGGTGTCGACACAGCTCGACGATCTCGACACGGGCGTCGAGCTCAACTCGACGCACACGGGTAGGCACACGGCCGTGTCCCTACCCGTGTCCCTTGTTGTCGACACTGCTCGACGATCTCGACACGGGTCGTCGAGCTCAACTCGACGCACACGGGTAGGCACACGGCCGTGTCCCTACCCGTGTCCCTAGGTGTCGACACTGCTCGACGATCTCGACACGGGTCGTCGAGCTCAACTCGACGCACACGGGTAGGCACACGGCCGTGTCCCTACCCGTGTCCCTAGGTGTCGACACTGCTCGACGATCTCGACACGGGTCGTCGAGCTCAACTCGACGCACACGGGTAGGCACACGGCCGTGTCCCTACCCGTGTCACTTCCTTTTTACACTGATTCTCCACTTCTCCACAAGTGCAGTCCAATTCCCTGCACTCTCAGGACTCAAGTCAACCCTCCTGACTCAAAACACACGCACTAGGGGCCTAGAGCGATTCGGGACGTTACAGTGTATATGAAGCTTCCTTCAGTAGAGGTTGATAAGTCATATTTGGCTATTGTCCAGTATACCTCTCCAGCAAGTCCAGCCATTGCCAGGCAACTTTGTGACACCTTTGCTGCTCCTACCGCTGTTCCAACTCCTGTGACTATTCCAGAAATCTGCCCTGTCCCAGACTTTGTCATGGATGATTCTCCCATGCCTGATCTGGATGAGCTCATTCTGGCAGACATTGAAGAAGAGAACAAGGCAGCAGCTGCAAGCTCTGTCTCTACTGCTGTTGAACCCTCACCCTCTGAACCTTCTATCCCCCCTCAAGAAAAACCCCTTATCATTCCTGATGCTACTCTGAGGAAGTTGAATGCTCTGTATGATAACCCTCAGAGTTCAGATTCTGATGATGATGATGATGAATCAGATGAGGAGGCTGCTAAAAAGAAAAAGAAGTTGCTCTCTAAGAAAAGGAAGTCTCCTCCTCCTCCTGCACCCAAGCCAAATCCCACTGCAGACACTCTATATTATATTCTGCACAATGTTGCTCCTTACAAAGGGATGCCTGCATGGATGTGGCTATCAAAGAACCAGCAAAAAGAGAGGAAGAGGAGTAGGAGATACTCTCCTCCCCCAGTTCATAGATACAGAAAGGATCCTCCTCCTCCTCCTCCTCCAGCAGCAGGTGCCTCTGGCTCTAGCTCTCAGAGATCTGCTCCTATTCAAACTTATCAGAGACAAACAGGGAGATCCTCTTGTGGCAGTCAGCCAAGTCCACCATCCTCAGTCAGACAATAACACCCTCAACAACAGCAGCAGCACCAGGAATCAAAGGAACATGAAGCTGAAAGGCCCTATTCCCCTCCTGAAGATCCAGAAACAGCCAACACAGCTAGAATGGCAAGGTTCCAAGAGATCATTGGCTTATCTCTAATCAACAAAGCTAAAGCTGAAGGCAAGGACACAACAGGCTTAACTACTATGTCACAGTACATGAGAGATGAGCTAAAGAGATTTGGGAAAGCAAACAAGCTACTCAATGTTGATGAGTACATGCATCTTCACCCAGAAGCAGTTGTCCCCAGAGCCACTTCACTAAACATCATAGGGGCAGCTGACATGACTATGACAAAGGCTCAAGCTTCTGATTCCAAAAGGGAAATCATTTTCAAGAAGCCAGGAGATAAAGCACCAGAAGTCAAGCCAAAACAGAAGAAATCAGAGAAGTAATTTTGTGTTTTCTTTTCATTTCTGCTTCTGTTTCAGTCTATATCTTGCATTAAAACAAAGGCAGTATGTATATATATATCTATTGCATGTGTTGTAAATTCTCTGCCAGATATATCTCTTAATTTTGCTTTGTTTTTCTGTTTGTTCTTTGCTTGGAGTTTCTGTTAGTGACCTCACCCAAATAGGGGGAGATTGTTGGATCCCTAGTAGATTTGGGCTAGGTTCACTGACTTAGGATGTGACCCATCATGTATAGTCTGGGTCAAGTTTTTGTCTTAGAGTCTAGGACAGTCCTCTATCTCAACTTTAGATGGACCAGCCTTCTTCAAGACCATCAGGAACTCCAGATCTATCAGGTTTTCAGACCAAGTAAAAAGAGTTCGATGTTCGTTGAACTCAGCTCGACGAAGGAAGTTCTGCGCTCGACGATCATGAGACAATTCGCAGTGCTGAGCTCGACGAACTGCGTTCTTTGCTCGACGATCACCGGGATTTTACCTCAGGCTTATCAGGACCTCTTGAAGATTTCTCTAAGTCCAGCTTAATGCTTCGGTCGACGAATTATATTCTGAGCTCGATGAACTTGGACCTCAAGTTCACAGCTTCTCAGGTCGACGAATGCTAATTTCTACTCGACGATTTGTGTACTCAGAGAATCTGTGTCGACACTTAGGGCTTGTGTCGACACCAGGCGATTTGTGTCGACACCAGGATTTCAGTCGACACCAGCTTATGTCGACACCAGAGGATTTGTGTCGACACCAAGATCAATCTGTCGACACCAATGTTTGTCGACACAGCATTTCAGCAGATGCAGAGTATTTCGTCCAAGTCCAGAACTTTTCTCAGGTCGACGAAGTTTATTCTCAGCTCGACAAATTTAGTTCTCTGCTCAACGAATAATGTTTGTCTGATATTGAAGATTGTCTATTCAACGAATAAGACTGTCAGCTCGACGAACTCAGTTTAGCTCGACGAACTCAAAACTCAGCTCGACGAATTATGTTCTTCGGTCGACGATTCTAGACTAGGTCTTCTTCCGTTCCCGTCTCATTCCATGGCGCTGATTCCTGGACAATTAATGGAAGTTCTTTACAGTATACTACCGTTAGGATGCGCAGTTAATTCTGGATTATTACATGCCTTTTTCCCATGGAAACAGTTGGGGAAGTAATTAATTGCTGCTTCCTTTCCAGGTCGTCTGTCATTACTGCTCGATATTCAAAATTCGAATGTTTTCTTATGACAGACAGAGACATGCAGAAATAGTCAGTAATACAGAGATTCACAACACAACAACAAGAAAAAGATAGACAGTGATTAAGACAACACAAGAAAAAGAATTCATTCTTGGCCCAGAGAGAAATTGATCTAGAAGAAGAAGAAGAACACTACATCAATATCAAAAGTCTTCTTCATCTACTTTCACTCAGGATAACTTCAAGAAATAATACATTCATATCAGTTACAAGAAGTTCCTGAAGACTTTCTCTGGATCTGGAATTCTAGGTCTTTGAAGACCTATCACCCTGAAGCAGTGCTCCAGCATTCTTCCTGATCCATTCTACATCTCAGGGGGAGCAAAGCTGCTAAACAACATTCCATAAGTCTTCTCATTCGACTTGAGAAAGAGAATACCTCATCACCCTCTCACTCCACCTCTGTACAGGGTTTTAATTCCCTTCAAAATTATTCTGGTTGCAATTCTCCCACCAAAAGACTTGAGGGTTTGGTTTTTGGGAACCTGATCAAAAACCCATTGGTGCCAGGACACCTGATCAACCCCTTCCTGCAGTGGATTCCTACCAGGGTGGTAGAAGAGTGGACTACCCAGATTGGGGGAACCACTATAAAATTCTTGTGTCGTCTGGTTGCTTTCTTTTCCTTTTGTTTTCTGGCCTTGCTCTGTGAATGTGCTGTGATTGGTTAATTGTTGCATCTTGGTTTATTGTATTTGCTTCCCTGCACACACATACCTAAAATACAACAGTAGTTGTAAAAGTTTTTAAAATCACCATATACTCTATTCACCCCCCCCCCCCCTCCTCTAAAGTATATCAGATCTAGCTGCACTTTCATGTCGCCTGCCGCAGGAGGTCTGTCTCACGCTGCCTTGGAAACTATCCCCACTCCTCATGCATCTTCCAAGGAGAAAGAGGTGGGTACTTGCTTCTGCCGCTGTCATCTCTGCAATCGTGTGCTCTCTTTTGTTGACTAGTGTTTTTTCAGGGAGCTCTCGTGGTTCCGCAGCACCCGGAGAGCCCACAAGATGGTTCTGCCATCCACCGCGAGGAGTATGACTCGCATCCCTCTTCTACTCCCCCAACTACTCCCAGTGAGAGGAGGGACGACCCATCCCAGTCCGCCGAGACCTCTCGCCTCCCTGGTAAGAGACCTTCCCTCGCCCTTTTGAATCCTCTTCGCTATTCTCACACCCTTCTGCGTGCCTCTTCCACCCTGCCTCTGCACCCCTTGCGCAGATTCTCGGGCCAACTCGCCTGTTTAGGAGCAACCAAAGCGACTCTCAGTCTCGCCTCCTCCTGTAGATGGGATTGAAGATCATTTGGGTGACCCTTCGAATCCAGCGGAAATGAAGCGCAAGACAGCTGAGCTTTTTCGGAAGCACGCGCGCATCATCCATTTCTTGGCGCAGGATAAGCAGGCCGCGGAGAGGCGCATCGAATGGCTGGAGAATGAATGTGCTCGCCTATCCTTCGAAGCTAATGACGAGCTAGATGTCGATGGCACCAACCCTGAAGCCATCATTAATGAGACTGATATGCAGCTCCGTCTCGCGCGCCGTGGTCTTGAATCCATTCGCGCCTTCCACTCGCGAAGCAGACCTCCCTGCGCGGGAGCTCGCGGTGGCCGCTGGCAATGGCACCCGTATTGAAGGACGTCCATCTCGCCCTCTCTTTTCTTCTGTTTTTGAATGTTGTAATAATAGCAGTCTTGTATCGTCGTCTCGCGAAATCATGAAGAAACTGGGTGTCCGCTGTACGCGGGATGATCTCTGAATATACATTTTTACTGCTGGTTTTTTATTCTCTTTCTAATTTATATTCTTTTTTGATTATATTATATATATTCTTTTTTGATTGTGATGGGCCGCGCCGATCGAGATTTAGGAGAGAGAAACGAACGCGGACTCTTCCCCTCCCCTTATATTTTTCCCGCCCATCAATCATTGCTCTGTATCTGTTATAAATATGCCTGGCCCGGGATCAGATAGATACCGCACTTTTCACTCCTACTGCTACCCAAGCTCTTGCCTCTCTGATTCTTTCATCTCGCCTGCCCCTCTCGCCCATCTCTCTTGGTTCTCTCGCCAACTTCTCCTTTTCCTTCGTCTCGCCGAAGATCGTCTCGCCACAGAAGATGGGTAAGAAGAAGGTTGAGGAAGGTGAGGGGCGCAGTCGCTGTGGGAAGAGGTTCTCAGATCACGACTTCCCGCTTGGCCAGCTCCCTCACGAATATTATCATAGGTTTGCCCGCGAGTACCTGGGGGATGGTCTCGAGTCGCGTCCCCCTAAAGTCGGCGAGTGCATCAATACCTACTACCCGAGGGAACTCGCCTTCCCCGTCTCGCATTTTGAGGCGGGGTTGCGGCTGCCCCTTTGGCCAGAGGTAAAACAGGTCTTTAAATATTTTGGTGTCGTCCCGGCGCAGTTCAACCCTAACGCTATCTTGGTGTTGATCTCTTTCACCTGCTATATGCGCCGGGAGCGCATCGAATTCAGCTTGACGGCCTTCCGCAAGCTCTTTATCTACCACGCCAACGCCGATGGCGTCTTGTACTTCACTGGGCAGGGGCTTAAAGTGTGCGAGACGCCCAATAAGAACCACCACTGGCTCACCCGGTTCGTCTTCATCCGTGGAGATCGCGCTGATTTTGGCAGCATCCCTCTAGCGTCGGTGTCTCCGCCAGAGAGCTTCTACGCCACCCCACAGGTCAGTGGCCTAGAGAAGCTGCTGTGTGAATACCTCATCGGCAAGAACTTCGATGTCAACTTCTTGCGGCGAGGTCTCGACTCGCTTCCTCCAGTGCTCCCTGGTGAAGGTATTCTCGTTCTTTCGTTCTCGCGTCTCGCTATTTGCCGTCTCGCCGCTTAATAACCCTTGCTTTCCTTTAGGTGAGCGAATCATTCCAGCACTCCCCCCTTACAAGAGTAACATCCATCCAGCGAAGGGTCTTGATCTCGCCAACGCAGTGGCAGAGGCGGCGAGAGATTCCTTGGCGCCCATCCCGCCTAAGAGGCCCACAGGCGACACGGCCCCCTCTCGCTCCATCCCCCCCAAGAAAAAGATGAAAAAGGTCGTAGTCATCTCTAAGGAAAAGAAAGCTCCCCAAGGGAGCCCCATTTCTATAGGGGAATCTCCACCGCCCCTTTTGCCTAACCACCAGGCCGTCTCGCCTATCCGCGGGACAGTACTCCCTAATCAACCTGTTGCCGCCTCCAACCTGCCTGCTACGGCGTCCAACCAGCAAGCTGCTCTTCCTGATCAGGCGGCTGCCACCTCCTCTCGCGAAGGCGACTCTAGCCGTCCCGCCCCCTCCTCCCATATGAATTATAACCTGGGTCCCGTGGTTCATGATGCCGTCGGCGACCCAGTTCTGCTGTGGGGGCGGGACGCCAACCGCGTGTCCATCTCCACTCTCCTTCCTTCTTGGAAGGAGCAAGAGGTCCCCACCAGCCATGCCTTCGCCATGGGGTACGGCCTCTACGGCGGCCTTGATGTCGTTTCGCCTGAAAGCGAGTCCACCAAGGATCTCGTGCTGAAGACCTCCCACCATCAAATGCAGGCCTTGGAGTTCTCGCACCGCTCCTCTCGCCACCTCATTTATATCAACTCAAAGTGGAAAGCCAGTGAGGAAAGCCTGGAGGCGGAGCGAGAGAAGTCCACCGTTCTCGCGAAAAGGCTATCCGAGGCCGAGTCAATTCTCGCGAAGGCCCAAGGCGGTGTGGTAAGCCTTAGACTTTTTCCTTTGGCTTTTTCTTTTTCAATCATCCTTGGCTAACTACTGGGTCATATCGCAGGATGCCGAGACGGCGGAACTACTGCGCTCGCGCGTGACGGCTTTAGAGGAGGAGGTCCGGGGATTAAAAGCTGAGAATGCGCGTCTTCAGGCTGACGTCGCGTCGTCGTCTCGCCGCGAGCCCTTAGAGACGCCTCCGCCACATTACTCTCATGAGGAAGTCGAGGAGCAGTGCCGAGACGCTGGCGTTCGGGCGGTAGAGCTGGTGCTGCAAATGATGAAGGATCTGTGGGTTGTAAAAGACGATTTTGAAACTGTGACTGCTCGCGACTTGGTCCCCGAACTCTATAGCGAGGAGAGCGATGATTCTTCATCTTGCGAGGAGGATTGACGTGCCGATTCCAAGATTTAGAATCACTCTCTCCTCCACCTTTCATTGTTGTAAAACTTTAAATCATATATTTTTTCTGGTATCTGTCAACTAACGAGCGAATGCTCATTTTTGTCCTATCTCTATTTTTTGTTCTTTATTTTGTGAAATTAATCCTTGGCTTGTTCTGTCCTGCGAGACGGTGCTACCCCTCCGTATCGCCGCCTAGCTCTTTCTGTATTGTCTTTTTCTCTAATTTACGCGAGATGACTCCTTGATGCGCTCACACCCGCGAGACGACGCGATACCTTGTCTCGCGAGTGTCCCTTCGCAAATGGCGAGACGATCCTCGAGACCGCCCACTGCGAGTGCCGCCACTCGCCTTACTATTCCCCCTTTTGCCTTAGTTTATTTTTTTCTCCCTAGGGCTAAGCTGAGATGCTAAGGTGTAATGTCGCTTTAAGAAGACTTTCCACACTATTCTGCCAAAGTGAATTTATTTCCCTGCCAGCTTGACGTGAGCCTGAGCAGCGGGTCTACCTGGGGCCGAGCCGAGCTCGAGGTGCCGATGAAGATACCTCGATCCAAACCTAACCTATCCTAACCTATCCCCCACAGGCGAGCCTTCGAACCTGCCAGCTAGATGAGAGCCTGCGTAGCGGGTCTACCTGGGGCCGAGCCGAGCTCGGGGTGCCGATGAAGATACCTCAATCCAAACATATCCCCCACAGGCGAGCCTTCGGACCTGCCAGCTAGATGAGAGCCTGCGTAGCGGGTCTACATGGGGCCGAGCCGAGCTCGGGGTGCCGATGAAGATACCTCAATCCAAACCTATCCCCCACAGGCGAGCCTTCGGACCTGCCAGCTAGATGAGAGCCTGCACAGCGGGTCTACCTGGGGCCGAGCCGAGCTCGGGGTGCCGATGACGTTCTCAAACCAAACCTATCCCCCACAAGCGAGCCTTCGGACCTGCCAGCTAGATGAGATCCTGTGCAGCGGGTCTACCTGGGGCTGAGCCGAGCTTGGGGTGCCGATGAAGATACCTCAATCCAAACCTATCCCCCACAGGCGAGCCTTCGGACCTGCCAGCTAGATAAGAGCCTGTGCAGCGGGTCTACCTGGGGCCGAGACGAGCTCGGGGTGCCGATGAAGATACCTCAATCCAAACCTATCCCCCACAGGCAAGCCTTCGGACCTACCAGCTAGATGAGAGTCTGCGCAGCGGGTCTACCTGGGGCCGAGCCGAGCTCGGGGTGCCGATGAAGATACCTCAATCCAAACCTATCCCCCACAGGCGAGCCTTCGGACCTGCCAGCTAGATAAGAGCCTGCACAGCGGGTCTACCTGGAGCTGAGCCGAGCTCGGGGTGCCGATGAAGATACCTCAAACCAAACCTATCTCCCATAGGCGAGCCTTCGGCCCTGCCAGCTAGATGAGAGCCTGCGCAGTGGGTCTACCTGGGGCCAAGCCGAGCTCGGGGTGCCGATGAAGATACCTCAATCCAAACCTATCCCCCACAGGCGAGCCTTCAGACCTGACAGCTAGATGAGAGCCTGCGCAGCGGGTCGACCTGGGGCCGAGCCGAGCTCGAGGTGCCGATGAAGATACCTCAATCCAAACCTATCCCCCACAGGCGAGCCTTCGGACCTGCCAGCTAGATGAGAGCCTGCGCAGTGGGTCTACCTGGGGCCGAGCCGAGCTCAGGGTGCCGATGAAGATACCTCAAACCAAACCTATCCCCCACAGGTGAGCCTTCGGACCTGCCAGCTAGATGAGAGCCTGCGCAGCGGGTCTACCTGGGGCCGAGCCGAGCTCGGGGTGCCAATGAAGATACCTCAATCCAAACCTATCACCCACAGGCGAGCCTTCGGACCTTCCAGCTAGATGAGAGCCTGCAAAGTGGGTCTACCTGGGGCCGAGCCGAGCTCGAGGTGCCGATGAAGATACCTCAATCCAAACCTATCCCCCACAGGCGAGCCTTCGGACCTGCCACCTAGATGAGAGCCTGTGCAGTGGGTCTACCTGGGGCCAAGCCGAGCTCGGGGTGCCGATGAAGATACCTCAATCCAAACCAATCCCCCACAGGGGAGCCTTCGGACTTCCCAGCTAGATGAGAGCCTACGCAGTGGGTCTACCTTGGGCCGAGCCGAGCTCGGGGTGCCGATGAAGATACCTCAATCCAAACATATCCCCTACAGGTGAGCCTTCGGACCTGCCAGCTAGATAAGGGCCTGCGCAGCGGGTCTACCTGGGGCCGAGCCGAGCTCGGGGTGCCGATGACGTTCTCAAACCAAACCTATCCCCACAGGCGAGCCTTCGGACCTGCCAGCTAGATGAGAGCCTGCGCAGCGGGTCTACCTGGGGCCGAGCCGAGCTCGGGGTGCCGATGAAGATACCTCAATCCAAACCTATCCCCCACAGGCGAGCTTTTGGACCTGCTAGCTAGATGAGAGCCTGCGCAGCGGGTCTACCTGGGGCCGAGCCGAGCTCGAGGTGCTGATGAAGATACCTCAATCCTGCCATTAGGACTTCATAATAGGCAATAAATAAGAGATAATTTTAGAAATATATTATATTGATCATGCTTTGAGTACATATCTTCTGCTCTCCCTTTTCATGGGTAGAAGTGTTTTAAGTCATCCCCACTCCAGGAGTGGCTCAAGGTCCTACCCTCCACATCCTGGAGGTATTAGCCTTCTGCTTTTAACACTCTCTCTACAATATAAGGTCCCTCCCAATTTGGATTGAGCTTTCCCACCGGGGCAGACCTCCCTGCCGCATCAACCTTTTTTAGTACCAGATCTCCCTCCACGAATTGCTTTATCCTGATATGCTTGTTGAAGTGCTTTGCCATTCGACGCTTGATCTCTTCTTGTCTGATGGCTACCACGTCTCGTAGCTCCTCTGCCAGGTCCAGAGAGAGGCGTAAGCCTTCTTCATTTTCCATCTTCCACGCCTCGTCTCCATCACCTACAGCCGTAACTCGTGGGGATCGGACCTCGAACTCCACGGGTAGGACTGCCTCACATCCATGAGAAAGCTTGAAGGGAGTCTCGCCGGTGGCCGTGTTCGGGGTTGTTCTCAAAGCCCACAGGACCGAGGGGAGCTGCTCTACCAAATTCCCTCTCAAATTCTCCACCTTCTTTTTTAGCAGGTTTACGATAATCTTGTTTGCCGCCTCCACCTGACCGTTACTCCTGGGGTGGTGGACGGAGGCAAACCTGAGGTCGATGCCCAGCTGAGTGCAGAAGCTGATGAACTCTTCACTAGCAAACTGAGGACCGTTATCCGTGACGATGGCCTGAGGCAACCCATTCCTGCAGATGATCTCCCCCCAGACAAAGTTCCTGATGACTTGGTATGTTACCTTTGCTAGCGCCTTAACCTCCAGCCACTTGGAGAAGTAATCTATCATAACCAGGAGGAATCTTCTTTGTCCACTAGTTGGAAGGAAATGCCCAACTAAATCGATCCCCCAAATGGTGAAAGGCCATGGTGCTGTGATACTTCGGAGCCTTTGAGCCGGCAAGAGCTGGAGGGGGGCGTAGAGCTGGCATTTTCTGCACTTCCTTGCAAACTCTTCTGCGTCCTTCCTCAGGGTAGGCCAGAAATACCCCTGTCTGACCACCCTTGCTTCCAACATCCTCCCTCCGGAATGACTACCACATTCCCCGGAGTGTACCTCCTCCAAAACGTGTCTGGTCTCCTCCTCCGTCACTCATCGAGCTAGGAGACCCGAAAGCATCCCCCGGTGCAATCCTCCTTCATGCATGAGATAATGAGCTGCCTTATGCCGGAAGTTTCTTGCCTCCTTGATCCCCTCAGGGAGGGTTCCTGTCAAGAAGAAGGTAACGAAGGGATCCACCCATGAGGGTCGCCGATCGACCTCCATTAGCTCCCCCTCTTTGATCGCTGGATAGAATAAATCAGTCAGGGTACCCCCTCCCCGAGGTCCGAACATAGCCAATCGATCGGCAGAGGCACTCTCTCCTCGGGGGACGTGTTGAATGGAGAACGTCCGGAACCCCCCGATGATTGCCCTCACCTTGGACAAATACTTCACAAGGGTGGGCTCCCGAACTTCGAACTCTCCTCGAATATAGGATGCCACCACCAATGAATCCGTGAAAGCCTCAACGTCATTAATCTCGAGCTCCTTTGCCAAACGAAGGCCGGCTATCACTGCCTCGTACTCTGCTTGGTTGTTGGTTGCGGGGAAATGAAAAACAACCGCTTGCTCTATGGTCACCCCTTGAGGACTTGTCAATACCACCCCTACTCCGAGGGAGTGCTTTCCCGAGGCCCCGTCAACCGTCATCTTCCATGCTTCCTGTGGCCGCGACTCCTCGGCCCCGACTTCTGCAACGTAGTCTGCCAAGAAGTCGGCCATTACCTGTGCCTTGATGGTAAGCCTTGGCACGAACGAAATGTTGAACTCACTCAACTCGATAGACCACTTGGCCAGCCTACCCGAGTGCTCCACTGCTTCGAAAATCTTACGGAGAGGATGGTCTGTCACCACCCTGATTGAATGTGCTTGGAAATATGACCGGAGCTTCCTGGCTGAAACGATCAAGGTGTATGCCAGCTTTTCTAGGATAGGGTAACGAAGCTCCGCCTTCTTTAGGGTCCTACTAACATAATAAATGGGTAGCTGCCTTTTCCCCTCTTCTCTGACCAGGACAGAGCTCACCGCTTCTGCTCCTACCCCTAGGTACAAGGTTAGATGTTCCCCCTTCTTTGGGCTATGAAGCAGAGGAGCCAGGGAGAGCCGCTCCTTCAGTCTTTGGAAAGCCTCTTCACACTCCGCGGTCCACTCAAACCTCTGATTCCCTCATACCACTTTAAAGAAAGGTGTGCACTTCTCCCCTGACCTGGAGAGAAATCTGCTAAGGCCGGCCAGCTTTCCTGTCAAGCGCTACACCTCCTTAGCATTTCGTGGTGGTTCTAGCTCTAGAATGGCGTTTACTTTATCTTGGTTAGGCTCTACCCCTGCCGGGGTCAGAAGGTGCCCAAGGAACTTCCCACGACTTGCCACGAAAACACATTTTAAGTGGTTCAACCTCATTTTGAACTTCCTCAATGTGGCGAACGTCTCCTCCAGATCCTGGAGATGCGAGTTCACTCCATTGCTCTTTACCATGAGATCATCAACGTAGACCTCTAGGTTCCGGCCCCTCTGGCCTTGGAAAACTCGATCCATCATCTATTGGTAGGTAGCCCCTGCGTTTTTCAACCCAAAGGGCATCATGTTATAGCTAAAGCGCCCTTCCCTTGTGATGAAGGAGACATCCTTGACGTCAGGAGGGTGCATCCGGATCTTATGGTAACCTGAAAAAACATCCAGAAAACTCATAATAGAAAAACCGTCGGCTGAATCAACCAGCGCGTCGATTCAAGGCAGGGGGTAGCAATCCTTAGGGCATGATTTATTTAACAAAGAAAAGTCGATACACATTCTCCATTTTCCACCTCCCTTCTTCACCATTACTACATTGGAGATCCAGCCTGGATACTGGATCTTTGAGATGAAGCCCGCCTTCAGGAGCTTCTTGACCTCCTCACGTATTGGCTCCTCCAGCTTTATTGTGATGGTCCTCATCTTCTGGCGTATGGGGTGCACCCGGGGGTCTAGATTCAAGCGGTGGCAGGCCACGTCCGCATCGATGCCCGACATGTCTGCTGCGCTCCAAGTGAAGATGTCGATGTTGCTTTTAATGCAGGCCCGCACTCGCACCTGGTCCTCGGGGCTCAAGCCCCCGCAGATCCGCACCCTTTGTACCTGCCCTGAGCTGGTGTAGACCTCCATCTCCATCACTTCCTCGGCCGCCTCCAGCCGCGACTGCTCCCAGCCGTCCTTTGCCTCTTTCTCCAACTCCGGCTCTTCCTCCCCTCTTGCTCCCTCAACTTCCATCGCCTCACCCTGCTGCAGCTCAATTTCCACGCCTCTCCGGGCTTCCTTCTCACCCCTTTCTCCTTCCACTTTCTCCCGCCTTCCTTCATGCGGCTCTAACTCTCTGTCCCTCCTGACCTCTTGCACATCTCCTCCCCTCTGCTCCTCAGTCTCCTCTCCCCCGACATCCTCTTCGGTTCCTTCTCTTGCTTCCTCTGGGCTCACCTCCTCTTCCCTGACAGCTTCTTCACGCACTGCCATCTCTTTCTCCAACTCCTCTGCTTCTGCCATCCAAGATATGGTGTTGACCTCTGTGACGTAGCACTGCCTTGCCACCTTTGGATCCCCCCTGACCCTGACCTGCACCCCTCCGTTGTTGAACTTGAGACATTGATGAAAAGAGGAGGGGACGCAGCGAAAGGCACTGATGAGGGGATGTCCAAAGATGGCGCTGTAGCTGCTCGGGCCGTCTACAATCATGAACCTGCAGTTCTGTGACATGCCCCCCAACCTCACGTGCAGCCCTACTCCCCCTTCCACTTCTTTCCTCTCCCCGGAGAACCCGAACAACGGTCCATCCGAGGCCAAGATCCTTTTGGCTTCCACCTGCATCTCATCGAAGACCCTCTTGAAGATCACGTTTACAGAGCTCCCATTATCCACCAGGATCTTGGAGACCGTAAAGTTTTCCACTGTCGTCTGGATTACCAAGGAATCGCAGAACGGGTCCTCATACTCTGGCATGTACTCTGAAGAGAAGGTAATTTTTTCTTGCGGGGGCGGGGTTTGGGAGGTCGAGGCTACCCCCCTTCAGAACATATTCTGGAGGCTCCCCTTTCGGGTGGCCTCGATCCCAATCCCTCCATGGATTGCCTCGATTCCTCCCCGGGTTCCTACATCCACCCGGTCCTCGCACCTATCCTCCGTCTCCCCTTGTTGCACTTCCATGATCCTTACTGGCGGATCCTGCCTCCTCAATCCTCTGGCCTCTCTCATCTCCAAGAACTTTGGGCAGGTGGCCGTTGCATGACCTTCCTCCTGATGGAAGTCACAGAAAGGCAACGCCACCCCACACCTTCTTCCTTCTCCTCTTCCTCTTCTTCCTCCTCCTCGAGCTCCTCTTCCTGGACCGATCTCCATTGCCTCCTGCTGATGCTGAAGACGATCCCTCACCCCCTATCTCCATGCCGGTTTATCAAACCTCGTTGGCTCACGGAAGTTATCCCTTCCCTGGAAGCCTCCTCCTAACTCCTGGGGGCGACCCTCCTGAGGCCTCCAACCTATCCGGTTGTTCGGCTCTCGGGCCCCCCGATGATGTTGTCTTTGCTGCCCCTGACCTCGGGGTTCCTCTCTTCTTCTCTCTTCTCTCTGCTCCGTCTGCTCCCTCTACTCCTTCTGCTTTCCCGCTCCTGGTTCCTTTACATCGTCTTCTGCCAACCTGGCTAACTTCCTTGCAAACGCCGGATTGGCCCTCTCAAAATATGTCTCCTTCGCCGCCCTCTCCATGAGCTCCTCAAAAGAGAGGGGGGGCACCCTTTTCAACTCCATACTAAAGAAGCCTGGCCTCAGTCCCAGGGTAAACGCAAGCATCAGCGTATATCCAGGGACCTCCTGGACTAGGAGGATCTCCTCCGGAAACCGATCCACGTAGTGTCCCAACGTCTCATCCTGCCTCTACCTCACCAAGAACAGGCACTCCGCCTCCTTCTTACGCTTCTTCGATGTTGAAAACCTCAACAAGAAACCCCTCCGCAGATCCTCAAAACAATAGATTGACCTCGCCGGTAACTGGGGAAACCAGTCCCGCGCCTTCTCCTTCAAGGTGATGGCAAACAACCGACACTTAAACGCATCCATCATCTGCCTTATTGAAACCACGTCTTCAAACCACTGCACATGCTGTACAGGATCATCCTTCCCCAAGTAGTAGGACATGTCGGGCTCCCGGAACCCCTCCGACACCGAAGCCGAGATGACGAGCTAACTGAACGGGCTCTCGCCACCTGCTTGCCGAGAGGGCACGTTTCGCGGTCTTGGCTGGCTGGCCTGATCCGTGAGACCGTGCCCAGGGAAGAACTCTCGCACATCTGCCTCCTTCTCACCGTCTTCTGGCGGGATCTCCTTCCCGGGACGCTGGCCTTGGAAGAGTTCTCGGGCTGCCACGTCCCTCTCGCCAGCCTCCGCCGGGACCTCCTTCTCCGGGCGCTGACCAGGGGCTTTCTCACCTAAGAGCGGGACCACCTCTATCGGGACCTGAGGCGTCGCCCACTCGCTCCTTGCCGAGAAGGCCAAGCTTATGGTCTGCATGACCTCTCGCCTGAAGTCCTCCAGCATCTTCCTTATCGCCTCTTCTACCTAGGAGAGGGAACCTCCGGAACCAGATCCTTCACCTTCACCTCCTGCCATAAAACCAAACCTCAAACGTTTCTTGTATCAGCTACCTTCCAAGCTCACCGCACCAGAACTGTTGAAGCCAAAATTTGACTCCGACAAATGTTCGCAAAATAGGGGCGTAGCCGACACCTACTTGGCCCAAGCTCCGATCTCCGACTGGTCGTGAAGGACTAGAAAACTGGCCCAAAGCCGCAGCAGGGAGGTCCCACCGCTTACCCGGAAGGTCACTGAGAGCTTCCCCTCCAATGCCAAAAGCTGGGCTTGGAGTTCCTCAGAAGGCACAGAAGACAATGCCAGTAATTCTCCAGGAGTGAGAGAAGGTCTGCCTCTGAAGAACCCCTATGGGCTTATTTATAGATTTCGAAATCTGAACTGCCAATAACAAAACAGTACTGGTCTGAAATCACCAGGGTACCCCTAGCTGGGTCTGTCAACAGCCAAACTCCGTTGTTCTGAGGAGCTATATGCAGACCACTAAGGGTAAGAGGGTAAAAATACCCGGGGTAGAAGAGTAAAAAACCCCTGTCGTCATGGAAATATGAAAATGGTCTCTTCTCATCCTGGCGAGTGGAAAAGCACTTGTCGGCGAGATGGACCCCTCCGCCCGTCTCTCCAGCATCCTTTGCTATGGGGTCTTCTCGCCACTGGAGGCCTTCTCGCCGCTGGAGGCCTACTCGCCGCTGGAGGCGTACTCGCCCCCAAATGGGGCACCCTGCTTATTGAAGAGACAATTGTCTCGCCTCTTGTGAGTGGGCCCCCTGGTCCCATTCGCCTGTCTCGACTTATTTGCTCCTTGAGGGCTTCTTGCAAGCCCGAGGTTGTATAAGAACATAAGGCAAAGATACAATAGGTTTGACTGTTGGTGCTGTGGCAGAATTGGTCACTTTGCCATCGCCTGCTGGTTTAATTCCAGGAATTTTGCAACTACTAAAGTTGGCAATATGAGAAAGACCACTCATAATGTTAATACTTATAGGGGGAGTGTTCTAACAAGAGACCAAGGACCCAAACGTGTTTGGGTTCCAAAGGCAAACTGATTTATAATTGTAGGTATGTCCAAAGGCCACCAAAACGCCTATCTAGTATTTGGACAGTGGATGCTCTCGGCACATGACCGGGACAAGAAGCCTACTTCAGAACTATACTCTAGTCTTAAACGGACCAAAGGTCATCTTTGGAGGTTCAGACCGAGGAATTACAAAAGGTTGTGGTATGATCACTAACGGTAGTGTATCCTTCTCAGATGTGTCTTATGTTGAAGGATTGGAACACAATCTTATAAGCATAAGTCAGCTCTGCGATAAAGGATAAATAGTTGAATTCCATGTTGATAAGTGATTGATAAAATCGGTTTATATTATGGAAACGATTCTATCCGGCACTCGAAGCAGAAATATATTTTGTTTTAATTTCATTTGTATAGACTCTTCTACACTAGTGTGCTTTTTAGCAAAAGATAGTGCATCTTTTGGTGACTAATGGCATAAGAGACTAGCACATATTAATTTCAAAACCATTAATAAATTATTTTCACTGAATTTAGTACGTGATGCCCCAAATGTCAAGTACGTCAAAGATAGACCTTGTCATGCATGTGTAAAAGGCAAGCAAATAAGGTCTACCTTTAAAAGCATTATCGGCAAAGATTCCAATAGATGTTTACATCTACTTCATATGGACTTTTTCGGTCCACTGCAAATTAGAAGTTTGGGAGGTAAGGATTAGACGTTGGTAATTGTTGATGATTACTCATGCTTTGCGTTGGTGTTCTTTCTGAAACACAAGTCAAATACCTTCGACATCTTTACTAATTTTGTCAGGTAGGTCCAGAATGAATACAACTGTTCCGTAGTCAAGATCAAAAGTGACAATGGAATAGAGTTCAAGTCTGGGGCCATGACAGAATTTTTTGAAAGTTTAGGTATCTTTCATGAGTTTTCCTCTCCTCATACTCCTCAATAGAACGGAGTAGCTGAGAGAAGGAATAAAGCACTCATAGAGGCCTGCACGACCATGTTGAGTGATGCCTCACTTTCGGAATATTTTTGGGCTGAAGCCGTCAACACTACATGACACGTGCAAAATCGAGCACTCATAAATACGAACCACAATAAGACACCTTAAGAACTTCTAAAGGGTAGGAAACCAACTGTCTTGTATTTTAAAATTTTTGGTTGTACGTGCTTTGTGCTTAACAATAGCAAGTATCAAACTACAAAATTTAGCGAAAAGAGTTTTGAAGGTATTTTTGTAGGATATAGTAGCCATAGTAAGGCATACATGATATTTAATAGAAAAACCCTGGTTGTAGAAGAATCAATACATGTTGTATTTGATGAGACGAGTTTGCTGCAAGGCAACTCTTCTAATGTGTTCATTGAAGATGCACGTACAAAGTTGAAAGAAATTAACTTAGATTAACCGACTGAAGATAAAAGTGAAAAGTTCACCAAGATCACCACTCCAACCCCGATTGGAGAGGTTGATGATCAAGGTGAAGAAATAGTCCAAATTGATGAAGTCACTCCGGTGATTGAAGACATTCCTGATACAAGGACTCTAGAGCTCAGACATCTGAAGGATTACCCAATGGACCAAATCATAGGAGATCCCCGAGATAGTGTCAGAACTCGTAGAGGTACAAATAACGAGAATTTATATTTAAGTTTTCTCTCACATGTTGAACCAAAGAAGTTTAAGGAAGCAAACTCAGACGCATCTTGGATAATGGCGATGGAAGAAGAACTAAATCATTTCAAGCGTTGTCAAGAATGGAAACTTGTTCCAAGACCCAAAGGTAAGAATGTCATCGTGACAAAGTGGGTCTATAGGAATAAGGTGGATGAGGATGGAACAATCATAAAGAACAAGGCCAGACTCGTCACCAAAGGATATCATCAAGAAGAAGGAATCGACTTTGACCAGACATACGCTACAGTGGCAAGGCTGGAGGCAATCAGGTTATTCCTAGCATATGCTGCTCTTAAGGGCTTCACTGTCTATCAGATGGACGTGAAGTCTGCATTCCTTAATGGTGACATAAAGGAAGAGATATATGTGGAACAACCTCCAGGTTTCGTTGATTCTAATTTTCCCGTTTATGTTTATTTATTACATAAAGCATTATATGGTTTGAAACAAGCTCCTCGAGCTTGGTATGAGATGCTGTCTAGCTTTCTTCTTGAGAACAAGTTCATAAGGGGAGAGATAGATAAGACATTATTTCTTAGGGAAATAAAAGGTATGATTTTAATAGTGCAAATCTATGTCGACGATATTATTTTTAGCTCTATTGACAACAACCTCTGTAAGAAGTTTTCAAAACTTATGCAAGGGAAGTTTGAAATGAGCAGTATGGGCGAGCTGAAGTATTTCATAGGGCTTCAGGTGAAACAATCTGAAGATAGAATTTTCATCTTGCAGACTAAGTTCACCAAGGAGCTAATTAAGAAATTCGGAATGGAGAACGCAACCTCTATGAGGAATCCAGTGGGTTCAACTGTGTCTCTCGACAAGGATGAGAAAGGGAAACCTTTTGATGAAACCAAGTACAGAGGTATAATTGGATCCTTGCTCTACCTTACTGCCAGTAGACTTGACATAATTTTCTCAACATGTGTATGTGCTAGATTTTAAGTGAACTCTAAGGAATCTCACTACACTGCTGCAAAGTGGATCTTGAGATACCTTAAAGGTATACCAAATCTTGGTTTATGGTACCCAAAAAGTAATGATAGCGAGCTAATTGGTTTTTCAAATGCAGATTTTGTAGGTAGCAAAGATAATAGGAAAAGCACTTCCGGGACTTGCCAATTCCTTGGAAAAAGGCTCATTTCCTAGAGTAGTAAGAAGTAGAACTGTGTAGTAATCTCAACAGCTGAGTTAGTGTATATCTCTACAGGCAGTTGCTGTGCACAGTTATTATGGATAAAGAACCAGTTTGAAGAGTATAACATGAAGTTTCAGAACATTCTATTATTTTGCGACTCTTCCAGCACAATTGCAAAAGCCAACAACCCAGTCTCTCACAGCCGGACAAAGCACATAGAGCTGTGATACCACTTCATCCGGGAGCATGTGGAGCATGGGGACACAGATCTACAATATGTCCCTATAGACAGGCAGATTGCAGACATTTTCACGAAGCTGCTGGACGAGACCAAGTTCTCATTCTTCAAAACAGAACTTGGAATGCTCAACAAAGAAGATTAGAGAAGGTGGACTCACAAAAAGGCTCAGAGATCAATAAATTAGTCAAAAGCTGAAATTTTTCAAAACTCTGACTTTATGACTCGAGTAAGACAAAGACCACTCGAGTAAGAAGTAAGTCACTTGAGTACTTCCTCAGCCACTCGAGTAAACCTACTCTAGAATCTCTTCAACCTACTCGAGTACTAAGTTTCCACTCAAGACATATAAAGTCTTCACTCGAGTACTTCCATATTATCACTCGAGTACTTCTATTTTTTTTCCACTTGAGTACTATCATCTCTTCACTCGAGTACTGCTAATCCACTCGAGTATCAGGAAGAAAATTTCTCTCTTCAATTCAAATTTCGTTATTCCCAACCTGAGGCTTATACCGCCACTTTCAAAGGTATGTTAGTTTAATTTACTTCTTAATTATCGATAAATTAGGGTTATATAAATAGAAAATTCCGGATTTATTTTTCTACATGACTCAAAATCCTCTCACTCGAGTACGTCGAAAGACTCTTCGCCTTCCGTCGACTATTGCAGAGCTTGCGCCATTTTCTGCCCCGCAGCAAATTTCCCTCAAATCTCAAGATCATGGCACCATCTTCCAAGATTGGAATCGGCTCTGAACTCGTCGCCACAAGGATTGCCGACATATCAAATGATTTACGCAATCTACTGATCCTCCTCGACACCGTCGACCTAACATTCATTCTACTGCAACCATGTAAGATTTTGTTTCCAGACGTCGAAGAATTCTTCAAGAACCTTAAGGTAAAGAGAAATGACATGGTTCTTAAGTCCAGAGTAAAGGGAATCAAGGTTAAGCTCTCCAAAACCTCTGTTTCAACTCTTCTTTGACTGTCAGTTGTTGATGAGGAATATCACCTAGGTCCCGAGGATTCTGACAGAACATGTATGTTTTGTGGTGTCTCTCCAGATGTTCTCACTATTCGACGATCAGAACTTAATCCAGAAGGCAAACTCTTGCTGGACATTATTGGGAAGATCCTTCTATGCAAGACCAATTCAATCAGAGACATCTCGCTCAGCATGTTTGACATCATGACAGCTATTATCTGCAGGAAGAGATATCAATTTGGTATGTTAATTCTAGAGAAAATCAAAGATAGTATCAAGGTTCCAAGTTACGCAAGGATTATCTCTCTTTTGCTACATGAGATCAATCCTGAAATCTTCAACTTCTCCAAAGGGACAATTCTACATCATATGAAAAAGTCTCAATAACCTCCATTCAGAGATGGGATTTAAAGCTGTTGAATCCTTTCCAATCTGCCGGAGCCCATGATCTTCCTGCTGTAGAGGACATGACCCCATCTCCCTCTCCACCTCATGTTGCCAGCACATCTGGTGCAACTGTAAGGGGGAGCCTGCTCCTTCTGTTCCAGAAGACAGAGTCCCTACCCCTCCAGTTGCCACTTCTCTCCCTCCATCCACTCCTGAAGAAGTTCCAACATATGCTCAACTTCTCTCCACTGAATTAGCAATCAATGAGATAATTGAAGAACTCACTACTGATGAACCTCTTCCCCCTCTTCAAAAAGAACAAACCTCTGAACCATATAAACAACCAACACCTGTACCATCTCCCACTCATAATCCACCTACTCCCATTCCATCTCCAAAATCCCCCATTCCATAGTCTCCGGCTGCTGACCAAGATCAGGATGACACCATTTTGATTTCTGATGAGAAAGAGCTGACTACAGAACCAGTTGAAGCTCCGTTGAAGAACTTGGACTTCACCATCCCAACCATAATCACTGAAGAAGTAGATGCTATAATCCACACTACCAGAGCTAAGAGCTCTGTGGTTATTGAAGAAATTTCCCCATGGTCTGCTCCTCCTCCAACTCCTTAGATTGCACCTCCTCCTCCTCCTGCTGCTACTGCAAATGATTTGATGGGTAAGTTTGAACAACTACTACAAGAATAAAGGAAGTATTTTGATGATTCATTCAAAGCTGTCACTGAGAAAGTAACTGCTCTTGAGAAAGAGATGAGCAGAGGATTTGCTGAGATTCAGCATAACACTGATCAATTAAGACATCTATTCCAGATTGGTGAAAAAGCTCTGGACCACACTATCACTAGTGTTCGTCATGTCATGGAACAAGGTATCACTCTTGCATACAACCAGATTGAGTTAGAAAAGAAAGAACAAGAGCACATATTTAAAATCTGTGAAGAAGTTGGTATATTCAAAGACGATGCAAGCAAGCAAACTCTCTGGGAAGAGAAGCTAAAATAGATTCATGATGATGTGCTGAGCCAGATTCGAAGTGTAAAGTTTAATACTTATGATACAGCAATATGGATGCATAATTAGATACTCCCTGAGTTTCAAACTGATCCAAATGTGATTCCTCACCATCTGAGTCCCCTGGCTCTTGTTGCTCCAGCTTCAATCCCTCAGCCTTCCTTCTCTCCAAGACCTGAAGGCTCTGATGCTCCTCCTACATATTCTTATGCTCAGGTTTGGGAGGCTGACCCAGCAGATATATTTCTTCATGCTCCTCCTGAAATTCACATTCCCAAGAAGAGAAGATATGGTGACGGAGCCTCTGCAAGCAGATTTATTCCAGTTCCAGATACAGAGAAGAGAAAAGCTTCAGAATTTACAGAAATTTGGTCTCCCACTTCGAAGTCATTCATTATTGACACTCTCAAGTTAGTCATGGATTTCAATGAAAATAGACATGATCATTACAGCTCACAAGAATGGGACTTGTATGAGAAGTCTATGATAAAGAGAAGACTATATGATAGAGAACATGGGAGAAACAACCCTGCTGCTCCTCCAAAGCATCCAAAGTACTATCCTAAGCCTTACAGTTACCAGAGAAGACAGCAAGAGAAAAAGGATAAACAACAACATCATGTCTAAGCATGAAGAGAGTTATGAGAGTGGGGATATGATTTGTGTAGAAATGACGTTTGGACAATCTTATTTATATAATTCTTAATTTTGATCATTTACTCTTTGATTATATTATGTGTGCTTATTACTTTGATTTCTATCTTGCACTTCTATCTCTTTATTTATCTATATAATTCACCTTAGTGTAGATGGTTCTGACTTCTACAAATAGAGGGAGATTGTTGGGTATTGTATCCACAATAACCCAAATTTGGTGAATTCACCCTTGAACTAAGAAGAATTAAAATATATTTGATGTCTTGTTTGAGTTATGTGTTTGCAGGACTAAATTGCCAAGTGTAGACCAATGTCAGTCTACAATGGGTCACCAAACACAGGACCATACAATATAATCCCTCATTATATGATCCATAGTGTTAACTCATGTGTAGCCTCTCTATTGGGATACACTTCATGTTTCAAGCACTATGATTGATTGGAGAAAGAAGTGTTGCTGAGTTCATTGAAGAAAAGAAAATTCTATTGGAGAAAATTTTTCCAAGTTTTTCACTCGAGTAGAAGCTTATATACTCGAGTTGAATACTTAGTAATTACTCGAGTAAATCTATCTGTACTCTAGTAAGGGAAATGGCTCTCGAGTAGTCTAAACAAAGCTCTCGAGTGGCCAAGTCCATTACTCGAGTAGACTTTCTCTTATTCTCGAGTTAACAGTATTTCCTCTCAGAGAATATTCTAAGTCTTTTACTAAAGTAGTCATGTTAACCTCTCGAGTAGATTAGTCCTTTATCTCGAGTTACAAAAGGATAGTTCTCGTGTTGTTTTATCCCACTCGAGTAGTTCAGTCCATGTACTCGAGTAGTCTTTCTACTATTCGAGTAGTCCGGCTCTAATACTCGAGTGATCAGATTTTTATCTCTCGGAATTTTTTCTAAGTCCTATACTGATGCATATTTTAACAAGTAATAACTTGATGTGGATTCATTCTACACTCTAGTATAAACTATGTAGATGGGCATACGTTAGATTGATTTAACTTTCAGGCAAGTGGACCTATCAATCATAGTATAGGAGAAATCTACATCTCGTGTCGTATTCCACAGGGCCTTTTCAACTATTCATACTCACTCTCACTCTATTATCATACCTATAATTAAAATTGATTTTAACATACATTAACCTAACTAGGACTAATTGGATAAAGAAACATTAGAGAATTAAGAATAGTAAAAAGCAGATAATCTAAGTGTAATCACATGAAAATAATCATTCATTAATTTAATTATATGTAATCATGAAATAACAAGACTATCAAATTCGTTGTATTGTAAAGGTTAAACATCTATCGAATTCTCTTTCGAGCAATTCAAAATCTAAACCTAAGTTGAGTAAATTTTCTCTCGAACAATTTACAACACTCAAATTTGCATTAAAATAAAGCACCCTATCTACTACATAAATTCATGAAATCTTATCTCTAAAATACCATGAATTCATTTATCTGTATTACAATTATCCAAACAACATATCTCTTGATCATGCAATTTGAAATACAAAGAGAACTAACACCAAAATATGAACATATAAATATCATCACAAACATCCAATTTCTCAATCTAGATGTTTGGAATTCATGTAAAACAAGTAACAAATTCATGCTAAGATGAATCTCTTTGGTGGAACATCTACATACGAATAAAATACCACAAATTTGATAAAGAAAATGAAATACATGATTACTGAATTGTTCAAATAAAAGTTTCATGTGAAATATAAGATAAATAAAGTTAGCTCTACCAAGAGAAAGGAAAGATTAAAAGAGACACATGAAAGATTAAAAGCATACAAATAATCTCCTTCAATTCCTCCTTCCCTTGGATGCTCCACTTTCGTCCTCCAGAAATTCTCCAAATGAAATGATCCAAAAGTTCCCATTCTAATTTTTCTACAGGTTTTTATAGTCTCCTTGCAAACAGGGTCGGACACGGGTTCCAACACAGCCGTGTCATAGGCCATGTTGACGGTTCAAAGGCGGTTCTATAAGGATAGGCGTGTCTGGTCATGGGTCGTGTCATCTGACACGGGTATGGACACGGTCGTATTGTTCATCGTATTCTTCGCACACGGGTTGGTTGGCAGCAGATGTTGAATTTATCCTGAAAAGGACACGGGTGGGGACACGGGCGTGTTCCCACCCGTGTGGTGCTCTGTCTTGTTCCTCTAATTCTTCTAGTCCATCCCGGATAGGACACAGGTAGGGACACGGGCGTGTGCCTACCCATGTGCGCCCAATTCTTGTCATGTCATCAGCCATGTTGAATCCGTAAACTCCACTGTTTGCTCCAAGACTTTCAGTTCCACTGATTAGCAATACCTGCATTAGGAAAAAGAAAGAATAAATAAATAACTTAATCCATGAAATAATAAAAACTCCAAACTGTGCTCTTTTATTCATGATAAAGCAAATTCTTAACTATTCTCGCAAAATTATTACATAGGGAGGTAGAAAATAATGGACATGATTACAATTGTGATAGTATAAAGCATATCATAATTGTACTCATCAAATACCCCCAGACTTAGATATTTGCTTGTCCCTAAGCAAACTAACTCAAACATTAGGGTTACCAATAAATAATTTTGCTTCCGCACACTGGTTGTTATGAATTTAAAGAGAACTTTGATGATGTAATTGTATAGGAAATAGTATAACAGACTTTTCTAAATATAACTTTATCTTAAAATTTCTCCAATATATCTTTTAACTATCTTTCACTCTTTCTTAGAAATAGAAGTATAGTCGTCCATAAAAATTGTGAGGAGAAAATAACAATCTCAATAAGATATGTATTAGTATTTCAAAACTTATAAGTACCAATATTGATAGTCATGAGCTTACCTTTTCACACCCTCTCCACAGCACTAGTTAGAATTAGTAAGGTTGGATCCTTAGGACTTGTATTATGGTGTAATCTTTTGGCTTAGGATAGAAGATTATAGGTGGGGTAATCAAAGATAAATTCGATGGTTCATATCACACCTAGATATTGATTGAGCCTCTTGCTTTGTAAATACCTTAGCATACATTAACATTATAAAAGCACCCCCAGACTTTACAATTATTATACTTCCCACATTTTTGATGGATACTCTATATTTTTATTTTTCTTAACCAAGGGTCCATAGTAGGGATCATTCCGAGTGGGTGCAAGTATACACGCACTCAGGCCACATATCACTATGTTTTTTTCAAGGGTTCATAGTAGGGATCATTCTAAGTGGGTGCAAGTATACATGCACTTAGGGCACATATCACTATGAACAAACTCATTCCAAGAAGGTATCAATAATAGGTGTGCTAATAGGTAAGGATTTTGCCTTGGTGATTTTTAGTAGTAGAGTATCAAAAGGCATAGGGATTAGGTCCAAATTAGGTGTGTAAAGGTATAATGTTTAAGGTTTTGTGATTGCAAGGCTCAACCTATCCAAAAGGAGGCCTAAGTCATTTCTTACCTCACTAATTAACCTATGCAAAAGTTTTGAGGATCGCTAGAGGGTAAGTTCTAGACATCAATAGAGAGTATTCTTTATTTTGATTCCCTAATACAAAATTATAAAAATGTTACACTCATCGACTCACTTTATTATAGATAATTATATTTTCTAAAATAGAGTGATTGATAGTTAATAATATAAAGGATTAATCTTAAAAATAAATTATATAGAGAAAATTTGGCTAATGAATTTCTATGCATAATTACTAATCAACAAATTTGAACACTCAATGAGTCTACATCAATTCATTTTAATCAGTGTGCAAAGTTAAATTAGTTAGTTATAATCCCGAATAAGTGAATTAATGAGAGCTTAAAGGAGTAACAAAAAAATTTGGGGGGCGTATAACAACCATGAGCACTATGAAAGCAAAAGTATAACCAATTGTAGTCATGTCTATCACAGAAATTATAGAATTGAAGAACATCCACCCACAGGCTTAAAATTTGTAATGTCCTCGTTGAAATGTAAACAACTGAGAGAGCAATTTCACCAACAAATAAAGAACTGACTTTCATGAAAATAAAAGAGCACATGAATGAAAAAGGAGCAAATATGATAACATATATAATATCTGATAATACAAGTACAAATAGATGCTGCTGAAATACATGTCCAAATAAACTGATACATGTCAAAAATATGCTGAAAGGTCGGCCTGATCGTCGGGAAAGTGAAGCGGGCGAGGAGCTGTCGGTGGTCGTGGAGAGAACCCCAAGTGGTCCCTGATCTGAAGGATGGCATCCTATATCCGCTTCTGCAAATCCTCGATACGCTGCAAGTGCGGTGAGAGCTCGATCTCAAAGAAGTGTTGGAAGTCATGCGAATACTATGAGCGTGATCGAGGAGGAGGGGCAGAAGACTCTCCCTGAGCATAAGTAGTCCGTGGCGGAGGCACCCGAGGCTCATCGAGGTCAGGATCCACCTAGTCGTCATCGTCGTCATTCATGTGTGGTCCGTGCCTCGCAAGGGAATATATAATGCCACCCCAGCCCTGATGGGCGGTGACGAGGTGGAGGGATCAAAGACTGCCCATAGTGATAGGCATGGTCTTTGCGGCAATGGTCATCGTGGGAAGGGAAGAGAATATGTTCATATTCTTCGCCAGGCGGGTAATGTAGTGTGCTACACAAATAGACCCTATGCATGAGTTGTCAGCCTGGTGAAGGATGAACTGTGCGAGCATAAAACCCAGATGGATGGGGTAATGTGACGACATGCTATAAAGATATAACACATCCTGCCTACTAACAACTCCAGAGCTTTCACCCCGACCGCTTACGGTGTGACTCAGGAGATGATGTAGGTAGTAGAGGGCGGGAGAATGCAACTTGGAGGCCTTAGACCTCTTGACCTCATATAGACTACGGTCAAAAGTAAGTCGGGCCTAGATGTTGCCGGCATGGTCACGAGTGGGGAGATCTAAATGAATCTCGGGGTAGGTGGCACTAAAGAGGACGAGTCCTTATATACCCCTAACTATTGGTGAACTGGAGAATGGAGAGTGTATAAGTAGTGTCTGCTACTCAAAATGAGATGACCCCCTCTTGCGTGGTTGTGTGCTCAGTGAGAGTAGGTCTAAGATTTAAATAAAAAGATGACATGAACTCGAGCATGAGTTCCTTAAATCCTAACTCCTCGATAGTAAAACATTATTGCCAGCCCACTACAGACATCAACTCTCTAACATCTCCCGCTAGATTTATGTCCTCCAGGACGCTCCAGTCAATCGATCGAATGTCTTGATACTTTTTTTGACTGGAGGCGGTTGTAGCAGTTGATGTACGCTGGATCTGTGAATTCCAATGGCATAGCGGCGTCGCACCTTTCCGTAGACAATGCCCGGTGCTCCGGGCGACATCGGCGACCACCTTGGGAACGTGCTGAAGACATGATCTAAGGACAAATGTAAGGATTTTTAAAACATGAAGAAGGAATAAGAGGAGGAAAATGAGGAAATAAAAAGAAGAAGGGGAAGAGAGTGGAGTAGAAGAAGAAGAAGTTGACAAAAGAAAAAAATAAGAACGTAGTCCCAAAAATGTTTACCTAGGAGTATAGATGGCTAGGAGAGGAGGCGAATCCACGCACGTTGAAGGCTAAAACCTCAACCGGCTCTGGAAGAGAGGTAGTGCAGGAGGTGAAGTTTGAAATCAGGGGATAAAGATGGAGATGTCCAGAACACGACCATATTTAAAGAAGACGAACATGGGTTCACACACGGCCGTGTGTGCACCCGTGTTAAGTAATCTTTACCGCATGGAACACGGGTATCGACGAGACGTATGGTCAAACTTCACTGTAACGCAGTGCGTCAGCTGGACACGGGCAACAACACGGGCGTGGCTCGATCCGTGTCCTGCTCGGGCGTTGGGCATTAAAAATGCACACGGGTAATGACATGGCTGGGTAGATAGCCGTGTCCTTCTCGGGATATACTTTGTTGAACGGCGACATGGGGGAGAAAACGACAGTGTGCCTAGCCGTGTCCTTCTCAGGATGAACATTGCCGAACGGCGACATGGGGGGATGACATGGTTGGGTGGCTAGCCGTGTCCCTCTCGGGATGTTTATGGGAAAAAATGAATGCTAACGACACGGCCACACACACAGGTGTGTGTTAACCCATGTGGTGCTCGGGATGGAAGCTTCCTACTCCTGGTTTCAAATTGCACATGGTTGGGTGAGAGAATATGTGTTACGCACACGCCTAGGCACACGACCGTGTGCCTGCTAGTGTCCTCCTCTAAATTGGGAATTTCCTCCTAAGTGATTTTTTTAAAAAAATTACATTAAAAACTAACTAGACTTATACTAAAAATTTTATAAACATAGAAATATTAATACATTTTACGTAATCCTAGTCCAGACGGAGGCATTTTCTTGATGAGTGAAATCTTGAGGAAGCACACCATAGTAAAGTTTTAATCGGTGCCCATTGACTTTAAATCGCACTTTTCAGGGTCGGTTAGCTTGACGGTGCTGTAGGGAAAGACTTCTTTGACTTGGAAGGGTCCGAAACACTTAGACCTTAATTTCCCTGGGAATAAATGTTGTTTGGAATTAAAAAGGAGGACTTGGTCACCTTTTTGGAATGTCTTAGATTTGCGAAGGTGACGGTCATAGAATAGTTTGTTCTTCTCCTTATAAATCTCGGAGTTCTTGTAAGCCATGGTTCTCCACTCATCTAATTCGTTAAGCTGAAGTTATTGTTTCTACCCTATAGATTTAGTGTCAAAATTCAAAGTATATTGCCCAATACGACTTGTGTTCTAATTCTATAGGCAAGTGACATGATTTACCATAGACTAATCTAAATGGGGTGGTCCTGATAGGTGTTTTGAAGGCGGTCCTATATGCCCACAAACAATCATTTAGTTTCCTAGAGCATTGATTCTTATTCCCTTCTATAGATTTTTCTATGATTCTCTTTAGTTCTCTATTTGAAACTTCAACTTGACCACTAGTTTGTGGATGATAAGGAGTGGCTATCCTATGTGTAACTCCATATTTTTGTAATACTTTATCTAGCTGTAGATTATAGAAATGTGAACCCCTATCGCTAATAAGTGTATGTGGTGTGGCAAATCGTGCGAATAAGGTTTTCAAAAATTGGATTACTACTCTACTATCATTAGTAGGCAAATCTTATGCTTCAACCCACTTTGATACATAATTTATAACTACCAAAATATATTTATTCCCGTAAGAAACTGGAAATGGTCCCATAAAGTCAATCCCCCACACATTGAATACTTTACATTCAAGAATAAATTTTTGCGGCATTTCATGATATTTAGAAATATTACATGATTTCTGACAAGAATCACATGAAATCACATACCTTTGGACATCCCTGAATAGAAGGGGCTAATAAAAACCGGAATTAAGAACCTTTTTGGCTGAGCGATTTGCTCCATAGTGACCATCAGCAGGACCTGAATGACACTGCTCCAAGATTTTCCAACCCTCCTCCGCTGATACACACCTTCGTATAACGGAATCTGCACATATCCGAAAAATAAAGGGGTCCTCCCAGAAGTAATATTTCAAGTCAGAAAAAAATTTATTTTTCTGATGATATGAACATTCTTTTGGAAGGACCTTAGCCACAAAATAGTTTGCATAATTGGAAAACCACGAATAATCAGGATTTATATTTGTAGATAAGGCAAATAATGATTCCTCAAGAAAAGTATCAGAAATCTCAGATTCATCTAACAATGCTTGTAGTGGATTTTCTAAACGTGAGAGATGGTCTGCTGCTAAGTTTTCTGCTCCCTGTTTATCCATAATTTCCAAATCAAATTCTTGCAATAAAATAACCCCATGAATTAAACGAGGCTTTGCTTCCGCTTTGGCTAGCAAATATCTAAGGGCAGAGTGATCTGTGTGTACTACCACCTGATACAATGTTAAATAGGATCTAAATTCATCAAAGGCAAATACCACTGCTAGAAGTTCTTTTTTCGTAGTTGTATAATTCTCCTGCGCATTATTAGTGTTTTGCTAGCATAATATATTGGGTGAAAGTGTTTGTTTCGGCATTGTCCTAAAACAGCCCCTACCGCAAAACTGCTAGTGTCACACATGATCTAGAATGGCTGAGTAAAATCGAGTGTGATCATAATAGGAGAATTAATTAATCTTTCTTTTAAGAACTCAAAGGCATGTAGACACTCTTGTTCAAAAATAAAAGGTGTGTCTTTTTCTAAAAGCCTAGTAAGTGGTTTTGCGATTTTAGAAAAGTCTTTAATAAACCGGCGATAAAATCCAACATGTCCTAAGAAACTACTCACTGTCTTAACGGAGGTTGGTGGTGGTAACTTTTCTATGGTTTCAATTTTCGCTCTATCTACTTGAATTCCTTGGCTTGAGATTTTATGGCCAAGTACTAACCCTTCATGCACCATGAAATGGCACTTCTCCCAACTAAGGACTAGGTTTGTTTCCTCACACCTCCTAAGAACTTTTTCTAAATTATTCAAACACAAATCAAACGAGTCACCAAAAATAGATAAATCATCCATAAACACTTCCATAATATCTTCAACATATTCATTAAAGATGGCTAACATGCACCTTTGGAAAGTGGTGGGTGCATTACATAAACTGAATGGCATACGTCTATAGGCAAAGGTACCAAATGGGCAAGTGAATGTTGTTTTTTGCTGGTCTTCTAGTGCTATAGGAATTTGGAAATATCCAGAAATACCATCTATAAAACAATAATAAGAATGTCCTGATAAACGTTCTAATATTTGGTCAATGAAAGGAAGAGGGAAATGGTCTTTCCTAGTGGCATCGTTTAACTTCCTATAGTCAAGACAGACACGCCAACCTGTTACCGTTCGCATTGGAATTAATTCATTCTTATCGTTTGCTACCACTGTTAGACCACCCTTCTTAGGAATGACTTGTACATGACTAACCCATGAACTATCTGAAATAGGGTATATCATACTGGCATCTATCAACTTAACAATCTCAGCCTTAACTACCTCTTTCATATTTGGGTTTAGCCTATGTTGCAGCTGAATAGAAGGTTTATAGTTTTCTTCCAAAGGGATCTTGTAGTGCAAAAACTAGGATTAATACCTTTTATAATAGATATTTACCATGCTATTGCACCTTTACATTTCTACAGGACAGTTATTAATTTAGCTTTTTCAGTATTAGAAAGATTAGTGGAAGAAGAATTAGTTCCTAAGAATACATACTCAAAATAATCCGGTAATTTTTTTAGATCTACTATCGGTTGATCCTTAGTATTATTCTTAAGACCTTCACGATCTCCTTGTGTAATCAAACTATACTCAGTCATTCTATTCATCGAAACGCAATTATCTAGAAAAAATAAATGTTCGACAATGTCTTCATTTTTTTCATCTTCTAGATAACAGTGAGTGATGCAAATTTCTAAAAGATCTCTATAATATAAATTAGAATTCATAGAAGTCATAAAATTATCAACACCATGAGAAAAATAGCAATAATCGTCATTATCTAAGGATTGTTTCATTGTATTGCCAATTTGAAAAGTGAATTCATCTTCTCCTACTCGCAAAACTAATGTACCATCAAAAACATCAATAACAGCTCTAGATGTAGCTAAGAATGGACGGCCTAGTATGAGTGGCACTTCGATATTTTCGTCCATATCTAGAATAATAAAATCGGCAGGAAATATAAACTTATCTACCTTAACCAATACATCCTCTACTATTCCTCTAGGGTACTTAATCGATCAATCTGCTAATTGAATACTCATTCTAGTTAGGTTAAGTTCTCCTAGACCTAGTTTCAAATATAGTTTATAAGTCATTAAGTTTATACTATCTCCTAAGTTTGCTAAAGCTTTATTTACTTGTAAATCACGTATTAACCATGGGATTGAAAATGAACTGGGATCCTTAAGTTTTTATGGTAATTTATTTTGCAAAATAGCTGAACATTCTTCACTATGTATTACTAAAGATAATTCTTCTATTTTCTTTTTATTTGAGATTAAGTCCTTAAGAAATTTAGCATACTTAGGCATTTGAATGATTTCAGAAAAAGGTAAATTGACATGTAACTGTTTAAACATAGATAAGAATTTACCATATTGCGCATCGATGCGCTCCTTGTTAAGCTTTGCTAGATATGGGATTGCAGGTTGATACTCCAGTGGTTTCACGTTCATCTCGTTCGGTCCTTCACTGCTAGATTCCTCTTGGGGCGCTTCCTTTGCAAGCCTTTGGTCTTGTAATTCTTTTCCACTCCTCTGTTGAATTGCTTTTGCATGCTCCTTTGGGTTTGTTTCAGTATTACCTGGAAGTGTTTCTTGTTGCCTTTCAGACACCATCCTTGCAAGCTGACCAATCTGGTTCTCCAAATTACAAATTGAGCCCTCTTGATTCCGGAAAGCTACATCAGTTGTTTGCATGAACTTGGTAAGTACATCTTCCAATGTTGGCTTCCTTGGTTCCGTTTGTTGTGGTTGTCGAAATACAGGTTGCTTGCCATGATTTCCTTGCCCTCCCCAAGAGAAATTGGGGTGGTTCCTCCAACTAGGATTGTATGTAGAACTATATGGGTTGTTTGCTTCGTTGAAGGGAGGTCTGGTATTATTGCCCAAATAGTTAACATGCTCTTGCAGTTGAGGTTCACAACCTGACATTCCACTATGTGAGGGGTCCCATTATTGAGGTACCATGGAGGGTGATGCTAAAGATAGGTTATCCATCTTCTAGTGAAGCTTCTCCACTTGAATAGCTAAGGCTGTGACGGCATCGACTTCATAAATTCCTACAGGATTGTTAGGATTTTGTCTCATGATAGTCAATTGATAGTTATTCATTGCCATGTATTCTATCAACTGCTGAGCCGCTTCAGGTGTCTTATTGTTGAAGGTGCCTCCACTAGCCGCATCGATCATCAGTTTAGTGGCCGGATTGAGACCATTGTAAAAACTCTGAATTTGAAGCCAAGAAGGTAGTGCATGATGGGGACATCTCCTTAAAAGATCCTTGAATCGTTCCCATGTGTCGTACAACAATTCAGATTCCAATTGAACATACGTAGAGATGTCATTTCTTAGCTTTGCAGTCTTTGCCGGTGGAAAATTTTTCATTAAAAACTTCTCAACCATCATATCCCATGTAGTAATTGACCCTCTAGGTAATGAGTTGAGCCACAGCTTTGCCTTATGCCTTAGTTAGAATGAAAACAACCTCAATCAAATGGCATCATTGGAAACACCATTGATCTTGAATGTATCACATATCTCGAAGATTCCGGCTAAGTGTGTGTTAAGATCTCCATCTTGCAGGCCATCATATTGGACATACTGTTGAACCATCTGTATAACACTAGGCTTTAATTCGAAATTCTTGGTGACTATTGGCGGTTTAATGATGTTTGACCCGGTTCCCTGGAGATTAGGTCTAGCAAAGTCAGACATGGTTTGCTCGTTCTGGTTTGCCATGTTATCAAAATTTTTTGGGTGATGCTCTCCTTGGTTTACTGTTTCCTCTTCTCAAAGTCCATTTGAAATATCTGTGGTATTAGTTCCCACGTACCTTTTATTAGTGTTGTTAATAATTCGTTCCGGGTCAGGATGAAATGGTGCTACACCGGAATTTCTCCCCTGGTCATAGACTGTAAGACCCCCTTTTGTGTTTTTTCTTTTTCGACACCGGGGTCTTAGGCCCAGAACCGCCGTCTTGCGGTGACTCCTTCACGCACTGAAGGGTCATCACCACAAAGCGCCGATTCTGCCGGCCAATTCGATCACAGGAAAGTAGCATATGAAGTAAAATGGAAACTATCTGTCCACAGAGAATCACATGACATAATAAATATAACTCCACGAAGGGAGTGTCCACAGAAAATAACATCAGAGTAGCAAAAACGGGCTTATGTCGGGTACATCATAACCTCACTACAAGATCTCTCATGCAGAAACAAAAGTAGAAAACTACTCAAGGTCGAGACTCACGGTCCCGACTGTATGAACTCCGGAGCTAGACTGCCCCACCTCCAAGCGCACCGGTCTCTGGGGCTGCTCCTCCATGTTGGCCTCCACGATCCCCTAAATGATGTAGTTCGAAAACCGTTAGTCTAAAAGACTAAGTCCTATCATCCCCCGTCCCTTCCCCCACGGCTCCTAGGCTCCGAGCGGAGAGGAAGAAAGGGGAGGACTTGAAGGTGGAGAATAATCAAAAGCAGATGACAGCGGACCTATACTAGCAATTCTATATCATGTATAGACATAAGCTGAAATATGAAATGTAACCTTCACTTATGTGAAACACATAAGCCAAGGGGTCTTCTGTAGGGCTCCTATCGTATAAAAAGTCCCATACCAATTTATACGATGGGGTGTCGGTTATCAAACAGCAGTAAATATATATATATCCAAATTTAACCTTAATTTATAAACTTGCCCACACAAGCTTATAGACCAAGGGGTCGTTTTGCAGGTCCTAAAGTATAAGCGTCGCATTCCACTTATACTTTAGGTGTCAAGGTTAAAGGAAACGATTATGATATGACATGCAAGTGGGTATGATGGACATGCATGTGCAACACACACACCCGACTCTGTGCACACAGACCTTTAGTTCCCCCTTTCTGGAGCCGTAACCTCCCAGGATACCTCCGTAGTGGCAGACGGAAGCGGTGGGTTGGGCCTCGCCCACCTCTAAACCAGTAAAGCACTACCGGCTAGACCTATCGTACGCCTCAACGCTTGGTGCACGAAGCGGACTCCTGCGTACTCTTGCCGGCTGGCACACCGGACTTCTGTTGGCGAAGTGCTTACCACACTTGCCGAGTCAACGTATTGGCGTCGGTGCATCGACCCTCCGATACCAAAGACCCACCACCTTAATTTCCTTTCCTGTTATGCACATGCAAATTAGCGTAATCAAGAACCGAGCCGAAGCTCCCCGGACCAACACGTTCGTCTCAAACAATCGAGCCGAAGCTCCCCGGACCCAAAGTCCGCCTTTTAACCATCTGAGCCGAAGCTCCCAGCTAACATCTGGTGCCCTCAGTGTTTGTGAAATGTGCAACCCTAATTACTAAGTTACTCTTTTCAGCTTGTTAAAACAGTTTACGTTAACCCAGGACTGCCCCCGGTATTCCCTGTGAAGGGCTCTCAAGGGGCACTAGGAACTGTGTTGGGATTACGCTCAGCGTTCCCTTTCTCAAGGTACTTATTTTATTATTGGTTGATTCCCTTACCCATTATTTCTCATGTTCCGATAAGCTAATCCTAGGGTGATTTGACTCCAGCTCTCCTCGGGTAGGACGATCTTTCGTCGGACCCGAACGCCTATAAACACTAGAGAAAACCACACCCTGCTCACTCATCTTCCATAGATACAGCCCATTCCACTTATCCTTACTGCAAACCATCAATACCCATCATACGTGCCCTAATTCACATCCAAATGAAATCCTGCAGTTTTGCTATATGCAGACCACTTAAGCTACATGACCCGTAAAAAGGGAAGTACATGAAATACTCATCCAGTACCCTTATGATAATTATTAGAGGGCTAAAATGACATTTGAAGCATAAATCCAGAAATCCATAATTTTCCTAATTTGTCTGATAATTAATTTATTTATTCTAGTGTCCCAAAAGGCCCAAGTTTGAACATGAAGTACCATTTTCAGACAAGATAATAATCCACTAAATTTATGTTAATTACAAAATGCATAATGAACTCTAAATCCAAAGTCTTCCAATTTTTCAGCAAGGTTTAGGCCTTTAAATTTAATTTCAAAGATGCCCCATAAAAAGTCATTTTAAAAGATTCTATAATAATAATACCTCCAAAAATTCAGAGAAACTTCAGGGATGATTGTGATGGCCTACAAGTACCCTAGAAAAAGTTTCATAATTTATCATTTGGAAATAGGGTTATATTTGATTTTCTTATGAACTTTCTAATTTAAGGGTTAATGAACAAAGTGTGCTAATCAGTCATCAAATATTTCCACAAAAATTCCCACATGATAACATTGGGCTACCAACACTATGCAGCAAGTTTCATGATTTTTCAGTAAATAATGGGCTCTTGCAAGAATTATTTAATATGTAATCAAAATAAAGCACTTGTGAAGTAGATGCCCTAAATAGATATCCAAAAATTCTAACAAAATTCATACAAGAGTATTATAGCCTAAAACTAACTCTGCCCATGTTTCATACCCTTCCTATGGGCAGTGAGACCACAATAGCCAAAATATTAATTAAGGCAATACTATTGATTACAAATGAAGTGCTACAAATATTGATCAAAATTCCTCAAGTAAATTATCAGAGGCTCAAAATACCCTAATCCCCTCACTACCCAAATTTGGTTAAGTTTCAAGATGTTTAGCTAACCTAAACCTACACTACAAGTTTTAGGACCTAAGCTAGGGTTAGGGTTTTGGGGGCCCTACCATTTTCACAATTTGCTAATATTTTTATCAGAGGGTTTTATATATCCTAGGAACCTCCTTGCAAAATTTGGTGTTCATCCAAGGTGTTTAGGACTCATGCCCTTCACAAGGCCAAAGGGTCCCTCCTTAGGGTTTGACCTAGGAACTTAGGGCAAATCTATTCCTCTCTATCCCATATTCCATGGGGAGGTGATAAGTGCCATAAAAAGTCAGTGACCCAAATTTCAGCCTCTGTTGAGGTGATTTGGTCACTCAAAATCAAAAGTGCACCTTTTGACCAAAATGCCCTTTTTAAGGTATAGTTAGGGTTGGGTCAAAACCCATCCAAAACACATCCAAATTAAATGAAATTTTATACAGATACCTAAAATGCACCCAGGGACCACTCACCAAAATTTGGGAGGGTTTGGAGGTGTTTAGGGCACCTATTTAATTTATTTAATAATGATTAAATGTTTATAAAAACTATAGAAATAATTTCTCCAAAAATTCCCATTTTTGGACCAGCTCTAGGTATAGCTAGGGTAGACTCCCTGTAAAAAGTTCAACTGATTTGGACTATGTATGAAGTATGGGCACTCGGTTTAGTGACTGCCTAGCCCTAAGGGTATATCCCACCAAATTGGGTGCCCTGATCAAACCAGAAACCTAAATTGGTTCAAACCAATTCTAAAATAAAGTAGACAGAAAGGGATACAAATCATGTGTTGATCATTTCCTCATACAGAGCTTCTAACTATTTTTAAATATTTAAAACATTAAATGACAAAAGTTTGACAGAATGAAATAAATAGAATTAATTTCCTATAGTTTAATCCTGATGCAGCACGAATCTTGGCGCAAGGATCAACGGCATCTGGTCATCGTCTTCGTTGAGCCGACGACTGCGATTCGTCCCGCCTGGAGCGATTTTCAAGCCTTGCCGCCGGCGATCCAGCCCCTTCCCCGACCGGCCACCGCCACCAACACCTCCGTTGAGGTGGTGGCTATCGCCAGGCGGCGGCTCCGCCGCCGGAGAGGCGTTTTCTGGCTGATATAGCAAGAGGATTTCTTGCCGAAACCATGAGGAATCCTGGATTTGATCGGGCTCAATTGAGCCCGAAACTTAAACCTAAAGAGTCCTAAGATCTACCCGCGAGTTAAGGAGAGGAGGAGGACCTTCCTGGCAGCCTGGATGCGAGAGGAGCGGCGGGATGCCATTGACGACAGTGGCGGCGCTCGGCTTCTGCAACAGCACAGTGGAATGGCTCGTCTCCTCCAGGTAAGCGCTCTAAAATGATCCCCTTGGCCCCCTGATGGTGTTTAAATGGCAAATGGGGGAGAGGGGAGGCTGGTTCTTCAATGGCCATTAACACCACTAAAGGTGTGGCTCGGGTAGTGTGGAGGGGGGCTGAACCCACCCCTTGGTGGCCGGGAAATGTCTGTAATCAATTCCTCTCCCCTAGAGGAGTTGATTGCAGCCATAAATGGCAGCTGTTAGCCTCCCTTGGTCGGCCTCTCACTTCCCCTTCCTCTTCCTCATTTTCTCTCTCCTCCATTATCATGGAGGGGAGCTCTTTTCTCTCTCCTAGTCACCTCTAGTTGACTAGTCAACCTCACAAGCTAAATGCAGCCCACTTGATTATGATGGTCATGGGAATGGGTTTAGCCTAAGGGAGAAGTGGCTTGGGCTTGGGTTAGCCCTTTTTGGGCTAAGTTTGACTTGACCTAAATGAGGGTTGACCTGGTCAATTTGACCATCTGGGTTGACCCCATTGGGTTTTTAGTGGCCCATTGGACTCCCTTAAGGTCTAGGGTTACTTGAATAGGGTTGGTTGGGCCTCTTGGTGGTCTCATGTCCCTTGGCAAGGGCACTTTGACCATCTAGTTCTAGAGTTGACTAGGGTCAACATGACCAATTGGGTTGACCCCTATGGGTCCTGGGTGACCCATTGGCTTCCCTTAGAGTCTAGGTAGGGTTATGTAGGGTGACCCTGCACTTTGGAGGTCACATACCCTTAGTAAGGGTACTTTGACCAGATTAGGGGCTTGAGTTGACTTGGGTCAACCTGGCCTCTAGGGCTGACCCCAATGTGTCCTTAGTGACCCATTGACCTCACTTTAGGGTTAGGAGGGCATAGGTTGGGTCCTCTAGGCTAGGAGTAGGTCAATTGACCATAAGTAGGCTAGTTTGACCCATTTAGGGCTAGGGTTGACCTTGGTCAACTGAGCCTCTTGGGTTGACCCTAATGGGTCCCTTTGGCTCTAATGGGCCTCCCAAGGTATTAGGGGTGTTGTGGTAGGGTCTTGGGGTTAAGGTGTAGCCCATGGTCATCCTAAACCATTGTTTAGAGTTCTACTATTTGCAGACCATGATGATCTCCCACCTTTCTGTCCCCTATCTCCTGGCCCATTTCTGGCTTCCTAGGGTTTGTCATGACCTAGTCATGGCCAAAACCATTCTTAGGGGTCTAGTTGGAAATGGGATGTTACAAATCCCAATAAACAAAACAAAGATTTCGTCCCCGAAATCAAGGTTGAGTCTACGGGACTTACTACCGAGAAAAGAACCTTGTAACATCCCAGCATAGCGGCTTGTTTGCTAATCTAGGTTTAAAGGGAAACCTAGATCTATGACCACTTCGCCCAATCGGCAGACCAAGATCCCAATAAACAAGGATAAGCCCCCAATAAACAAAAGATAAGCCTCTATCTGCCTAGAGCAGCCCTTAGTAAATTAAAGCAGGAGAATAAATTAACATCTTGAGGGGTCTGAGAGGTATACCTGACTGAATAGCTCTGGGTACCTTTGTCGCATCAGGTCCTGCGGCTCCCAGGTATGCTCCTCCTGGCTGTGGTTCCTCCACATGACCTTGACTAGTGGGACCTTCTTGCGTCGCAAGACCCGTACTCCTCGGTCGTCGATCCTCACTGGCTCCAAACGAACTGACCGGTCTGAAGCTAGCGGCCCTTCGGGGGTCAAAATTTGCTACTCCGGGCGTAGCAGAGCCCTCCTCAGCGAAGAAACATGGAAGACGTCGTGCAGCGCTTCCAGCTCTGGTGGTAACTCCAGCCGGTAGGCTATGGGTCCGATCCGCTCCAGGATCCTGTAAGGGCCCATGTACCTAGGGCTGAGCTTCTTCCTCCGACCACGCACCCGCGAGACTCCATGCATGGGCCGGATCTTCAGAAACACCCGGTCTCCCACCTGGAACTCCACCTGCCGATGCCGGGCATCATAGTACTTAGCCTGTCTGCTCTGCGCCTCTAGCATCCTGTCTCTGATCAGCCTCACCTGTGCCTCGGTGTCTTCAACAAACTCTGACCCCAACACCTTCGGATCTTCATTCTGAACCCAGGAAAGCGGGGTCCGGCATCTCCTCCCATACAAGGCTTCGTAAGGCGCCATCCTGATGCTGGACTGGTGGTTGTTGTTATAGGAGAACTCGACTAGGGGTAAGAGTTTCTCCCACGGTTCCCCGCGGTCCAAGATGCATAGCCTCAAAAGGTCCTCCAGCGTCCGGTTGGTGCGTTCTGTCTGCCCGTTTGTCTGGGGATGAAATGCAGTGCTGAAGATCAATCGCGCGCCTAAGTAAGCCTGAACTGATCGCCACTCCGTGGATGTAAACTGCCCATCACGATCTGACACTATCGTCCTGGGCACGCCATGATAACGAACGAACTGCTCCACAAACTTCCGCACCAGTACACCCACTGAATCGTCCTTCCTGATTGTTATAAATCGAGCTACCTTGGTCAATCGATCAACGATTACCCAGATCGAGTAATTCCCTGTCCGAGACCGGGGAAGCCCATGTATGAAGTCCATGGCTATGTCATCAAACTTCCACTCCGGCACCGGGAGTGGCTGCAATAATCCTGCGGGGTTCCTGCACTCCGCCTTCACTAGCTGACATGCCTCACAATGGGTCACGAAGTAAGAGACATCCTTCTTCATGCCCGGCCAGAACATCGTCTTCTTCAAATCAGCCGTCATCTTTGTGATCCCCGGGTGTACAGAATACCGGCTGCAGTGCGCCTCCGTCATAATATCCTCCCGGATCTGGCCTCCCTCCGGTATATACACCCGTCCTCTAAAGCATACCAGGTCGTCCCTCAGTGTGTAATCTCCTGCAGTGCCTGCCTCCAGAGCTTGGAAGATGGGCTCTAACTTGGCATCATGCCTCTGCCCTTCTCTGACTCAGTCTCTGATGTCATCGGTAATGCCCATCGCGGCCAAGTACTCCTCATAGAGCTCAGGATCATCAGACAACACCAGAGTAATGTGCATGTCCTCTAGTCTCTGCAGCAGCTCCATAGACATCAACTGAGGCTCTGCTCCTACTGTGGCGGCTCTCCGACTCAGTGCATCTGCTACCACGTTCGCCTTCCCCGGGTGATAGTGCATCTCATACTGATAGTCAGATAGAAACTCCACCCACCGCCTCTGCCTGATATTCAGTTCCTTCTGCGTGTCCACGTACTTAAGGTTCTTATGATCGGAGTATATATCACAGTGTACTCCATAAAGGTAGTGCCACCATATCTTCAGTGCGAATACAACTGCTCCCATCTCAAGGTCGTGCACTGGGTAGTTCTTCTCATGGGTCTTCAGCTGGCGGGAGGCATAAGCTATGACGTGTCCGTTCTGCATCAGCACCGCTCCCATCCCCTGATATGATGCGTCGGTGTAGACCTGAAATCCCTCCCTCCCCGAGGGGAGAGTAAGAATGGGAGCCGAGGTTAGCCGATCCTTCAGCTCCTAGAAAGCTGTCTGGCACTGCGGGGTCCACACGAACGGTACCTCCTTCTTCATCAAGGATGTGAGTGGGAGGGCGATTCGAGAGAATCCCTCTATGAACTTCCGGTAATAACCGGCAAGTCCCAGGAAACTTCGCACGTCCGTGGCCGTCTTCAGCGGCGGCCAATCCCTGACTGCCTGAATCTTTGCCGGGTCCACCGCCAGCCCGGCTCCGCTGATAATATGACCTAAGAAAGCCACCTCCTTCAACCAGAACTGACACTTGCTGAACTTCGCATAAAGGCGATGCTCCCGCAGTCTCTCCAAAGTCAGTGCCAGATGTCGTGTGTGCTCCTCCTCCGTCTTAGAATAGATAAGGATGTCGTCTATGAATACTATGATGAACACATCCAAATAAGCCTCGAAGACCCGGTTCATGAGGCTCATAAATGCCGACGGAGCATTCGTGAGCCCGAAGGGCATCACGATGAACTCATACAATCCATATCGGCTACTAAAGGCCGTCTTCGGAATATCCTCCTCCTGGATCCGCAGCTGGTAGTAGCCTGACCTCAAGTCCAGCTTCGAAAAATAATGGGCTCCCTCCAGCTGATCGAACAACTCGTCTATCCTGGGGAGCGGATAGGTATTTTGGACGGTCAGCCTGTTTAGTGCTCGATAGTCAATGCACAGGCGAAGAGTGCCATCCTTCTTCTTCACGAATAGGACAGGAGCTCCCCATGATGAGGAGCTCGGCCTAACAAATCCTGCTTCCACCAGCTCCTGCAACTGTGTTCGAAACTCCGCCAACTCCTTCGGGGCCATCCGATAAGGGGCCTTGGATACCGGCTTAGCCCCTGGTACCAAATGAATCTGAAAGTCCTTCTCCCTATGCGGAGGCAGTCCTGGCAGCTTATCCGGAAAAATATCGGCGTAGTCACGAACCACCGGAATGCTAGCAATCAGGTCCTTCTCCTCAGTCATCTCGAATAATACCTGATATACCTCGTCTCCTTGCATATGAGCCTTAACGGCCTGAATAGATGAAAGTAGCCGGCGGGAAACCGGTGTAGTACCTTCGAATGTTACATAAGTATCGCCGTGGCTCAGCACGACCTTCCTTGCCGGGCAGTCAATCTGGGCATGGTTCCAGATAAGCCATGTCATGCCTAAGACAAGGTCGAAGTCCGGCATTCTCAGGATCGTCGCCGGGGCCTCGAGTGTCAACCTGTCTATGGTAACCTCCAGGAGGCACTTCTCTGTGGACTGGATCTCCATCCCATTGGGGAGACGCACCCTCCTGGGTAATCCCGTATAATATCGAATCTGATCCAGGTCCTTGACGAAATCGTCCGACACAAAGTTGTGTGATGCCCCCGTGTCGAACAGGGTATGGGCAGGCTTGCCGCACACCATCACCATTCCTGCAATAACCATGTCCGGGTTCCGGGGCTGTGCTAAGTCCAAAGCATAAATCTGCTCCCCATTCTGCCTGCGGTCGCCTCCCTGGTAACCACGTCCTCGGCCGCGTCCTCGGCCTCCGAAATGCTGGGCCGGTGGGCCACCCCGTGGTGCTGGAGGTGGTGCCCCCCTCATAGGGCAGTCTCTCCGAAGATGTCCCACCTGGTGACAATGGAAGCACTCCGGCGGGGGATACGCCATACCCCGGGGTCTCGGCATCTCCTGGATCCGGAGAGGTTGAGGGGCCAAAACCACCTGCTCTCTCTTCTCCTGCCTCACCTCCTGACGAGGCTGCTCCTCTGTCCTCCTTCCATCTGGTATGGTGCCTCGCCGCTGATCATTTCGGGCCCTCCGGCCCTGATCCTCCACTTGCCGCTTCTGGCCCCGAGTGGCATGCCAATCGGCCTCAATCCTCTTCGCCATCTCCAAGATCCGGGAGATAGGCCCGTTAGAGACAAAAAGCAAGGCCTCCCTCAACTCCTCTTTTAGGCCCTTATAAAACCTTTTGACGTAACCTGCTTCGTCCAGCTGGTAAGAGCCCGCATATCGGGCCAAATGATCGAACTCTCGGTGGTACTCCACCACCGTCCTGGTGCCCTGCCTCAGCTGCAAGAACCGCTCCTCCAACTCGTCCCTGGCCGACTGCGGAACAAAGTGCTCCAGCAGCGTGGCCCTGAATTCCTCCCAGGTGATTTCTGCAATCTCCCTATCAGCATACGTCGTGTCCAACAGCGTCTTCCACCACCTCTTAGCATGGGACTCCAAGCAAGATACCACCAGGGCCACCCTCTCCTCCCAAGGGCATCGTATCCCAGTCAACATCTCGTACATAACATCCAGCCACTCCTCTGTTCGTACTGCCGACTCTGTCCCCAAGTATGATGGGGGAGAGAGTCCTCGGAAGGTGCTCATCCAGTTGGCCCCTGGTTTTGGCTGCTGGGTTGGAGCCTGCTGAGCCCGGAAGGCCTCAAGGATAGCTGTAAGGGTCTGCCCCATGTCCGACTGGAGGAAAGGTGTGGGGACCATGGGAGGTGGTGCAATATCTGGGGTCTGCTGAGCTCCACCTTGTGGGGTGGGCTGAGTTGGGGGTTGCAAAATGAACTACATTAGTAGGTAATCGACTCAATGCCTAATGAAAGTGGATAATTAACATGTGATTCCCCCCATATGGGCACACCACTGCTTCCGCTGCTTAGTTTGTCCCCAAACTAAACCCGCGCGGGGGTGACCCAGGGTTGTGGACGGCTACTTTTCGATCGAGGTCCTCTGATACCACTTGTAAGACACCCTTTTTTTTTCTTTTTCGACACCGGGGTCTTAGGCCCAGAACCGCCGTCTTGCGGTGACTCCTTCACGTCCTGAAGGGTCATCACCACAAAGCGCCGATTCTGCCGGCCAATTCGATGACAGGAAAGTAGCATATGAAGTAAAATGGAAACTATCTGTCCACAGAGAATCACATGACATAATAAATATAACTCCACGAAGGGAGTGTCCACAGAAAATAACATCAGAGTAGCAAAAATGGGCTTATGCCCGGTACATCATAACCTCACTACAAGATCTCTCATGCAGAAACAAAAGTAGAAAACTACTCAAGGTCGAGACTCACGGTCCCAACTGTATGAACTCCGGAGCTAGACTGCCCCACCTCCAAGCGCACCGGTCTCTGGGGCTGCTCCTCCATGTTGGCCTCCACGATCCCCTAAATGATGCGGTTCGAAAACCGTTAGTCTAAAAGACTAAGTCCTATCATCCCCCGCCCCTTCCCCCACGGCTCCTAGGCACCGAGCGGAGAGGAAGAAAGGGGAGGACTTGAAGGTGGAGAATAATCAAAAGCAGATGACAGCGGACCTATACTAGCAATTCTATATCATGTATAGACATAAGCTGAAATATGAAATGTAACCTTCACTTATGTGAAACACATAAGCCAAGGGGTCTTCTGCAGGGCTCCCATCGTATAAAAAGTCCCATACCAATTTATACGATGGGGTGTCGGTTATCAAACAGCAGTAAATATATATATATATATCCAAATTTAACCTTAATTTATAAATTTGCCCACACAAGCTTATAGACCAAGGGGTCGTTTTGCAGGTCCTAAAGTATAAGCGTCCCATTCCACTTATACTTTAGGTGTCAAGGTTAAAGGAAACGATTATGCTATGACATGCAAGTGGGTATGATGGACATGCATGTGCAACACACACACCCGACTCTGTGCACACAGACCTTTAGTTCCCCCTTTCTAGAGCCGTAACCTCCCAGGATACCTCCGTAGTGGCAGACGGAAGCGGTGGGTTGGGCCTCGCCCACCTCTAAACCAGTAAAGCACTACCGGTCAGACCTATCGTACGCCTCAACGCTTGGTGCACGAAGCGGACTCCTGCGTACTCTTGCCGGCTGGCGCACCGGACTTCTGTTGGCGAAGTGCTAACCACACTTGCCGAGTCAATGTATTGGCGTCGGTGCATCGACCCTCCGATACCGAAGACCCACCATCTTAATTTCCTTTCCTGTTATGCACATGCAAATTAGCGTAATCAAGAACCGAGCCGAAGCTCCCCGGACCAACACGTTCGTCTCAAACAATCGAGCCGAAGCTCCCCGGACCCAAAGTCCGCCTTTTAACCATCCGAGCCGAAGCTCCCAGCTAACATCCGGTGCCCTCAGTGTTTGTGAAATGTGCAACCCTAATTACTAAGTTACTCTTTTCAGCTTGTTAAAACAGTTTACGTTAACCCAGTACTGCCCCCGGTATTCCCTGTGAAGGGCTCTCAAGGGGCACTAGGAACTGTGTTGGGATTACGCCCAGCGTTCCCTTTCGCAAGGTACTTATTTTATTATTGGTTGATTCCCTTACCCATTATTTCTCATGTTCCGATAAGCTAATCCTATAACTAATTTATAGTTATATGTTAATAAACAAAAATGGGTAGATTAATAAAGTTTAAGCTTTCAAATTATTGAAAACGAGTCCCCGACAACGATGCCAAAAACTTGATGCATATTTTAACAAGTAATAACTTGATGCAGATTCATTCTACACTCTAGTATAAACTATGTAGATGGGCATAAGCTAGATTGATTTAACTTTCAGGGAACTGCACCTATCAATCATAGTATAGGAGAAATCTACATCTCGTGTCTATTCCACAGGGCCTTTTTAACTATTCATACTCACCCTCACTCTATTATCATACCTATAATTAATATTGATTTTAACCAAGATTAACCTAACTAGGACAAATTGGATAAAGAGACATTGGAGAATTAAGAATAATAAAAAGTAGATAATCTAAGAGTAATCACATGAAAATAATCATTCATTAATTTAATTCTATGTAATCATGAAATAACAAGACTATCAAATTCGTTGTATTGTAAAGGTTAAACATCTATCGAATTCTCTCTCGAGCAATTCAAAATCTAAACCTAAGTTGAGAAACTTTTCTCTCGAACAATTTACAACACTCAAATTTGCATTAAAATACAGTACCCTATCTACTACATAAATTCATGAAATCCTATCTCTAAAATACCATGAATCCATTTATCCGTATTACAATTATCCAAACAACATATCTCTTGATCATGCAATTTGAAATACAAAGAGAACTAACACCAAAATATGAACATATAAATATCATCACAAACATCCAATTTCTCAATCTAGATGTTTGGAATTCATGTAAAATAAGTAACAAATTCATATCTAAGATGAATCTCTTTGGTTGAACGTCTACATACGAATAAAATACCAAAAATTTGATAAAGAAAATGAAATACATGATTATCGAATTGTTCAAATAAACGTTACATGCGAAATATAAGATAAATAAAGTTAGATATACCAACAGAAAGGAAAGATTAAAAGAGATGCATGAAAGATTAAAAGCATACAAATAATCTCCTTCAATTTCTTTTTCCCTTGGATGCTCCACTTTCATCCTCCAGAAATTCTCCAAATGAAATGATCCAAAAGTCCCCATTCTAATTTTTCTATAGGTTTTTATAGTCTCCTTGCAAAAAGGGTCGGACACTGGTTCCAACACGGCCGTGTCACAGGTCGTGTTCATGGTTCAAAGTCGGTTACACAAGGATAGGCATGTCTGGTCATGGGCCATGTCATCTGACACAGGTACGGACACGGCCGTGTTGTTCATCATGTTCTTTGCACACGGGTTGGTTGGCAGCAGATGTTGAATTTATCCCAAAAAGGACACGGGTGGGGACATGGGCATGTTCCCACTAGTGTGGTGCTCTGTCTTGTTCCTCCAATTTTTCTGGTCCATCCCAGATAGGACACGGGTAGCGACACGGGTGTGTTCCTACCCGTGTGCGCTCAATTCTTGTCCTATCATCAGCCATGTTGAATTCATGAACTCCTCTGTTTTCTCCAAGACTTTTAGTTCCACTGGTTAGCAATACCTGCATTAGGAAAATGATTGAATAAATAAATAGCTTAATACATAAAATAATAGAGACTCTTAACTGTGCTCTTCTATTCATGATAAAGCAAATTCTTAACTATTCTCGTGAAATTATTACATAGGGAGGTAGAAAATAGTGGACATGATTACAATTATGATAGTAAAAAGCCTATCACAATTGTACTCATCATATACTCGAGTTGTAATATTCATATACTCGAGTAGTTAATCTACTTCTCGAGTAGTCTAGTGCCAGGACTCGAGTAACCCGATTTCATCTCCCAGAAAAAATCGCTAAGACTTTGACTCGAGTAATTCTTCTACCTCTCGAGTAATATTTCTAATACTCGAGTAGTTCTTCTCCACGTCTCGTGTTATACTTCTAGCACTCGAGTAAGTCTTTTTTTACTTGAGTGATTACTCATTCTATTCTGAATTTTATCAAGGTCTTCTACTCGAGTAGTCTGTCTCAATCCTCTCGAGTAATTATATGAGTACTCGAGTAGTTTATATTTCACTCGAGTATTTCAGAAATCTTTTCCAAAATTTTGCTAAGTCCATAACCGACGGGATTTTCAAATGCCTTGACGTGATTGGTCCATATGTACGTCATTAATGCTAATAATGACCGTTAGGGAGATCTTATATAAGGTCTTCTCAAATCCAACTAACCCTAAGAAGTTGTCAAGAATTATTCTAAGAAATATTAATCTTATTCTCTCTGTATAAAAACAGAAGCCGCCTCCCTCTTCATCGTGCAAATTGCCTAGGGCTTGCATTCAAGTAGATTCAGATCAAGGTTAATTTACAGATCAAGATTGCTCTTCAACTCCTCATCATCTCTCAGATCGTGTAAGTCAAAGAAATTTCAGATCCAGATCTTACCGAGTTTCTTCAATATATTCTGATAAAGCCGCAAAGATCAAGGAAGAAGACCTAGGCCGAGATTTTCCAGATCTGAGAATACTACTGTTAGTATTCCATTATTCTCAACTTATTCTTGTAGGAGATTTCACTCCGAGTGTAGGAGCTTTTGTCTCCGAGTTGTAGGAAGTTTTTATCTTTCGAGTGTAGATCCTTGTTGTGGATCGAGATTATAGGAACTTTGTTCCGAGGCATAGGATTGGTTTTCAATCCGAGATAGTGGAGTAGCCGAGTCTAGTGCTTTGTTAGATCGGTGAGTGAAAGTGGATGTACCCAAGATTGGGGAACCACTATAAATCTTTTGTCGTATGTGAATGCTTGGTAGATTTTTCTGTACATAGATCGATAATTTTTATTCCACAAATAGACACATAACTCACCTATTCACCCCCCTCTAGGTGATTTAGGCAGACAACTGAACACTTTCACTTCTTGTCTCGACACAGCTCCTTCAAAGGTGTCGACACAAAATAATTGTCTCGATACTTGTGTACTTGAATATTTTCTGCATTCTTCTACCTTTACAAACAAACTGAATACACCATCAAATACACCATGATGTATATCATTGAGTCAGGTGAGGCTTCTCCAAATTAGGTACACAATTTCTAATGTACCCAACAATCTCCCCCTATTTGGAGAAGTCATAATTCATAGTCAATGATATACACCAATATAACAAAAAATGATAAGCATGATATATTCAGACATTTCAAACAAAATTATTCAAGAGTAGCGATAGCATGTTACACACAAATATTCAAAATGAAATAACATAAGGAAAACCATGCAACTCAGAGACATAAATATATAAACTGTTGTCAACCCAGAATTTTATTTTCACACAATCAAGGTGAGATTACAAGATTAATGTTTTCTTTTGTAAGAACAATAAAAAATGCACATTGTCTTCCAAAATCTAGTCAATCTAAAGTTAAAGTTGATCAGGTTCCTTGATGATAATTCCTTTGATGATAATTCCTAGGAATTGGCATGTATCTGTGGTACTTTCTTATCTTCCTTGCAGCCTGCAAAGTTTGCATCTAAAAAACCTGTTAGCAGAAAATCTCTATTCATAGGGTACCATAGACCAAGATCTAGTGTGCCCTTAAGATATATTAAAATTCACTTGGCAGCAGAATAATGGGACTCTATAGGGCATGCCTGGTATCAAGCATAGACACATGTAGCATACATGATGTCAGGCCTACTTGCAGTCAAGTATAGTAAGGAACCAATAATCCCTCTATACAAAGACTCATCAATAGGTTTCCCTGCCTCATCTTTGCCTAAAGGCATACTTGACCCCATTGGAGTTTTCATGATGGAGGCAGTCTCCATGCCATATTTTTTAATCAAATCTCTAGTGAACTTAGACTGGGATATGGACAATCCATCATCAATCTGTTTTACTTGAAGTCCCAAAAAGAACTTTAGCTCACCCATGCGGCTCATCTCAAACTTCCCTTGTATAAGTTTGGCAAACTTCCTAAAAAGGTTGTTCTCAGTAGATCCAAATATTATTTCATCAACATATATCTGTACTAGGATGATCTTGCCCTTTGATTCCCTCAGGAATAGGGTCTTGTCTATTTTTCCCCTTGAGAATTTCTTCTCAATGAGAAAAGTAGACAATGTCTCATACTATGCTCTAGGGGCTTGTTTCAACCCATATAGAGCTTTCTTAAATCTATAGACATGATCGGGAAAGTGAGGATCTACAAAACCTGATGGCTATATACTTCCTCTTTTAGATCTCCATTCAGGAATGTTGACTTGACATCCATTTAAAAGACCTTGAATTCTTTATAGGCTGCATAAGCAAGAAAAAGTCTTATTGCTTCCAGCCTTGCTACTGGGGAAAAGGTCTGGTCAAAGTCTATTCCTTCTTCCTGCCTGTAGCCTTTTGCGACCAATCTAGCCTTGTTCTTGACAATAATGCCATTTTCATCTAACTTATTTCTGTAGATCCATTTAATCCCTATCACATTTTGTCCTTTAGGTCTGGGAACCAGTTTCAAAACTTTGCATCTCTTAAATTGATTCAGCACTTCATGCATAGCATCAATCCAGAATGAATCTAGAATGGCCTCTTCAAACTTCTTAGGTTCCATTTGAGACAGAAAACTCGAATATAGTGTTGAGTTCAAGCTCTTGCTTCTGGTCATTACACCTTGACTAGCATCACCAATGATTTGTTGAGCTGGATGGTCTCTTAAATGTCTCAAAGCTAGTGGTAATCTTTCTTCAGCTTGTTGATCCTTAATGTCTTCAGCGGGTTATTCTTCATTTTTAGCTTGTAACTCTTGAGCTCCCCCTGGACAGTAACAATCATCTTCAATCTCTTGGCTAGCTGGTTTATCTTCCCTGATGGTCAGATTGTTCATCTTATCTTTTAAACCTGCAAGACTAGAAGAAGAGCTTGGCAGCTCACAGTTAATTAACTTAGACTCATCAAAGACAACATGAATAGATTCTTCCACAACTTGTGTAGTCAAGTTATAGATCCTATATGCTCTACTATTGTTGTTGTACCCAACAAAAATCCCTTCTTGGGACTTGGCAGCAAACTTAGTCAATTGAGACTTACCATTGTTTAGTACATAACACGTACTACCAAAAAATTTAAAATAGGATAAGTTTGGTTTTTTGCCTTTCAAAATCTCATAGGGTGTCTTCTTGTGGCTTTTAGTGATGGAAGCTCTATTGAGAATGTTGGATCCCTAGTTGGATTTGGGCTAGGTTCACTAAATTAGGATGTTTAATCCAACATGTATATCTAGGGTCATGTTTGTGTCCTAGAGTTTAGGCAATGTCCTTAGAATTAACACTGCATGGACCAGCCATCAACAAACTGCAAAACGACTCAAGACTTAGAGAATTTCAAAGACTCAGAGAATGAGTTCGATGTTCGTCAAACTCAGGTCGACGAAAGTCGTGCTCAGCTCGACAAACTCAGAGATAATTATCCGAGCTGAGCTCGACAAACTTGGTACTCAGGTCGACGATTTATGGACACTATATTTCAACATTCCAAGTCCAGAATTTCTTTCTCTAAACTCCAGTCAACGAAACTAGTTCTCAGGTCCACGATCTCTGGGTATTCTACTTCAACATCTTATTCCAGAAACATCTAAGTATTCTAAGTCCATAATCATACTCCAGTCAACGAATTCACCTTCTCAGCTTGACGAACTTAGACAATATTCTTGGCAAGATTTATCAAGTAGCAGTTAGAAGTTCTCAGCTCGACGAAACTAGTTCTCAGGTCGATGAACCAAGTTCTCAGGTCAACGATTGCTGGACACGTTACTTCAACATTCTTAAGTCCAAGAAACATGGAATTATGTTCTTCAGTCAACAAAGTTAGAATCTCAGCTGGACGAACTTGATACACAGAATTGGCAAGATTCTAGGGAAAACAGTCATCTATTCTCAGGTCGAAGATCTTGGATCTCAGCTCGACAAACAACTATTATCTGGTCAACGAACTTGACTTCTCAGCTCGATGAACTCTGGATCCAGGTCGACAAATTCTGTTCTCTGCTCCACGATTTCTGTGAAGTTCAAGACTTTGATATTTTCCTCCCTCTATCCTTAATTTATTGCAATAATTCCTGAGTAATCAATGCTAAATATTCTCTGAATATTACTGTTAGACGTAGCATTGATTATGTACTTCATCAAGATTATTGCTTGCCATTTTTCCATGGGACGGTTGGGGAAATCAATCAACGCAAATATTCTCCAGGGCGTCAGCATTGAATGAAGGAAGAAATTCAAAATTCAGAAGGAATATTCCTTGGAAAATATAAAAAGGATTTTTCTCCTTTTTCCAAAAAGACAGCAATAGGGATTTTCTTCATTCTTCTCAGGAGATCACAAAGAGCACAAAAGAGTGACAGTAATCATACGGTAATAGAGAATAAGAAGCCCTAGCCCTTGACCAGAGAAAGAACAACAAGCTAAAGAAGAAGAACAACAACAATTTAAATCAAGAGTCTTCTTCTGTCTTCATCCCATGATTCTTCAAAGGACAACAATCACTATATCAGTCAAGAAGCTCCTGGATACATGCTGGTCAGGTTGAAACATTGAAGGCTTACTCACCCTGAAGCAAAGCTCCATCCTTCCTGAACAAATCTATATCTCAGGGGGAGCTTTGTCAAAATCAAGATCCACTAAAGTCTTCTCAGTTGTATTTGAGAAAGAGAAGACATAATCACTCTCTTATCCCCCACTATATAAAGGGTTCTTTAACTCCCTTCAAAAGTTATTCCTGGTTGCAAGTCACCTGACCAAAAGACTTGAGCATTAGTTTTTGAGCACCTAATCAAAAGTTCATTGGTGGTAGTCACATGATCAAAAACCTCAGTGGATTCCAATCAGGGTGGAAGAAGAGTGGATGTACCTAGGTTTGGGAACCACTATAAAATTCTTGTGTTGTCTAGTTGCACTTTTTTTTTGCTCTTGTTGTGGCTGTGCTAGATAGGTTGTTGTGTTTGTGATATTAGTTTATATTTGTTGTGCCTGTGATAGATTATTTTACTTTAGGACTAAGTTGTTTATTTACAGCAAAAGGAGTTAAAGTTTTAGAAATACTCTATTCACCCCCCCCCTTCTAGAGTATATCAGATCTAACCCTAACTTTCAATTGGTATCAAAGCAAGGTTCCTTTGGTTGTACAAGCTAACCCTGTAACCAAAAGATCTTGAGTTAGATCTGAGTTTTATTTCTATTAGATATATTCACAGCATGGCACAGAACAAAGACTATGCTAGCACCAGACCTCCAATATGAAACTTAAATAAGTTTGTCATCTGGAAGGCAAGAATCAAATTATATATGAATTCAATTGATAATGACATCTACAATTCCATTTTGACAGGTCCTCCTAAACAATCTACTTCCACAACAACCTCAAGCACTAATGCAGTTCCACCACCTGAGTGGACTGAAGCCCAGAAGAAAGCAAAGGTTGTTGATGCCAAAGCCATGAATATTCTGGCCCAACCAATGTCAGATGACATTTTCCAAAAAGTGGCAGAATGCAGATCAGCTAAGGCCATTTGGGACTCTCTCAACCAAATGTTAGCTGGATCAGCTGATGAGAGGAAAGATAGAAGATCCAATCTCATATCACAATATGAGAACTTCAAGAAGGAGGAAGAAGAATCTATTGCAGATATGTACAACAGGCTGAGCTCAATCATCAATGAGCTGAAGACCCTGGATAAGGACATCACCCTTACTGAGGTGAATGTCAAATTCCTTATGTGCTTCCCAAGCTCATGGGATTCAAGGATCTTGCCAATCAAGGAGGCCAGAAGCTTAAATGAGATTTCCACTGAATCACTTTTGGGAAAGCTCAAGTCCTATGAGCAGCTCATTAAATCAAGAGAAGCAGCAGAGCAAAGGACACCTACACCAAGGAAGGAACACAACCTGGCATTCAAGGTTGTTGAAGAATCTAAAGACTCAACAGTCAATGAAGAGTTGATGAGTCTCTTAGCCAAGAGATTTTATAAAATGGCAAGGAAAGATTTCAGAAGAAAGTCATCCGGGCAGGATGACAAGCTAATGTATGACAAAACCCCCACTAAAGAAGTGGTGTGCTTTGGCTGCAGGAAACCTGGACAATTCATCTCAGAGTATCCAGAGAATCAGAAGAAAGAGAAAAGAAGAGAGAAGGATACAAGAAGACAACAAAGTTCAAGACCTTCCTCCAGCAAATACAAGAAGGAGAAAGGCTTTGAAGCTGAATCCTGGAGTGAAACTAAAGATGAATCCACATCTTCCAGCTCTAGTGAAGAAGAAGAAGAGGCAAGGCCAAGGAAGTATGCCTCATGGCCATTGATGCTTCCAGGAGTCAATCAGAAGAAGAAGAATCTGACAATGAAAAAGCTTCAGAAACAGAAGCTGATCAGGTACTTTTATCTTTTGACTATAATTCTGATGCTTTCAAATTTGAATTCAAAACCATGTGTATTGATTTAATAAACTCTGAAAAGGAAATCAAAACATTTAGGGAAATACTAGCTAATCATGAAAATATGATTTCTGAAAATACCAGGTTAAAGGATGAACTAAATCTAGCTAATGAACAAATTATTGCTTTAAAAAATGAACTATGTGAGCCCAAACAACTTGTGGAATCTCTTAATAGGAGAAACCTTAAGCTGATGGACATCACAAGCACAATCAAAGCCAGATTGAATGGCAAACTGGGCTTGGGTGCATCATCAAGTTTACCCCCCATTCTTAAGAAGAATAATTTATCAACCCCTATTAAATTTGTTTCTGCTAAAGTTAAGGAAATCATAAACAACAAACAAATCACAGAAGAATTACCCAACTTCAAAAATCACAAAAATAGAAATCAGAAAACCTTAAGTAAAAACAAAGTTCAGTAGATTTCGTCAAACTCAGATCGATGAAATGTGGGCAGTTCATCGAACTCAAGTCGACGAACTTTGAACGTAAATTTATATATTAATTATTCGTCTTACTATGATCGACGAACTTTGTATGGTTCGTCAAGCAGATATCAACGAACTTGGTGTTGAAATTTGTGAAGTGGAAGTGGGTGATGGGACAGGCCGGGCGGCCTAGGCGGACAGGATCGGCGGACTGGGCGGACTTGGCGGACTGTGTGTTGCGGCCTAGTGAGAAGTCCAGTGGAAGCCAGCTGTTCTTCTGAGCGGGTTGCACGGGTGAAGTCCGCGGACTATGCGGCCTGGTATCTGCGGATAGGGCATTGGCTGGTTGATTTAGCCAAGGAGCGGCCAGAGCGGATAGAGTCTTGCGGACTGGTGCATTGCACAGTGGCCGTGGTGCAAGCTGGTGCTTACCAGCGGTTTGGCTCTTGTCCGCGGGAAGCTTGCGGACTGGCGTGTCCATAGTATGGGCTGTTGCGGACTGGGATTAGAGCTTGGCTGAGGCCTTGTCGAGCTCTGGTGTTACAGCAGGTGCTTTGCTATGGAGGTTGATTGGCGGACTGGTGTGTGGAGTCCGGGAGATTGTTGTTGCATTGGGCAGGTGTGCGAGTTGCCTGCGGACTACTGGCGGTCTGTGCTAGGGTTTTTGGCGGACGAGAGTTTATATCCGCCATGCTCGCATTGTCCTTTGATGGTTTTGGACTTGGTCAAACTCTGTGCCAAGACCATGGTGTCTGCAGTGTCCGCCAAGTCCATTGTTGACCGGGCGGACTGTTGCTATCTGCCTTTGGTCGTGGACTTGTGGCGGATTGAGGCTTGAGTCTTGCGGATTGCCTCGGGTTTGTGCGGACAGCCATTGAAGGGGGTTGCTGTCCTACAGTGGTTGTAGGCTTTGCGGGCTGATGCCTTGTCTGCATAGCTTAGGCGGACTGAAGAGGGTTCGCCAATGTTGCCTTTCTCCTAGCAGTTTTCCTTGGTATCCGGCTAAGTCCTTGCAGAATCGGCGGACGGTGTTTTGCTATCGCGCGGGCTGGGGCAGTGTCTGTATCTCTAGGGCGGTGACCACACTCCTCACCTCGCCTATAAATAGGACCCCCCTGGCAGGTCTACAGTAACTTGAGTGAACAATAAGTTGGGTTCGGCGAGGTGCTGCGGTCTCAGTTTGTCTGTCTGCGCGGATTGATTCAGAGTTAACGGTTTGCTGTGTGCAGGTCGCGCGGGTAGCTTCAAGGAGCCAGGAGTTTGGCTGTGACTTTGGTCAAGGACTTGGAAGTTGTGCGGTCTCTGCGGATTCAGCAGGAGGTCGCTCTACGGCTTGTCAACTCTGTTTCAACTTTGTCAGCTTCAATAACCTGTCCGCCGGCTTCAGCAGGGTAGGGGGTGTTCCTCGGTTCAGGACTCAGCAAGAGGCGAATAATGGTGTGTCTGCGCGGTCTTGCTGCTTCGGCAGACTCCGTGTCTATTCGGCGGATTGCAGCTAAGCTCGGGCGACTTCAGCGGTCTCGGCGGACTCCGGTGCTGTCTGCCCGGCTTGTTGTTTGGTGCTTTCTGTTTGCAGCTATTTGTACTAGCGAAATCATGTCTCGCTATGTATGTCTCGCCTTGTAAAGAAGTTGAATGTATAAAAGATCTGCTTGTGCTTCCATTGTTTGTTGGGGTTAGCCTTGTTCCTTGGTTTTCCGCTGGTTCAACGTGAGAACTGGGTAGTGCCGAAGATATTAATTTGGTGTTTTGGCTACCTTGCTGACCACGCTGAGAAAATTTAACATGGTATCAGAGGGAGGTTCAGTTGCGTGAGCGGTAGTCAACCAGTGTTGTTTCTCAGTGCTTGAGTGGTGATCAAACTGTGTTGTTGCTCGGAGCTTCTGAAAGGTTGCCAACAGAAGTTACAATGGAAGGGAGCTTTGCAAGGGGTCTTGGCATTGAACTCTTAACGCCAACTAACTTCAAGAAGTGGAAGTCGTGCATGAAGAGTTATCTTCTTGGCGAGGAGCTGTGGGAAGTCGTCGGTGGTGACGACAGACAGGAAGTGACTGCTGCGTTTGGTAGTGCTGAGCAGGTTAGGCTCTGGAGGAAAACAAATGCTAAAGCGGAGTTTATCCTGAAGAGGGTCGTGTCACCAGAACTGTTTGATCACATCATTGGATGTGAGTCGGCTGCTAATATTTGGACAACCATTGATGAGTTGTTCAATAGGAAGAATGTGGCGCGGCTTCAGTTTCTGGAGAATGAGTTGGCTAGAACAACTCAGGGAGACCTTTCCATCTCGAAGTACTTCTTAAAGATGAAGAGCTTGTGTGTTGAGCCATCAGCTCTGGATCCTGATGAGCCTATCTCTGAGGCTAAGATGAAAAGGCACATTATCCACGGCTTGCGGAAGGAGTATGTGGCCTTTGTGATGTCTGTTCAAGGGTGGGATACTCAGCTGTCTTTGCTGGAGCTGGATAATCTGCTTGCATCGCAGGAGAGCTTGGCAAGGCAGATGGTTGGAGTGAATCTTAATTTGGAAGGCAGTGAAGCTCTCTTCTCAGGCAAGAAGAAAGGATGGGAAGGGAAGAAGAAGAAGAAGGTGCAGGCCGCTGGTGAGAAGAAGACTTCAACTTCATATCAGCCGGAGAGGAGTAATGCTCCTAAGGACTGGAAGAATAACTTGAAGTGCTACCGGTGTCATCAGCGAGGGCACTTCAAGCGGGACTGCAAGGTCAAACTGCAGCCTGGGCATGCTACGGGAAAGGAGGAAGCTTGCTCGAGAAATGAAGAAGTAGAATGGGGTGGAGCTTTCATGACGGGCACCTGTGTCCGTGCCTTGTCTGCTAAGGACTTCAACAGCGAGTGGATCGTGGACTTTGGGTGTGGTCATCACCTCGCCGGAGACAAGTCCAAGTTCACCTCCATGCAGGCTTACATAGGTAATGAAGCTATTATCACTGCTGATAATATTGTTTATGCAGTAGAGAAAGAGGGGGTCGTGTCTTTGGGTAGTGATCAGGGGCCCCTCACGTTAAGGAGTGTGTATCACGTGCCGGGCATGAAGAAGAACCTCTTCTCGGTGACCAATGCGGTGGACGCTGACAATCACGTTTTGTTTGGGCCAACAGACGTGAGGTTCCTTCGCAACGTATCAGCGGTTAAGGCTGATGTTGCTCATGTAGGGAGGAGGGTGAAGAACTTGTTTGTTCTTGCCACCAATGCTTATGTTGATCGAATGAGGGCCAATGATCGCGCTGCTATCTGGCATGAGAGGCTGGGGCATGTGGGCATGGACAAGCTGAAGGCGATGGCTAGTAGAAGTTTGGTGAAGGGGTTGCCTAAGTTATCCTCCTTTGGTAACGGGCATGTTTGCGTGGGCTGTCAATACGGTAAGGCACATCACCTTCCGTTTGATAAATCAGAAACAAGGAGAAAGAAACCACTGGAGTGCATTCATGGCGACTTGTTGGGACCGACGGTTACTGCCAGCCTTGGAGGAAGCAGATACATGCTTGTCTTGATTGATGACTACTCAAGGTATACTTGGGTGTACTTCTTAAAGTAGAAGTCAGAAGCCTTATGTTTGTTTGTGGAGTTCAAGGAGTTGGTAGAAGGCCGGCTTGGCTTGCGGATCAAGAAGCTGAGAACAGATAACGGGGGTGAGTTTACTTCCTCCGAGTTTTCTAACTTCTGCAGGAAGCACGGGATCCAACGGGAGCTTACTTGTGCTCACACTCCACAACAAAATGGGGTAGCGGAGCGGAAGATCCGTAATTTGACGGAGACCTGCAAATGCTAGCTTCATGCGAAAGATATCCCAAGGTCCTTTTGGGCGGAGGGGATGTCTTGTGCTGCCTATGTCATCAATCGGATGCCGCTCAGCCCAATCAACATGAAGACTCCTATTGAGCTGTTGCTAAAGGAGAAGCCGAGTGTGGGACACCTTAGGGTGTTCGATTCAACTTGCTACGTGCATGTCCCAGATGCTTCACGGAATAAGCTGGATGCAAAGGCAAGGAAGCTTGTCTTTGTTGGCTACGATGAGCGGAAGAAGGGATGGAAATACATGGACCCTGTGATGAAGAAGTTCGGGTATCAAGAGACGTTGTCTTTGACGAGCTGATGTCATATGGAGGTGGATCGGTTGAGCTAACCGGAAGCATCAAGGTTGATGAAGCACCGGTGGTGGCTGCTGAAGACCTGGAGGAGGAGCTTGCTGTTTCACCAACAGCTCCTGTTGCTTCTAACTCCGAGGCTGGGTCTTCTGGCTCAGGAAGCAGGGGGAGCACTGCTCAATGCTTGCCCCAAGTAGGAGTTGAGCCCGAAGAAGCAACGGAGGAAGTGAGCAAGGAGCCGACCCTTCGGAGATCGAAGAGGGTGGTTAAACCATCGTCTCGGTACTGTGATGGGAATGCAGTGAGCTTTGTCTCCTGTTTCTTTGTAGGTCCACTGGATGAGCGAGAGCCTGCAACCTTCAACAAGACCACTGGAGTGAAGGAGTGGTAAGATGCCATGGAGGAAGAGATTGATGCTCTGAAGAAGAATGAAACCTGGGATCTTGTGCCCAAGGTTGATGGCATTACTCTGGTTACTTGCAAGTGGGTGTATAAGTTGAAGAAGAAGGCTGATGGGAGCATTGATTGGTTCAAGGCTCGCCTGGTCGCTAGAGGATTCTCATAGCAGTATGGAGAAGACTATGTGGAGACATTCAGTCCTGTTGCGAAGATGACTTCAGAAAGAGTGGTGATTGTCTTGGCTGCTAGCAAGGGATGGAGAATTTGGCAACTTGATGTGAAGAATGCTTTTCTTTATAGAGAGATTGACAAGGACATCTTCATGGATCAACCACTTGGTTTTGTCTCTGAAAAGCATCCGGACTATGTCTGCAAACTCAGGAAGGCTCTATATGGGTTGAAGCAAGCTCCTAGAGCGTGGTATGGGAAGATTGCGGAATACTTGCAATTCTGCGAATACCTGGCTTATAACCCGGATTCAAGCTTGTTCGTCAAGAATAAGGGGGAGCTGTAAGTCTTGGTCCAGCTGTATGTGGATGACATGATCATCACAGGGAATTCGGAGGAGGAAGTAGCAAGGCTCAGGGCCGAGCTTGTTATACTCTTCGAGATGAAAGACTTGGGAGAGCTGCATTACTTTCTCAGTCTTGAAGTGGAGAGGAAGGAGTGCGGGGTTCTCATTGCCAGAAATGGTATGCTGATCGCATTGTGAAGCGGTTCGGCATGGGCGAAGGGAAGAAGTGCTCTACTCCACTGGAACCTGGGCTGAAACTTCGGAAAGATGAGGGAAGGGTTCTTCTGGATCCCCTGGTGTTCAGGGCTCTTGTTGGGAGCTTGATTTACCTGACGATTACAAGGCCAGACATTGCTTACGCTGTTGGCCGAGTAAGTCGGTTTATGGCTGAACCAAGGAAGACTCATATGGTGGCGCCAAAGCACATCTTGAAGTATGTCAAGGCTACTTCTGACATGGGACTTCTCTATGGAAGGGACTCGGAGTTTGCGTTGCTTGGAAACACGGATGCTGACTATGGCAGTGATTCGGATGATCGGAGGTCTACTTCAGGTTATGTGTTCACTTGCGGTTCAGCTAGCATCTCGTGGTATAGCAAGAAGCAGGACTCAGTGTCAGTCTCCACTACAGAGGCAGAGTATAAGGCTTCGGCCTTGGCTGCTCGGGAAGCCATCTGGTTGAGGAGGCTTATAGAGGATGTTCATGAAGAAGTGTAAGGGCCAACTTTACTCCGGGGTGACAATGAGAGTGCTCTCAAGCTGGTGAACAATCCAGTGTGTCACGCCAGGACCAAGCATATAGAGATTGATCACCACTTCATCAGGGAGAAGGTGTTGGAGGGATCTCTGCTGGTCGGGCATGTTCGGAGTCAAGATAATCTTACTGACATCTTCACGAAGCCACTTTCGAAGAGGCCCTTTGAGCGGTTGCGCAGCTTGCTGGGCTTGGTCACCACTTCTCACTTCAAGGGGGAGTGTTGAAATTTGTGAAGTGGAAGTGGGTGATGGGACAGGCCAGGCGGCCTGGGCGGACAGGATCGGCGGACTAGGCGGACTGGGCGGACTATGTGTTGCGGCCTAGTGAGAAGTCAAGTGGAAGCCGTCTGTTCTTCTGAGCGGGTTGCATGGGTGAAGTCCGCGGACTATGCGGCCTGGTATCTGCGGATAGGGCGTTGGCTGGTTGATTTAGCCAAGGAGCGGCCTGAGCGGATAGAGGCTTGCGGACTGGTGCATTGCTCAGTGGCCGTGGTGCAAGCTGGTGCTTACCGGAGGTTTGGATCTTGTCCGCGGGAAGCTTGCGGACTGGCGTGTCTGCAGTATGGGTTGTTGTGGACTGGGCTTAGAGCTTGGCTGAGGCCTTGTCGAGCTCTGGTGTTACAGCAGGTGCTTTGCTGTGGAGGTTGATTGGCGGACTGGTCTATGGAGTCCGGGAGTTGGCTGCTGCATTGGGCAGGTGTGCGAGTTGCCTGCGGACTGCTGGCGGTCTGTGCTAAGGTGTTTGGCGGACGAGAGTTTATATCCTCCATGCTCACATTGGCCTTTGATGGTTTTGGACTTGGTCACACTCTGTGCCAAGACCATGGTGTCCGCAGTGTCCGCCAAGTCCGCTGTTCACCGGGCGGACTGTTGCTATCTGCCTTTGGTCGTGGACTTATGGCGGATTGAGGCTTGAGTCTTGCGGACTGCCTCGGGTTTGTGCGGACAGCCATTGAAGGGGGTTGCTGTCCTGCAGTGGTTGTAGGCTTTGCGGGCTGATGCCTTGTCCGCATAGCTTAGGCGGACTGAAGAGGGTTCGCCAATGTTGCCTTGCTCCTGGCGGTTTTCCTTGGTATCCGGCTAAGTCCTTGCGGAATAGGCGGACGGTGTTTTGCTATCGCGCGGGCTGGGGCGGTATCTGTATCTCTAGGGCGGTGACCACATTCCTCACCTCGCCTATAAATAGGACCCCCCCCCCTGGCAGGTCTACAGTAACTTGAGTGAACAGTAAGTTGGGTTCGGCGAGGTGCTGCGGTCTCAGTTTGTCTGTCTGCGCGGATTGATTCAGTGTTAACGGTTTGCTGTGTGCAGGTTGCGCGGGTAGCTTCAAGGAGCCAGGAGTTTGGCTGTGACTTTGGTCAAGTACTTGGAAGTTGTGCGGTCTCTGCGGATTCAGCAAGAGGTCGCTCTGCGGCTTGTCAACTCTGTTTCAACTTTGCCAGCTTCAATAACCTGTCCGCCGGCTTCAGCCGTGTAGGGGGTGTTCCTCGGTTCAGGACTCAGCAGGAGGAGAATAACGGTGTGTCCGCGCGGCCTTGTGGCTTCGGAGGACTCTGTGTTTATTCGGCGGATTGCAGCTAAGCTCGGGCGACTTCGGCGGTCTCGGCGGACTCCGGTGCTGTCCGTCCGGCTTGTTATTTGGTGATTTCTATTTGCAGCTGTTTGTACTAGCGAAATCATGTCTCGCTATGTATGTCTCGCCTTGTAAAGAAGTTGAATGTATAAAAGATCTGCTTGTGCTTCCATTGTTTGTTGGGGTTAGCCTTGTTCCTTTGTTTTTCGCTGGTTCAACGTGAGAACTGGGTAGTGCCGAAGATATTAATTTGGTGTTTGGGCTATCTTGCTGACCACGCTGAGAAAATTTAACTCTTGGGGCACAAAAAATGACTATGTTCATTCTTTGAGCAGAGATCGACGATCTTATCCCATTTCTCCCAACTTTGGTCGACGAACTCACAACATTTCATCGAACCCAGTCCGACTTAGTAAAAATCATAATTATAACAACAACTCTAATCAAACTAGGAAACCTTTTAACCCACTTACTGATTAGATAATACCACCTAGAAGATATCACCCCTTAGGATATAAATCACAACCTGAATTCCATGTGATATCTAGCTTTTCTTATCAGCAAAACAAAGGACCCAAGGTAACCTGTGTTAAGAACAATTAATTATTTTCTCTGCAGGTAAAGAGCTGTCCAGTTATTAATCAACTATGATATCTGGACAGTGGATGCTCCAAGCACATGACTAGCAGCAAGGACAACCTACACAATTACAAATCCAAGCTGGGACCAAAGGTAATCTTTGGTGATTCAAAGTGTGGCCAGTTTGAAGGCTATAGAAAAGTAAGGATTGGAGCAGTCACATTCAAGAAAGTGACTTATGTAAGAGGACTCAAGCATAACCTCATCTCAATAAGCTAATTATGTGATGAAGGTTATCAGGTACACTTTAACTCAACATATTGTATTATTTCTAATAAAGAAAAATAAAAAGTTTTAATTGGAAATAGACAAGATAACATATACATAGTAGATTTTCTTTCTGCCAATTCAGACATTTGTCTACTTAATTTAGTTAGCACTCAAAATGAATTATGGCATAAAAGGCTAGGACATGTTAACATGAAAAATATTGCTAGGCTATCTAAAGAAAACCTTATGAGAGGTTTGCCTTCTGGTCCCTACAAGAAGGAAGGCTTTTGCAGGGCTTGTCAATTAGACAAGCAAACTAAATCTAGCTTTAAACTAGTTAATAAAAGTGATTCACCTAGGATCTTATACTTGCTACACATGGATCTCTTTGTACCCATTGTTGTATAAAGCCTAGGAGGGAAATCCTATACTCTAGTCATTGTAGATGACTTCTCAAGATTCACTTGGGTGTTATTTCTGAGATCTAAGTCAGATACCTTTAAGGTTCTTACAGATTTTCTCAGGACCATACAGATTGAGTACTCTACTCATGTTGTATTGATCAGAAGTGATCATGGTACAGAGTTTGAGTCTCTTCTTATGCATGAGTTCTATGAGAAGGAAGGTATCAGACACTGCTTCTCAGCTCCTAGAACTCCCCAACAAAATTGGGTAGCTGAAAGGAAGAATAGAACCTTGATTGAAGCTGCAGGCACATTACTTCTAGATGCCTATATGGCACTATTATTTTGGGTAGAGGTTGTATGCACAGCAAATTATGTACTGAACAGAAGTTTGATACATAAACTTTAGAATAGGACTCCCTATGAATTACTTAAAGGGAAGAAACCTAAAATCACTTACTTTAAAGTATTTGGATGTGTATGCTATATACATAATAATAACAAGAAATACATTAGAAAGTTTGAAGCTAAGGCTGAAGAGGGAATTTTTCTAGGATATTCTCAAGTAAGCAAAGCTTATAGGTTATTTAATAAATCATCTTTAAAAATTGAAGAATCAATTCATGTTACTTTTGATGAGGCTAACATATCTTGCAAGGAGAAAGAAATTTCTACCAGTAACCCTCTGCAGGTACCTCACTTGTGTGAGAATTTGGATGGACTAAGCCTCACCCAAGAGGTTCCAACACATCCTTATCCACAAGTTGATGAAGACAGTGAAGAAGAACCTTTGGAATAAGTTGAACCTCATCCAACAGCAAACATAATTCCACAAGAGGAATTAATTCCAAATGTTATTGCTGAACCAACTACACACACTGATCTTATTACACTAAGGGAATCACCCTAGATCTCAAGTGATTGGAGACATATCAGTAGGTGTACAGACAAGGCATCAACTCAACTAAGATGTGATGCATGTCTGTTTCCTCTCTCAAGTTGAACCCCAATCGATAAAAGATGTTGAGCAAGATCCCCACTGGATCATTGCTATGCAAGAGGAACTCAACTAATTTGAGAGATGTAGAGTTTGGGATTTAGTTCCAAGACCCAAAGACTACCCAGTCATTGGAACTAAATGGGTATATATAAACAAACTAGATGCCTAAGGTATAATTGTGAGAAACAAGGCTAGGCTTGTTGCTCAAGGTTATAGGCAAGAAGAAGGGATAGACTATGACCAAACATTTGCACCAGTTGCAAGGTTAGAGGTCTTCAGAATTTTTCTTACCTATACTGCCTATAAGAAGTTCAAAGTCTACCAGATGGATATGAAAAGTGGATTTCTGAATGGAGTACTAAAAGAAGAGGTTTATGTTGAACAACCTTCAGGTTTTATCTCTCCAACTCATCCCTCATATGTATTTAGATTGCATAAAGCTCTTTATGGTTTAAAGCAAGCTCCAAGAGCTTGATATGAGACCTTAGCTAGCTTTCTATTAGAGCATAATTTCACTAGAGGCATAGCAGATAAAACATTATTCACTAGACATCATAAGGATCAAATCTTATTAGTACAAATATATGTGGATGACACTATAATTTGGTCTACTGATCCCAAACTATGCAATAGGTTTTCTGACCTCATGCATTCAAAGTTTGAAATGAGTAGCATGGGTGAGCTCTCCTACTTCCTTGGTCTCCAAGTGAAGCAGCTACCTGATGGCATCTTCATCTCTCAGGCTAAATATGCTAAAGAGCTTATTAAGAAGTTTGGGATGGCTGATGCCTCAGCAAAGGAAACACCTATGACCACTAATGTTGTAATAGATTCTGATCCACATGGGAAACTTGTTGACCAGAAGTTATATAGGGCATTGTTGGGTCCTTATTATATCTTACAGCTAGCAGACCTGATATCATGTTTGCCACATTCCTTTGTGCTAGGTTCCAAGTGAATCCTAAAGAATCTCACCTAGTTTTTCTAAAAAGAATTTTGAGATATATAAAGAGTTGTCCTATTTTAAGCCTTTGGTATCCTACTGAGTCAGAAATTGATTTAACTGGATATTCAGATGCTGACTTTGCTGGATGCAGGGTCGACAGGAAAAGTACCTCAGGAACTTGCCAGTTCCTAGGTATGAGATTAGTGTCTTGGTTCTGCAAGAAACAGTCATCTGTGTCTACATCACCTGCTGAAGTAGAATACATTGCAGCTGGCAGTTGCTGTTCCCAGATGTTGTGGATTCAAAATCAACTCCTAGACTATGGTTTCAACTTAAATAATTCAACTTTATTATGTGATAACACAAGTGCTATATCCATAGCACAGAATCCAGTCCATCACAGTAGGACTAAACATATAGACATTAGACATCATTTCATTAGAGAGTGTGTAGACAAAAACAAAATTAAACTTGTCTATATCTACATTGATTTACAAAGAGCTGATATTTTCACCAAACCCTTGGATGAAAGAAATCACTTGTTCTTTATAAATTAGCTTGGAATGATCAATGAAGAAGCCTTAGTTTAATTTTTGTCTGCACTCGACGAATTTTTCAAAGTTCATCGCACTGAGTTCGACGAATTAGGAAACATTCTTGAGATATTCATCGAATGGAGATCGACGAACACTCTGAGTGAAGTTGTTTTCGTCGAACGGAGATCGACGAATCTGCTTTAGAAAACTTTCTTCGAACAGAGCTCGACGAAATATCTTCAAATCTTCAGACTGAGCTCGACGAATTATTTAACTCTAAATTATTTCGTCGACCTCAGATCGAAGAATTTTTTATTTTTCGTGGAACGGAGTTTGTCGATTCATATTTTGGAAAATATTATATCCAGGTTTTCTTCGACCTCCATCCCGCGCTTTTAGTTCCCTTGCACTTGATCTTCGTTTTTCTCTTGTAGGTGAACAAATGGCGATTCCTGGAGGCAGCCTCGCAGCAATGAAATTCGACACTGGATTTGATGTCGACTTTGATTCCTTCCAACATTCAGACCCCATATTACTGGACATCCTGCAACTCCTTGAAGAACAGCAGTTGAAGAATCTACTGTCCACCAGGATCAAAATAGCTGGCGCTGAGATCAGAGAGTGGGTCTACACTTCTTCCACCACCGATGAGAACACCATGACAGGGACAGTCTCGGGTAATGCAGTTTCTCTCACCCCCGCCGTTCTAAGTGAAATTTTTGGATTAACCAATGGTGAAGAAGAGTTAGAAATTGATACTGAGGAATTTGATGTGATGCTGAGTATGATGGGTTATTCTGGATAAATCCCAAATAAATTGCTGAAGAAACACCTGTCTGCTGAGTTCAAATTTCTAGAAGATATTGTGGGGAAAGTGTTGCTGGGCAAGCACAATGCCCATGATTACATAACCAGGCATCAATTCCAGGTAATGTGTGTTGTGGTAAACAAGAAGCAGGTAAACTAGTCTCAGATTCTATTTGAGCTGATTAAGAAGAAAAACAACAAAAAGGAGGTTTGTTTTGGAAGGATCTTAGGGATCTTCCTAAAGAAAAAGGCTGCTGAATCCCTTGTCTCCCCGACCATATTCATCAATGCCTCCAAGAGGATCATCTGTTCCCTCTTTGGCAGGTGGGAGAGGACCATCACCAAGCCCTCTAAGGCTTCATCCTCTTCGACCAGGCTTTCTGAGAGTACTAGGGCTGATCCAGCCACTTCCCACCCTACTGAAGAGATCCCTCCTCCACCTCCCTCACTTCTAGCAATCCAAACTTATTCTCCCAGGCTACACCAACTCCCCTCCACAGCTCACACAACAGTCCATACTCCCACACCTCCATCATCCCCAATCCATACATCTTCAAGTCATGTTCCTCCTCATACCTCACCCTCCTCCCAACATGATACACAAGTTCCATCCCCTTCTCATACTCTCTCCCCCTATTGTACACCAACTACATCACCACCTTTATCTCCCTTACCTCCCCATCTGTACAACATCCCATCCTTTAATTTGCTTACATCCCCCCTCGACACTCCTTCTCCTTAGGATGAAATAATACAAGATGCTCTCCCTCCTACTCCACCATCATCTTCCATCCCTCCCTCTGTTTCAATTGAAACACCTTCTGAAACACCCTTTGCATCTCCACTATTGGATCCCTCCATCATACCACCACTCATTGCACTTCTCACTCCCCTTCTTAAAACCATTATAGCAGAGGCCATTTCACCTCTTGCTACTTTCATTTCCTCCCTAGCTGCACAAATATCTGCTCTTTCTGCTCCTTCCTCTTTAGTTAGGGGCCTAGCTTCAGTATACACTGAAACCAGGCAGGAGGAGATACTTTATGAAGAAGCAGCAGTAGTAGCAGCAGTACAGTAGCAGCAGAACCAACAGTAGTAGCAGCAGATGCAGCAGTAGTAGAAACAGCAGACAAGATAGCAGCAGAAGCAGCAGAGGCTGATAAAGAATTACTTGATTTAATTAATTTTATTGATTCTGATATGGATTTGGATGAGCCTGTGTTGGCTGAGATAATAACTATTGGTGATTATATTATTAATCCCACAGTAAATCTATTAGATTTGTTAAAAGTCTTTGATACAGTTTATTTGAAAAAACTTCCAGAAGAAAGCATAAAGCCGTTCTTGGCTATAGTACCATACACCTCACCCATAAGCCCCAAGGTTGCCAAGCAACTTAAGGCCAGTTTTGCGATTCCAAAGGTTCTTGTTCTGTCATCTCCTCCCAGAGTTGTTTCCCCCATTATCTCATCTCCTCCTGCTCCAGTTTTTGTTATGGATGATTCACCCATTCCTGATCTTGATGCATTGATCATGACTGATATTGAAGAAGAGAATACAGTTGCTGAAAGCACTGTTGTGTATAGCCCTCCTGCTCCAGTTCCAGCTCCTCCTCCAGTTTCCTCCCAGCCAGATAAACCTTTAATATCTACTGAGGCCCTAAAAGAATTAAATGCATTATATGACAATCCACAAGATTGTTCTAATGATGAGGAGGAGGAGGAGGACTCAGATGATGATCCTAAGAAAAAGAAAGTATCTAAGAAGAGGAAAGCTCCTCCACCTCCTGCCCCAAAACCAAATCCAGCAAATGACACTCCTTATTATATACTCCAGAAGATCACACCTTATAAGGGCATGTCAGCATGGATGTGGCTGTCCAAGAATCAACAGAAAGAAAGGAAGAAAGGCAGGAGATATTCCCCACCTCCTCAGTGATACAGAAAGGATCCTCCTCCTCCCCTCCACCTGCTGCTGGTGCTTCAAGTTCTTCAACTCAGAGAACTACCTAATTTTAAACCTATCAGAGACATCAGTGTAGGTCCTCCTCTTCAGCAAGCATCCAGCAGAGGCATTATTCATCTGGCAAGCAGCAGCATCAACAACATCAACAACAACAATTCACTGAACATCAAAAGGCTGAAAGCCCCAAGATACCTGCTTCTCCTCCTGTACCATTTGAAGATCCTGAGATAGCAACAACTGCTAGGATAGCTAGGTTCTAGAAATTGGTTGGCCTATCCATGATTAACAAAGCAAAAGCTGAAGGGAAGGATCCATCTGAATATACTACAATGTCCAAGTACAGAAAGGAAAAACTTAACAGGTTTGCTAAGGCTAACAAATTTTTCAATGTTGATGATTATATGAACTTACATCCAGAAGCAATAGTGCCTAGGGCTACCTCTCTTAATATAATTTGGGATGCTGACATGATAATGACTAAAACTCAAGCAGCAAACACTAACAGGGAAATTAAGTTTACTCTGCATGGAGACAAAGCTAAGGAGGTTAAGTCAAAGGAGCCCAAGCAGAAGAAATAAATTATGAATAGTTTTCAGTCTTTCTGTTATTCTAAAAACTGATTATTTATGTCTTGATACAAAGCTCTCTATGTATATATATATATATCTGATGCATATGTTAAATTTCCTGCCAGATATATCTTTTTTTTGCTTTGTTATTAATGTGAGTCTGTAATTAGTGACCTCAGCAAAATAGGGAGAGATTGTTGGATCCCTAGTTGGATTTGGGATAGGTTCACTAAATTAGGATGTTTGACCCAACATGTATAGCTAGGTTCATGTTTGTTTCCTAGAGTTTAGGCCATGTCCTTAGAATCAACACTGCATGGACCAGCCATAAACATACTGCAAAAAGACTCAAGATTTAGAAAATTTCAAAGACTTAGAGAATATGTTCGACGTTCGTCGAACTCAGGTCGATGAAAGTCATGCTCTGCTTTACGAACTCAGAGATAATTCTCTGAGCTGAGCTCGACGAACTTGGTACTCAGGTTGACGATTTATGGACACTATATTTCAACATTCCAAGTCCAGAATTTCTTTCTCTGAACTCTAGTCAACGAAACTAGTTCTCAGGTCGATGATCTCTGGGTGTTCTACTTCAACATCTTATTCCAGAAACGTCTAAGTATTCTAAGTCCAGAATCATACTCCAGTCAACGAATTCACTTTCTCAGTTCAACGAACTTCGACCACATTCTTTGTAAGATTTATCAAGTAGTAGTTAGAAGTTCTCAGCTCGACGAAACTAGTTCTCAGGTCGACGAACCCAGTTCTCAGGTCGACGATTTCTGGACATGTTAGTTCAACATTCTTAAGTCCAAAAAACATGAAATTATGTTCTTCTGTCAACAAAGTTAGAATCTCAGCTCGATGAACTTGATACACAGAATTGGTAAGATTCTAGGGAAAACAGTCATCTATTCTCAGGTCGACAATCTTGGATCTCAGCTCGACGAACAACTATTATCTGGTCAATGAACTTGGCTTCTCAGCTCGACAAACTCTAGATCCAGGTCGATGAATTTTGTTCTCTGCTCAACGATTTCTGTGAAGTTCCAGACTTAGATATTTTCCTCCCTCTGTCCTTAATTTATTGCAATAATTCCTGAGTAATCAATGCTAAATATTCTCTGAATATTACTGTTAGATACAGCATTGATTATGGACTTCATCAGGATTATTGCTTGCCGTTTTTCCATGGGACAGTTGGGGAAATCAATCAATGCAAATATTCTCCAAGTTGTCAGCATTGAATGAAGGAAGAAATTCAAAATTCAAAAGGAAGATTACTTGGAAAATATAAAAAGGATTTTTCTCCTTTTTCCAAAAAAACGACAATAGGGATTTTCTTCCTTCTTCTTAAGAGAACACGCAGAGCACAAAAGAGTGACAGCAATCATACAGTAACAGAGAACAAGAAGCCCTAGCCCTTGACCATAGAAAGAACAGCAAGCTGAAGAATAAGAACAACAACTATTTAAATCAAGAGTCTTCTTCTGTCTTCATCCCAGGATTCTTCAAAGAACAACAATCACTATATCAGTCAAGAAGCTCCTGGATACCTGCTGGTCAAGGCTGAAATATTGAAGTCCTACTCACCCTGAAGCAAAGCTCCATCCTTCCTCAACAAATCTATATCTCAGGGGGAGCTTTGTCAAAATCAGGATCCACTAAAGTCTTCTCAGTTATATTTGAGAAAGAGAAGACATAATCACTCTCTCATCCCCCACTGTATAAAGGGTTCTTTAACTCCCATCAAAATTTATTCCTGGTTGTAAGTCACCTGACCAAAAGACTTGAGGATTGGTTTTTGAGCACCTGATCAAAAGCTCATTGGTGGCAGTCACCTGATCAAAAACCTGAGTGGATTCCTACCAGGGTGGTAGAAGAGTGGATGTACCCAGGTTGGGGAACCACTATAAAATTCTTGTATTGTCTGGTTGCACTTTTTCTTTTGCTCTTGTTGTGGCTATGCTAGATAGGTTGATGTGTTTGTGATATTAGTTTATATTTATTGTGCCTATGATAGATTGTTTTACTTTAGGACTAAGTTATTTATTTATAGCAAAACTAGTTAAAGTTTTAGAAATACTCTATTCACCCCCCCCCCCCCTCTAGAGTATATCAGATCTAACCCTAACTTTCTGAGAACATAATAAGCAATATTTACTGCCTCAGCCCAGAAATATTCTGGGAGAGAAGTGTCATTTAACAAAGTCCTACTTGCCTCAATTAGAGTTCTGTTCTTCCTTTCAGCAATTCCATTTTGCTGGGGAGTTCTCGGTGAGGAGAATTCTTGATGAATCCCAAGCCCTTCACAGAACTTTGTCATGCATTCAGACTGAAACTTAGTCCCATGATCACTTCTGATCTTGACTACAGAACAATTAAACTCATTTTGAATTTGCTTGACAAAAGTCTGGAAGATATCTGGGTTTAGATTTTCTCCTTAAGAAGAATACCCAAGCAAACCTGGAAAAGTCATCAACCACCACAAGAGTATAGACTTTCCTACCTAGACTATGAACTAGCATAGGACCAAATAGATCCATATGCAGGAGATATAAATACCTCACTGAGTCCTTGATATCAAGACTTTGGAAGAAAGACCTGATCTGCTTGCCCTTTTGACAAGCTGAGCAAATTTTCTCCTTAATGCACATAACTTCAGGACCATTGCTTACCAACTCTTCACTAAAGAGTCTACCCATGGACTTGTAGTTCAGGTGAGCTAGCCTTTTGTGCCATTTGTCACAAAAAGAAACTTTCTCATCTGCAACTAGGCATATAGGAGTGTCCTTACTTTCATACTCAAAGTCTAGGTAGTAAACATTTCCTCTCCTAGTGCCAGTCAAGATAACTCCTTGATCACTTGACCTTCTAATTTTACACTCATCCTTGAGGAAAGAAATGTCATAGCCCAAATCACATATTTGACTTATGCTTATAAGGTTATGTTTCAAACCTTTCGCATAAGCTACTTGTGTGGTAGTTACTGTGTCATTAGTTATCTTACCAAAACCTTTAGTTGCCCCTTTTTCTGAGCCCACAAAGATAACTCTGGGACCATTCTTAATAGGAGTGTATTCCTTTAGCATGCTCCATGTTCCAGGCATGTGCCTGGAACATCCACTATCCAAGTACCATGTAGGGGTATGGCCACTTGGACTTACCTGCAACAAATATATCATCTAACCTTAGGACCCCAAATCTGATTGGGTCCTAGGTGAAAGTTAAATTTAAACTGAACATGCCTACCTACATTTCTTTTGACGGGTAAGCCACCACTACATCTCTCGACACTCTAATTGTGCCAACAATCAATGGCATAGTGACCCACCTTGCCATAGCACCACACTAATGCACACTGTATCTTCTTTTAAGAACTGGCTTCACTGTATTATTGTATGCAACTCTCAACCCTACTAATAAATCAGCTTTTTTCTTAAGTCTGTCAGCCATAGCTTGCTTAGGGACATGTCTGGCAGCAGAAGTACTTGGGATATCTTGAACCATATATGCAGCTGCCTTCTTTTCAAAAAGCATACTCCTGATAGCTTCAGATATTCCTAAGTCTGTTTTGCTAACAGACTTTCCCTTAACTTGCAGATGAGCCGGTAGACCTTGTAAGTCAGCTGATACCTTGTTCTTGAGTGTTGGGGCTGGTATACCAAACACAAATGGTCCACTTTGAGCCATTTGGGTTTTCTCATGTGCTGCCCAATAGGCACTAGCACCCTTGCCATTTCTACTGCCTTGCTCACAGTGACCATAAATACTATCATGATTATACCTGTTAGAAGGTTGTACCGCCTTTTTAAAAGAAATTTGAGGCTTATAAGAAAGTGGCTGATTTGGAGCTTTGCCTTTCCTTTTGGAATAGGCAGCAATTGTTCTTCCTTTGAAACCTAATCCCTTCTTACCCTTTTGGGAAGAGAAGGAATCTATCAAAGGTAACATAGAACTAGGTTTTGAGAACTTGGCCACTAGCTCCCTCTCCTTTTGGAGTCTACTTTCAAGATTCCTAATATAATTATTCTTGAAAGTAATAGTATCCATCTGAATAACAGTTATGTTCTTCAATTTGCTAATTTCTTTTAACTTCAGATCCAGCACTTTTGCTGAGTCTGTGGCAGCCAACTTCAGACTGGCATTTTCCTTTACCAGTTATTTGGTTAGGAGCCTGCTTTCCTTAAACGCTTGCAGAAGCTCACTATAGTCATCAATCAGTTGATTGATGTCTCGTTCAGATTCAGAGTCATCTTTATCTCTTGAAGAAGATGCTTCTGACTCTGGGCTAGTAACATAATCTGATACTAAAGGTGAAGATTGTACCTTGCTAGGACCAGGCTGCTCCTGGCTATATCCATCCTCAGCTATAGCCATCAGCCCTATGCATGGGATGTCTTCTACTTTATTTATACCTTCTGGCAACTGCAAGAATTCTGTTTCTACAGAATCTTCCTCAGTTGAGAACAGCTCAATGTAGGCCTCAGCATCCTCTTCATTTTCTGAGTCTGATGAAGAAGAGTCGGTCCAGCTTTTCTCCTTCTTGGCCATAAAGGATTTCTCTCTTTTGCCTTTATGCTGATGTTTCTTTTTCTCACCGGACTCCTTTATTTTGACAGGACAGTCTGTTATAACATCTCATGCCTTCTGCAACAATAACAAACAATTTTAGTAGAAGTTTATTTACCAGGTTTAGAACCATACCTTTTCTCCTTCGAGGTTTTCTTCTTTCCCTTTTAGATGTCATCCTTGGAGTAAGAGGAAGAGGAAGGCATTCTCCTCCAGTTCTTTTTCTTCAGAAACTTCTAAAATTGCCTAAAAAGGCAACAAGCTCCTCATTAGAATTATGGTCATCTGTTGTGCTAGTGTCTGAACTTTTTGACTCAGTATCAGCAACTTTTCTGGGAGGAGAAGGAGTCTTTATCCTGCCCTTCTTTGTAGCTTCAACTTTGAAGGCCACTGAAAGTGTTCAGTTGTCTACCTAAATCAGCTAGAGTGGGTGATTAGGTGAGTTGTGCGTCTTTTTGCGGAATAAAAATTTAGAGATCTATGCACACAATAATCAACGAAGAAATCACTGACGATAGAAGATTTATAGTGGTTCCCCAACCTTGGGTACATCCACTTTCCCTCACTGATCTAGCAAAGCACTAGACTCGGCTACTCCACTATCTCGGATTGAAAACCAATCCAAAGGCTCGGAATAAAGTTCCTAAAATCTCAATCCACAACACGGATCTACACTTGAAAGATAAACACTTCCTACAAATCGGAGGCAAAAGCTCCTACACTCGGAGAGAAATCTCCTATAAGAATTAAATTGAGAGTATATGAAAATACAAACAGAAAAACTTTCTCAGATCTGGAAATAGTCATCCTGTATCTTCTTCTTTGATCTTTGCGGCTCTATCAGAATAGGCTGAAGAAGAATCTCGGCAAGAACTAGATCTGAAATTTCTTGGACACACACAATCTGAGAGATGATGAAGAATTGAAAAGCAATCTCGATCTATGGGTCTTCTTGATCTGAATCTCTTGAATTGAAAGCCCTAGCGATTTGAACAAAGAAGATCGGCAGCGGCGCCTTCCATTTTTGGACAGAGAGAATAAGATTCAGAATACTTAGAATAATTCTTGACAGCACTTAGGGTTAGTCGGTTTTGACAAGACCTTATATAAGATCGCCCTAACGGTCATAATTATCCTTAATGATGTACACGTGGACCAATCACGTCAAGGCATTTGAAATTTCTGTAAAATCTGGACTTAGCAATTTTCTGGAAAAATCGGACTGTTTTACTCGAGTAAAATGTTACCTACTCGAGTACTTAATACGAATACTCGAGAGAATAGACTGAGACTACTCGAGTAGAAGACTTAGATAAAAATTCAGAAAGAATGAGTAATTACTCGAGCACAAAATGATTTACTCGAGTGCTAATATAATTACTCGAGACGTGTAGTTGAACTACTCAAGTACAAGAAGTATTACTTGAGAGAATAGAAATTAACTACTCGAGAGGTATAAGGAATACTCGAGTCGAAGACTTAGAATAATTTCTGAGAGATGAAAAACTTATCACTCGAGTATTAAACCTGGACTACTCGAGTAGTAGATAGACTACTCAAGTACATTAACTTGACTACTCGAGTGAAGTAAAACAACACGAAATCATGTCTTCTGAAACTCGAGACAAAAGACTAATCTACTCGAGTACTAATATGACTACTCGAGTAAATGACTTAGCAAATTTTCAGAGAGGAAATCCTGTTAACTCGAGAATAAAATATGATCTACTCGAGTAATTGACTTGGCTACTCGAGAGCTATATTTTGACTACTCGAGAGCTAATTCCCTTACTCAAGTACAGATATACTTACTCGAGTAATGACTAAGTATTTCGCTCGAGTATATAAGCTACTACTCGAGTAAAAGATTTAGCAAAAATTTCTTCAACAGAATTTTTTCTTCTTCAATAAATTCAGCAACATTTCTTTCTCCAATCAGTCATAGTGCTTGAAAATGAAGTGTATCCCAATAGAGAGGCTACACATGAGTCAACACCATGGATCACACAATGAGGGATTACATTGTATGGTCATGTGTTTGGTGACCCATTGTTGACTGACATTGGTCTACACTTGCCAATATAATCCTGCAAACACATAACTCAAACAAAACATCAAATACAACTTAATTCATCTTAGTTCAAGGGTGACTTCACCAAATCTGGGTTTTTATGGATACAATACCGAACAATCTCCCCCTATTTGTAGAATTCAGAACTCTTTACACTAAGGTGAATTATATAGACATAAAAGGAACTAGATATGCAATAGAGAATGCGATGTAAACAAGCATAAGAATATAATCAAAGAGTATATGATCAAAATTAAGAATTATATAAATATGATTGTCCAAAACATCATTTCTACACAGATCATTTCCATACTCTCATAATTATCTTTTATTAGACTTAATGGTGTTTCTTGTCCTTCTTCTCTTGCTGTCTTCTTTGGTAGCTGTAGAGCTTGGGATAGTACTTTGGAGGCTTTGGAGGAGCAGCAGGGTTGTTCCTTCCAAATTTTCTGTCATAAAGCCTTCTCTTTGTCATTGACTTTTCATATAATTCCCATTCCTAGGAGCTGTAATTATCATTCTTGTTTTCATTGAAGTTCATGACAAGCTTGAGAGTATCTAGAATGAGAGACTTTGAAGTTAGAGACCAGATCTCTGCAAACACTGAAGCTTTCCTCTTTTTTGTATATGGAACTGGGATTGATCTGCTAGCTGGGGTACCATCACCATATTTTCTCTTCTTGGGAATATGGATTTCTGGAGGGGCATGGAAAAAACTATTTGTTGGGTCATCCTCCTAGACTTGAGCATAAGAGTATGGAGGAGGAGCATCTAAGCCTTCAGGCCTCGGAGAGAAAGAAGGCTGTTGAGCTTGAGCTGGAGCAACAGTAGCTAAGGGGTTTAGATGGTGAGGAATGATGTTTGGATCTGTTGGGAACTCTAGAAGAATCTGATTGTGCATCCAAACTGTTGTATCATAGGTATGAAGTTTCACACTCTGAATTTGTCCTAGCACATCATCATGAATCTCTTTCATCTTCTCTTCCCAGAGAGTCTGCTTTATAGCATCTGATTTCTCAAGATATTCCTTGACTAAACTCTCCCCCTTTATGACTTTTACAGTCAGTTTATTGATGGCATCTTCTTTGAATGTCCAAAATCTTCACAGATCTTCATTTTGGTTGCCTTTGCTCTCTTATCTAATTCAATCTGAATGTTGGCAAGAGTCACACCTTGCTCCATGACCTAACCAACACTAGTGATAGTGTGATCTAGAGCTTTGCCACCAATCTGGAATAGATGTCTGAGTTGATATGTGTTGTGCTGAATCTCAGCAAATCCCCTGCTCATCTCTTTCTCTAGATCAGTGACTTTCATAGTTACAGTCTTGAAAGAATCATCAAAATATTTCCTTTGTTATTGAAGTATAAGTACAAACTGACTCATCAAATCACTTGCAGTAGCATCAGCAGGAGGAGGAGCAATAGAAGGAGCTGGAGGAGGAGGAGCAGACCATGGAGCAATCTCTTCAATGGAGACTGAGCTCTTAGCTCTGGAGGTATGAATCAGGGCATCCCCTTCATCAGTGACTATGGGCATGGTGAAGTCCAGGTTCCTCAATGGAGCTTTAGCTGGTTCAGGAGATTGGTCTGGATCATCAGAAAGCAAAATAGTGTCATCCTGCTCTAGGTTAGTAGCAGGAGACTGAATGGGAGATGATGGAGTATGTGTTGGAGATGGTACTGGAGTGGATTGCTTGGGAACTTCAGTAGTTTGTTCTTTTAGAAGAGGAGGAAGGGGTTCATCAGTGGTTAATTCTTCAATCATTTCATTGATTGCTTCTTCAGTTGATAGAAGGGTTTCTTGGAGTTGGGCTTCTGATGGAACTTGTTCCGGAGTGGATGGAGGAGGAGAGGTAACAGCTGGAGGGGTAGAAATTCTGTCTGGAACAGAAGGAGCAGGCGCCATGATCTAGAGATTTGAGAAAATTCTATGGCGGGGAAGAAGAAGGCGTGGCTATTCAACTTTCGGCGGAAGATGAAGCATTTTCGGCTTACTCGAGAGAGAGAATTTTGATTCGTGTAGAAAATGAAAATCCGAACTTTTCTATTTATATAACCCTAATTTAACTCTAATTAAGAAATAAATAAAGTAAACATACCTTGGAATTGGCGGCATAAGCCTCGGGTTGCGAATAAAGAAATTTGAATCGAAGAGAAAAAACTTGACTTCCTGATACTCGAGAGGGTCGGCAGTACTCGAGTGAAGATATAGAAGTACTCGAGTGAGAAAGCTGGAAGTACTCGAGTTATTTCTTGGAAGTACTCGAGTAGTGATACAGAAGTACTCGAGTGGAGCTTTAGTACTCGAGTAGGTCTTTATACTACTAGAGTAGGTCTTTCTAATACTCGAGTATGTTACTCGAGTGGGTGAAGAAGTACTCGAGTAGGTCAAGGAGGTACTCGAGTAGGTTACTTCTTACTCATGTAGTCTTTGTCTTACTCGAGTCATAAAGTTAGAAATTTGAAAAATTCCAACTTTTGACTGATTCTTGATCTCTGAGCCTTCATGTGAGTCCACCTTCTCTAATCTTTTTTGTTGAGCATTCCAAGTTTTGTTTTGAAAAACAAGAACTTGGACTCATCCAACGGCTTCATGAAAATGTCTGCAATCTGCATGTTTGTAGAGACATACTTTAGATCTATATCCCCATGCTGCACATGCTCCCGGATGAAGTGGTACCTCAGCTTTATATGCTTTGTCCGGCTATGCAAGACTGGGTTATTGCTATACAATTACACTGGATGAGTCACAAAACAATGGAATGTTCTGAACTTCATGTTGTAGTCTTCAAATTGATTCTTTATCCACAGCAACTGTGCATAACAATACTGCATGCAGAGATATACTCTGACTCAGCTATTGAGATTGAAACGCAGTTCTACTTCTTACTACTCCAGGAATGAGACTTCTTCCAAGGAATTGGCAAGTCCCGGAAGTGCTTTTCCTGTCATCTTTGCTACCTGCAAAATCTGCATCTGAAAAACCAATTAGCTCGCTATCATTACTTCTTGGGTACCATAAGCCAAGATTCAGTGTACCTTTAAGGTATCTCTAAATCCGCTTTGCAGCAGCGTAGTGAGATTCCTTAGAGTTCACTTGAAATCTAGCACATACACATGTTGAAAACATTACGTCAGGTCTGCTGGTAGTAAGGTAGAGCAAGGATCCAATTATGCTTCTGTACTTAGTGTTGGGTATTGTATCCACACAAACCCAGATTTGATGAAGGCACCCTTGAACCAAGATGAATTAAGTTATATTTGATGCTTGGTTTGAGTTATGTGTTTGCAGGAATTCTTATGGGAGTGTAGACCAATGTCATTCTATAATGGGTCACCAAACACAGGACCATACAATGTAATCCCTCATTGTGTGTTCCAAAGTGTTAACTCATGTGTAGCCTCTCTATTGGGATACACTTCATATTCAAGCTATAGGACTAAGAGAAAAGACTTGATGCTGATTTCCCTTAGAAGTAGAAAATTCAGTCAAGAAATTTTTCCTAAGTAAAGTACTCTAGTAGTTCTTTACCTACTCGAGTAAGTTACTGAACTTATACTCGAGTAATAATACTCTTACTCGAGTAGATAAGATGTATCTTGAGTAGTTACATAAACTACTCGAGTAGTTCCCCTTCTTCCCTCGAGTTTACAGAAAATTTCTTCTCAAACTTTCTAAGTTAAATACTCGAGTAGTACTATATAGTACTCGAGTAGTTTCATCTATATACTCGAGTAGCTGAATTCTGACTCTCATGTAGTTCTAACTTACTCGAGTAGTCTAAGTCATGTACTCGAGTAGTTCATCTACTACTCGAGTAGTCCAGTGCTCATACTCGTGTAATCTAGAATTCCTTTCCAGTAAATTTCTCTAAGTGAATTACTCGAGTAGTTCATGTTATATATTCATGTAGTTCCTTTTCTCTCGAGTAGTTCTTTGTGTCTCGAGTAGTTCAACTTCTATACTCGAGTTGTCAGTTTTCCCTGATTCCAGAAATTTTCTAAGTGTATGAATCGAGTAGTTTCTTATATACTCAAGTAGTTCATTCTCATATAGTCAAGTAGTATTTCTTTTACTCGAGTTATATACTCCATCACTCATGTAAGTACTAAAGTACTCAAGTAAGTCATTTCTGTTATTCGAGTAGCTGATTCATTTTTACTCGAGTAGTTGACTCCATGTACTCGAGTAATGATTTCTCTTTTTCCCGAGTAGTTTTTCTCTTGTACTCGAGTAGTCATCTTCTACCTACTCGAGTAGTGTTGCATATACTCGAGTAGTATGTTGTATCTCGAGTAATTTACCTGACTTTTCAGAAAATTATTTAAGTCAGACTTAACGGTCATATTCTTAAACTCTGACGTGATTGGTCCACGTGTCTTTCTCATAATGACTAATTTAAGTCTAATCTTCTCCTCTCATATAAAAGGTCTTGTCAAACCGACAAACCCTAATCAAATTATTCAAAGATTATTCAAAGAGATTTTGCAGTTGTACACTCTAAAAAGAATTATGTCTCCTCTTTCTCTCTCCAAGAACGAAACTCACCGCCGCCATCGCAGATTTCCGACCGGCTAGGGTTTCACCTTTTTGAGGATTCAGATCAAGAAGACTCTACAAATCGAGATCTCTGCTCAACACTTCATCTTCTAATTCAATCGTGTAAAGTCAAGAAGTTCAGATCTGACATTGCCGAGATTCTTCTTCAACATTCTAATAAAGCCAAAAAGTCTAGAAGAAGAAGATCCAGGCCGATTTCTTGCAGATCTAACAAGGATTTACTGTTTGTATTTCTTTACAAGTTTATTTCATTATTGTAGGAGAAGTTTTCTCTGAGTGTAGGAGTTTTCAACTCCGAGATTGTAGGAAGTTTTGCCTTCCGAGTGTAGATTCAGTTTGTGGATCGAGTTTGTAGGAACGTTTTTCCGAGGGTAGGATTGTTTTCCAATCCGAGATAGTGGAGTAGCCGATTCTAGTGTATTGCTAGATCGGTGAGGGAAAGTGGATGTACCCAAGGTTGGGGAACCACTATAAATCTTGCCTCGTCTGTGTTTGCTTGTTTGGTAGATAAATCTGTGCATTGGTTTGAGATTTTTTTCGCAAAAAGACGCACAACTCACTTATTTACCCCCCCCCCCCCCCCCTCTAGGTGATTAAGGTTGGCAACTATTAACTTTCAATTGGTATCAGAGCGAGTTTGATCGTTAAAAGGTTAACACCTTGATCAGATCCTTAAATAGTTGTCATTTGAGATCTACCAAAATGGACAAAGCTAAAGATTTTCCCAAGCTTCCTTTGTGCAACAAAAATAATTTCCCTATGTGGAAAGAGAGAATAAAGTTTTTCATGGAATCTGTGGATCCAAGGATCTTCATAATAGTTGAAGAAGGTCCTTATATTCCCATGACAATCTCCACTATAGATCCAACCAAGCAAGTCCCCAAGAAACTTATGGATCTAGATAAGGATGAGATTGCACTTATCTCTTTGGATAAAAAGGCAAAAACTATCATAGCAAGTGCAGTCGATGATTCAATGCTGCAAAACCTGATTCACTGCCAGTCTGCAAAGGAGATGTGGCAGTCATTAGTTACCTTGATGGAAGGTATAGAAGAAGTAAGGGATGATAGAAGATCCCTTATAAATCAGAAGTATGAGGCTTTCCAACAAGGAAACAAAGATACCATTGCTGACACCTTTGAGAATTTTTCAAGATAGTGAATAGGCTAAGGGTTTATGGCAGAGTCTTCACTAATGGTGAGCTAAATGATAAATTCTTGAGATCCCTGACTAAGAAATGGGATAACAAGGTCTATGTCATAAGGGAGTTTGGAAAACTTGCCGAGACAGATCCTCAGAATCTCTTCAGGAAGCTGATGTCCTATGAGACACCAGAAAGGCTGAAGAAGAGGAAAACAGGTCTGCATTCAAAGAGAAGTCTGTTGCTTTAAAGACAGACAGCTCTAAGAAGTCCAAGGTTGTTCCTCCTACTCCAACACCAGAAGTTAGTGAAGAAGAAACCTTAGAGCCAAGCACCTCAGGCTCTGAACTATCAGAAGGAGAGTTATCACTATTCTCTCGGCAGTTCAAGAAATTCTTGAACAAGAAGAAGCAATGGAAAGCAAGGATGTCTCCTATAGAAGATCACGACACGATGGTGATCGGCAAAGAAAAGGCTCAAGTAGCCATGACAGGTATTCCTCTAAACAAACAAACATATTTCGACTGACATTATTTGTTATTGTTGTAATAAGCCAGGACACGTCATCGTTGACTGCCCTCACAAGAAGGAGGGTGGTAGAAGAGAGGAAAAGAAGTCCTCGTACAACAAGAAGAGGACAGAGAAGATCTTGATGGCCAAAAAGAGCAAGACTCTTAGTGACTCTGACTCATCTGAGTCGAGTGAAGAAGAAGAAGCCTATTTTGGACTCATGGCTCAAACTGATGATGAACAAGAGCCCCAGTTCACTGGGAAGGTAAACTCTCACACTCTTCTCTCTGATTTTGAAGTTTTTGAACATGATTGTTAGGATATCTCTTCTGACGATGAGTCAGAACTCATGGCCCAGTATAAGGAGTTAATCATGGCTTACGACAAATGTCGCCGAGTCGTGAAAACTCAAGCTAAAGAGATAAAGTCACTCAAAGCTGAAGCGAGCATCTGAGAGAGAAAGTCGCAAAGACTGACTCGCTCGAAGAGAACTTCAATAATGATATTGAAGAATATAACAAGGCTCTTGAGCACCTTGACCTCAAAGAGAAAATCATCAAGGAACTGGAAGCCCAACTTGCTGCTGAAAAGAAACTTATTGAAAGTTTCTCGAAGCCAAGACAGTTCTTCCAATCGTTGCTGAATTCTCAGCCATGGACAAGGGTGCTGTACTAGGCCATGAAGAAGCTCCTAGTAAATCCTCTAGAAGAAATAAGGCTCAACGAAAGAATAAGGCCGCCAAAAAGGCCTTAGCCAAAGAGATGGGGAAAGCCCCTAAAGATCAGACCACGTTCAAGAAGGTTATATTTCCTTCAAATGAGTTTTATTTTCACTCATCCTACGGGCACTTTGCTAGGCCTACCTATGTAGATCCAAAGTCTGATTATCAAGGATGGTCTCGACCCAGAAACTTTGGCGAAAGTGTCTTTAAGGCACCTTATGAAGAAGTCATTCTTCAGAGTTATGTCTCTTTCAATCATGGCCATAACTTCAAGAGGCACCAAAGGCAATGCTTGTTGTAGAAAAACCTGTAAAGGAGAAGAAGCCATGTGATTACCATCATCATGAGGCATCTTCCTCCAAGAATTCTACCCCTGCTAGACCTCATTTCCAAAAGGCCAAGCAGGAGAACATAAGGCAAAGATACAATAGATTTGACTGTTGGTGTTGTGGCAGAATTGGTCACTTCGCCATTGATTGCTGGTTTAATCCTAGAAATGTTGCAACCCCACATGTTGGCAATATGAGTAGGACCACTCCTAATGATAATATTTGTAGGGGGAGTGTTCTAACCTGAGACCAAGGACCCAAACGTATTTGGGTTTCCTAAGTCTAATTGATTATGATTGCAGGAATGTCCAAAGGCCAACCAAATGTCAATCTGGTATTTGGACAGTGGATGCTCTCGGCATATGACCGGGACAAGAAGCCTTATTCAGAATTTTACTCCAGTTGTGAACGGACCAAAGGGCATCTTTGGAGGTTCAGACCGTAGAATTACTAGAGGTTATGGTATGATTACTAACGGTAATGTATCCTTCTCAGATGTTGCAAACGTTGAAGGTTTGGAACATAATCTTGTAAGCATAAGCCAACTCTGCGATAAAGGATACATAGTTTAGTTTCACGCCGATAAGTGCTTGATAAAATCTGTTGACAACATGGAAACGATTCTATCCGGCACTCGAAGCAGAAACATTTTCTGTTTAAATTTTATTTGTATAGATTCTTCAACACCAGTGTGCCTTTAGCAAAAGATAGTGCGTCTTTTGGTGACCAGTGGCACACGAGATTAGCACATATTAATTTCAAAACCATAAATAAATTATTTTCAATGAACTTAGTACGTGATGCCCCAAATGTCAAGTACGTCAAAGATAGATCTTGTCATGCATGTGTAAAAGGCAAGCAAACAAGGGCTACCTTTAAAAGCGTTATTGGCAAGGATTCTAATAGATGTCTTCATCTACTGCAAATGGACTTGTTTGGACCACTACAAATTAGAAGTTTGGGAGGTAAGGATTATACATTGGTAATTGTTGATGATTACTTGCATTTTGCGTTGGTGTTCTTTCTGAAACACAAGTCAGATACCTTCGACACTTTACTAATTTTGTCAGGCAAGTCCAGAATTAATACAACTGCTCCATAGTCAAAATCAGAAGTGACAATGGAACAGAGTTTAAGTCTGGGGCCATGACAAAATTTTATGAAATCTTTGGTATCTTTCATGAGTTTTCCTCTCCTCGTACTCCACAACAGAATGGAGTGGCTGAGAGAAGGAACAGAACACACATAGAGGCCTGCAGGACCATGTTGAGTGATGCTTCACATACAGAATATTTTTGGGCTGAAGCCGTCAACACTGCATGCCGCGAGAAAAATCGAGCCCTCATAAACAAAAACCACGATAAGACACCTTATGAACTTCTGAAGGGCAGGAAACCGACAGTCTCATACATTAGAATTTTTGGCTGTAAATGCTTCGTACTAAACAATGGCAAGTATTATACTACTAAGTTTAGCGAAAAGAGTTTTGAAGGTATTTTTATAGGTTATAGTAGTCATAGTAAGGCATATAGGATTTTTAATAGAAAAACCCTGTTGGTAGAAGAATCGATACATGTTGTATTTGATGAGATGAGTTTGCTGCAAAGCAACTCTTCTAGTGTGCTTGTTGAAGATCCAGGTGCAAAGCTGAAAGAAATTACCTTGGATGAACCGTCCGAAGAAAGGTGAAAAGTTCATCAAGATCACCACTCCAACCCCTATTGGAGAGGCTGATGATCAAGATGAAGAAGTCACTCCGGTGATAGAAGACAATCCAGTTGCAAGGACTCTAGAGCTCAGACATCTAAAGGATCACCCCATGGACCAGATCATAGGAGATCCCGGGATGGTGTCAGAACTCGAAGAGGTACAATTAATGAGAATCTATATTTAAGTTTTCTCTCACATGTTGAACCAAAGAAGTTTCAGGAAGAAAACTCAGGTGCATCGTGGATAATGGCGATGAAAGAAGAACTGAACCAGTTCAAGCGCTGCAAAGTATGGAAGCTTGTTCCAAGACCCAAAGGTAAGAACGTCATTGGGACAAAATGGGTCTACAGGAACAAGATGGACGAGGATGGAACGATAGTAAAGAACAAGGCTAGACTTGTCACCAAAGGTTATCGTTAAGAAGAATGAATCGACTTCGACCAAACATACGCTCCAGTGGCAAGGCTGAAGGCTATAAGGTTATTCCTAGCATATGCTGCACTCAGAGGCTTCACAGTCTACCAGATGGATGTGAAGTCTGCCTTCCTTAATGGTGATATAAAGGAAGAGATGTATGTGGAACAACCTCCAGGTTTCGTTGATTCTAACTTTCCTGATTACGTTTACTTACTGCACAAGGCATTATATGGTCTGAAAAAAGCTCCTCGAGCTTGCATGAGATGTTGTCTAGCTTTCTACTTAAGAACAAGTTCACAAGGGGAAAGATAGACAAGACATTATTTCTTAGGAAATTAAAGGCAAGATTTTGCTAGTGCAAATCTATATCGACGACATTATTTTTGTCCCTACTGATGACAACCACTGCAAGAAGTTTTCAAAACTTATGCAAGGGAAGTTTGAAATGACAGTATGGGCGAGCTAAAGTATTTCTTAGTGCTTCAAGTGAAACAGTCTGAAGATGGAATTTTCATCTCACAGACCAAGTTCACCAGAGAGCTAATTAAGAAATTCGGAATGGAGAACACAACCTCGATAAGGACTCCAATGGGTTCAACAATGTCTCTGGACAAGGATGAAAAAGGGAAACCTTTTGATGAAACCAAGCACAGAAGTATTATTGGATCCTTTCTCTACCTTACTGCCAGTAGACCTGACATAATGTGTTGGATCCCTAGTTGATTTGGGCTAGGTTCACTAACTTAGGATGTGAGTCAACATGTATAGCCAGGGTCAAAGTTGTGTCCTAGAGTCTAGGCCAAGTTCTTTAGAGTCAACATCAGATGGACCAGCTATCAACAAGACTCTAGAAGACTCAAGACTTAGAAGATTTCAAGACTAAGTAAAAATGAGTTCGACGATTGTCGAACTCAGTTCGACGAAAGACGTTCTCAGCTCGACGATTTTGAGATATTTCTCTGAGCTGAGCTCGACGATCTTCATTCTCTGGTCGACGAAAACTGGGATACTTCAACAAACTAAAGTCAGGATAACTCCAGAATATTCTAAGTCCAACTTCAGACTTTGGTCGACGAACAAGATTCTGAGCTCAACGAACTTGGACCCTCAACTTTACAAGAACCTTCTGTTGAAAGATCTCAGGTCGACGAAGTCAACTTCTCAGGTCGACGTAGTCAACTTCTCAGGTCGACGAACGCAGTACTCTACTCGACGAATTCTGGAACCAGAAGATTTGTGTCGACACTTAGGGCATGTGTTGACACCAACTATGTCGACACCAGAAAACTTATGTCGACACCAGAAAACTTGTGTCGACACCAAGACTAATCAGTCGACATCCACCTGTGTCGACACCAGAAGATTCATATTGACACACAGAATATCAGTCAACACAAAATACTTGACTAAGTCCAGAATTGTTGCTGAACTCCAGTCGACGAATGCAATTGTCAGCTCGACAAACTTCAGACAGAAAAGGCAAAAATTCTGAAGCATGCAAGTTCTGTTATCAGCTCGACGAACTTGCTCGATGAACAGAAGTCGTCTGGTTGACGAATTAAACATCTCAGCTCGATGAATTGGTAACTCAGTTCGACGAATTCTTCTGCCAACTGTCCGACGATTCCAGACTTAGCCATTTCCGGCATTCAATCCTCACTCAAATGAAATTATTCCTGACAGATTAATGCTCAAACATTCTCTGAATGTATCCGTTAGAGGAAGCATTAATTATGGTCATATTCAGGAATATTATTTGCTGATTTTCTACGGGACAGTTGAGGAAATGATTCAATGCCGATTATTCTCAAGGCGTCAGCATTAATTAACCGATGATTCAAATTTTGAAAATATATAGAAGAAAAAGAAGATCGATAATCAGTAGTGAGAACAAGAACATACTCAGTCAAAAAAAATAGAGACACACAGACTGACTGCAAGAATTCATACAGTAGCAGAAAAGCTTCACACAAGAAAATCATACTGAAGCTCATAGTGACAGGCAGTGATCTTCATTCAGAGGTAGAAGAACAATCATACAAAATCAAGAGTCTTCTATTTCTCTTCAATAATCTCTCCAGGACATCCAAGGAACAACATATATCAATTCAGTCAAGAAGTTTTTTGCATCACTGCTTGCAAGAACTCTGAATTGATATAACCCGCAGCTTACAATCTTTCCAGAAGATTAATATTTCAGGGGGTTGCTATAACACAATCTGCTTAGCTCAGCTTCCAAGAAAAGAGAAGACAAATATCGTATTTGGATTGTTTGACATGTAAAAAAGATATTGTTGCAACATCTGCCATATGACTGGATTGGTTTGCGGAGTGATGAAGA